>WAAE01017688.1:251902-339828 GCA_013400495.1 Nicator chloris | reverse complement strand
TGTGTGTCTGTCTGTCTGTGTGTCTGTGTGTCTGTGTGTGTGTCTGTGTTTGCAGGGCAGCCCAGAGCAGGAGGTGTCAGCAGAGAGCAGCAGGAATGTCCTCAAGATCCTCAGAAGTGCAGAGGTGGGCTCTGGGATGTGTCATTGAGGGGTTTGCCAGAGGTCACACCTGGGAGACACTGCTGAAGGCTCCTGTCTCACACTCGCTTCTCCTGCAGAGCCTCATCAGCTGCTCAGCCAGGGTGAGTCCCACCTCCATGGGGTGAGTCCCATCTCCATGTGCCTTTGGGAGGGGGGCTGAGTTGAGAGCTGGGGCTGAGCAGGACCAATTTCCTGCAGCATCCCAAATGTCCCTGTGCCATCCCTTGCCTGTGCCTGCTAGAGCCACCACTGCAGGGATCACTTTGGGGCTCAGCACCAGGTCAGGCCCACAGGGCAGCACCACCTTCATTTGTTCGGACCTCAGGGATCCAGTGCCGGGCAAAGGGTGGGTCCCAGCTCCAGGCAGGACTCAACCTCTCAGTGCTCCCGCCAGGGGCTGCTGCCCTGTGCTCAGGAGCAGAGTTTACACCCAGGCCCCACACTGAAACCAGGGCATGAGTGCACATGCAAAGGCAGTGATTCACAAATCACCAGGAAGCTCATTTTCCTGCCACCAAGTGCCAATAAAATGCTGGTTCCAGACAGCAGGCAAAGCCTCTTCCTTCCATTCCAGGGCATCGCTGCCTGCTGTGTCAGCAGGGTTGGTCTGACGGGTACGGGGCGTTGTGTCAGTGCCAAACCCAAACCTTGCTTGGGGTGCATTAAAGACTTCAGTGGTGACTTAACACATCTGTGGAATCAGCAGAAACCATGGGTGACTTTAACCAATTAAAGGCCATTAACTGAGACCTGTGAATGAGCTGCTACGGGCAGTGATTTACAGGGCTAACACTCAATGAAACTGGAAATTTTATAAGGCATTTAAAAACAATCAGGAGAAACCTGCAAACGTCAGATGTTTGCAGGAACAAATGGAACTGCCCTGCAGGGACTCTGTGAGGAGGCCATGGCACAGCAACACCAGGATTTGGGACTCTGAGGGTGAGGGCTCCACGTCTGGAAGGTGTTGCAAAGTTCAGCATTTATGTCCTTTTTCTCTCTTTTAATCTGCAGGTGGTTGTTGGACCTGACCTGCAAGAAATCCAAGGTTGTACTTCTCCATTTTCTGCAGTTTTTAGTTGTCCTTTGGCCTTGGCTCAAGCTGGAGGCTGGGCACCCACTGCTTATGTGGGGACAGTGGCACTGTGGATCAGGGCAACACAGGCACCCTGTACATGAATTCACAGGTGTTGGAAGCTGTGGCTTCCACAGGACCCTCCAAAGCACAGGCATTGCTGGCTGCCCACAGTGATCACATCCAGTGCCACCTGCCCCGCGCTGCCCTGACACCCTGGATGGCACCAAAACTCAGACCTGGGCAGTGGGCACTGTGCCAGCCCCAGTCCACCATGGGCACAGGAGTCAGGCTGTGTTATCCTCCAGTGCTCTTCCCCTCTCCAGCCCCAGAGGATCCAGGTTCCTGCAGCAGGAACGGGGCTGATGGGCTCCCCGAAGAGACAGACAGGAGAGGCAGAGCAGCCCCCCACCCGGGATGTGCCTGAGGGGGAAACAACTCCTCAACATCTCCCTGCTTGAGCAGGGAGGTGGGACTGGATCACAGAATCACAGAATTATGGAAGGGATGCACAGAGATCACCCAGTCCAGTCCCTGGCCCTGCACAGACACCCCAACCATCCCACCCTGTTCATCCCCGAGAGTGTTGTCCAAAGACTCCTGGAGCTCTGGCAGCCTCGGGGCTGTGCCCATTCCCTGGGGAGCCTGGGCCGTGCCCAGCACCCTCTGGGGGAAGAACCTTTCCCTGATATCCAGCCGAACCCTCCCCTGACCCAGCTCTATCCTAGTGAACCTCCCTTGGCCCCTCCCAACCTTCACATTCCACAATCTGCCATCTCTGAGCTGGGGGTGAGGAGATCCCTCACTCTTTTGCCCCAACTGATGTCTGCAATGAGAGGCCCCACATCCAATCTGGTGAGACCCTGGGGCCCTGGCAGAATTCCAACTTCAAGAGCTTCTGCTCCATTGTCCCACAGGGTCTGTGAGCCACTGCAGCCCCATCCTGGCCCATAATGCTGAGAGCACTTGCCTGACCCTGGTTCCTTGGGACATGCACTGGCCAGATGGCCCCAGGAAAGCAATCCCAACATCTTCTGTGCTGCCCAGAGCTGGGAGCTAACGGGAGCTGGCCAAAACCATGAGCAGGCAGTTTCTGTGTGGGATGCAATGGCAGCACCAGGCTCTGCAGTATTTCAGCGTGGCTTTGCTCTGGGTCTGGAGCAGGCAGAGAAGAGCACGAGGCTCTTCCAGCACTGCTTTAGCACAAGCACAGCCCAAAACATCACCCCAGGATTTATCAGTGCCTTCTCAGTACCGAATGTATACTCCCTCACATCCATTCCACCCCACGGGGACAGTGGGACCCTGGGGAGTGCCCTGGCGTGGGAATGCATCAACAGATCATGAGCTGCAGGTTTGTGAGCCCTGGCACAAGTCTGCTGCAGGCTGGGCTTCTCAGCAGTGCTGGAACACCTGTGCTGGATGCTGCGGGAGGAGGATGTGGACCCTGGGCTGGCAGCAGCCTCTGAAGCTGTGAACTTCTGCCAGGACACAGGCACCACCCTGGGGAGGGCACAGCCCTCCTGTGCCACACGAGCCCTGCACTGCAGCCACCAGCACACAGCACACTGCAGCTCCTGTCAGTGTCTCCTCTGAGGAGCCAAGGGCTCCTGTGCCTGCCCTGCACAGACTCCATGGGACAAAGCCTGATGCCAGTGCTCAGGCTGAGACTCCAGAAATCCCCTAGCAGACACTGTTCCCATGAGCTGTGCACCAGAGAGGTGCTGCACAAAGAGGTGCTCCTCAAAGGATCACAGGATGGAGCTGGGGCTGGACTTTATGATCCTTATGGGTCCCTCCCAATGCAGGGAATTCTGTGACCCTACGTCCACGTCCTGTGGCAGAGACGCTGCTCCTCTGCAGCCTGTCAAGGAAAGCTTCACCTCACAGCTGCCAGGAAGGGGCCCTGCTAGGGAAGGGCACAGCTCCCTAGCCCTCATACCAGAGGCACTGCCTTGATCTGGCAGCCAGAGGTGCTGCTGCCCATGGGGACCGTGAGACCACACAGCAGAGTTGGAGGACACCAGGGCACTGCAAACCAAACACGGAATCACTGAATCACTGAATGGATTGGTTTGGAAGGGATCTTCGAGCCCCCCTTCCACCCCCTGCCATGATTCCACAGACCAGGTTGCTCAGATCTTCACAATAAAGCACTTCGAGGCTGTGAACACCCTGTACGACCCTCCTCAAGCTTCTCCTGGGATCCCTCACTCTTGGGCTCAGCCCTGCTCTGTTGTGCTATCCCAGACTCACCCATTTGCACCACGTGCTCCATTGGCAGGTGGGGACAGCTGCACACCACAGAGTCTTGGAATGTCCTGAGCTGGAAGGGATGCACAGGAATCATGCAGTCCAACCCCTGCCCTGCACAGACACCCCAACACTCCCACCCTGTGCATCCCTGAGAGCATTGTCCAAACACTCCTGGAGCTCTGGCAGCCTTGGGGCTGGGACCATTCCCTGGGGAGCCTGGGCAGTGCCCAGCACCCTCTGGGGGAAGAACCTTTCCCTGATATCCAGCCTGACCCTTCCCTCAGCTCCTGTCCCTGCTCACAGAGAGCAGAGATCAGAGCTGCCCCTTGGGAGGAGCTGCAGCCGCTGGAGAGGAGTTCGGGGCAGAGCTGCTCCCCAGCAGCAGCACAGAACCCGTGCCACGCTCCAACCAACCTCGGCACAACCTCCCGAACCATCCCACAGCTAGTGCAACACTGGGATGTTTCCAGCACCCTGGGAGACCCCAGCGAACACCCCAGGCTGCTCTGCCGTGTCCCAGAAGATTGCAGCATCCTCTTCCCGCTCTGCCGTTCCCGAGCACTGCAGCAGCGCAGTGGGAATGGGAATGGGAATGGGAACGGGAACGGGAACGGGAACGGGAACGGGAACTGGAACGGGAACGGGAATGGGAATGGGAATGGGAATGGGAATGGGAATGGGAATGGGAATGGGAATGGGAATGGGAATGGGAATGGGAATGGGAATGGGAATGGGAATGGGAATGCCCGGGCTGGAACGGGAGGGCCGGGCCGGCGCTGACTCAGCCGCGGAGCCCCGGCGGTGCCAGCGCGCAGCGGGCGCACGGAGGGAGGCGCCGGGCGGATTTCGGCGCAGGGATTGGGGCTGGAGCGGAGCCGGGACCTGCCGGGACAGGCAGCGCTGTGGGAAGCAGGGAGTGCCCGGATACCCCCGCCCTGGGCGCTGTCAGCCCCAGGGACGGGCAGAGCGGCTGCAGGGCTGCTCTGCGGCACCGGGCTCCGGCACGGCCCTGCCTCCGCCTGCCGGAAAGGACGGGAGAATGGACCTTCAGAGCCTGCAAAAGCGGAGATTTTTTCCCAAGGATGACACAGCTGACTGTCCCGAGCACTCCTGTCTCCTGTTGCCGTGCATCAGGCACGCTGGAAATGTCACTTGCTGGACCATCACTCGGCCACCCTCTGGATATTTCATGTCCCGGCACTGCTACCCTACCCCGCTCTCCCCTTTGCCCTCCACATCCCAGTTTTGTGAAGGGAGGTGGTGGGAAGCTGGCTGTCCTCCACGTGTGCCTCACTGAGTCTGAGCTTCCCAGAGCCTTATTCCCCAAAACCTGGTGTGTGTTGAAGTAGGGAAAATAAATCCTCATCCAACAGGAGCACACGGGAGAAACCTGCAGGACACTCCCACATCACCGGGCAAGGGACGGGGAGGACAGGCAGCCCCAGCAAGGGGAACACAAAACATCTGGCCAAGGGACAAGGTCCACCACCTTCTGCATCCTCCCGTGCCCACTGCTCTGGGAAAAGCTTCTCGGATGCTGTTTACCAACAGCATGGGACAGGTTGTCATAGCATAACAGGGGAGCACAACAGCCCTCCAGGACCTCTGGTGCCTTGGGCTGCCTGCCAGTCCAGATCCAGATCCAGATCCAGATCCAGATCCAGATCCAGATCCAGATCCAGATCCAGATTCACCAGGAACACTGTGGGGTCTACAGGTGATGTGTCCCCAGGGACAGCACAGTGTGAAGTGCTGCAGATTCCCAGCCAGATGGAAGAGATCTGCCCCCTAAGTGGCCTCCCCACACAGCTTCATCTCAAAGCTTCATTGCACGCTGTCAGTAACATGCAGAGGAGGCAAACACAGCTGGTCAGAGCACTTAGCAAGAGCTGGAAACAGGAATGGAAATAGCCTGGAAAGTGAGCTAGTGACCATTCCATAAGCCAAGAGGCTTGGAAGCAGTGCCCTGTCCATGCTGTCCAACAGGGCCAGCTGTGACCAGAGAGGAGCAAGTGGGGCTCTGGTACAGCAAAAGCAGCACAAAAGTGGCCGTGATGAGGATTGCCCCAAAGCGCAGCAGGAAAAGCAGCTCAGACCACTGATGTCTATCACCAAACCTGCCAAGGACTGTAGCTGAGATGATGCTGGGAGGCGCAGGGACAGTCACCTGGGGGGATCTGGGTAGTTGCTGTGGCCTCTCACAGCCCAGGGAGCAGGTGGGCAACTCCTCGAGCTGTGCTGTGTCCTCTGGGATCAGAGCCTCAGGATGGAGACCACACCTGCACCCCCTCACCACCTCTTTATTTACAGACACAACACCACTGGGGGGTGGAGATGGGAACCTCGTGAGGCCTCTGCTGCTCAGAACCCCCATTCCTGCAGCCAGGGCTCTGTGCAGCCACTGCAGCTCCTGCGGCTCAGCCTCCTGTTCCCCTGAGCCTCTACTTCCATCGGCTGCCCACCATGGTCTTCCCACGGGCACCCTTGGATCTGCAAGGGAAGAGGAAAAGCATGTGCAAAAAAGCATCAGTGGCCACACAAGGAGGATGAGGTGGGTGCTGTCAGTGGTCCTGCAGCCTTTTCCCGTTGGAAGCTGCCCTGGGGCATGACGGTCTTCACTAGCCCCAGGTAAATCTTCGGACCTGAGTCAACATGTCTTGGGACTCTCTGGGAACAAGCTCATGCAGCTACCTGGTGATTCATTTCCTTGCCATGTTTCTCCCCCCATCCACCCCACAAGAATTGTTCCAAGAAGAATTGACAAGTTGCATCTGTGGCTGCAGAGGGATAAGAGCAGCTGCAGGATCCTTCAGGACCCAGCCCATCGCTCCCCTTAACCAGCACAGGGGAGCAGGCACGGCTTGGGCACGGGGCAACACAGAGGAGGAGGAGGAGGAGGTTTAGGTGGGCAGTGAAGGGCACTTCTGGCTGCCAGTCCTTGCGATTGCCTCATCCCTGAGCCCTGCTGCTGCCCTGGGATCCCGGTGTCCCTGCAACACACATGGAGTGGGACACATACAGGACATGTGCAGGGGCACACACACAGACACACACACACAGCACCTGTGCAGGGACACACACACACACACACACAGAGCACCTGTGCAGGGACACACACAACACCCATGCAGGGACAGTCATAGCCCTCAGAAATGCCTGTACTCACCCCTTGCTGCAGGATCACGCCGTGGTGGGGCAGGAGAGAAGAGAGACTTGGTGTAAGCAGGTGGGAGATGCTACCCCTGACACATGGGGTGGGCTGAGCACCTCTCACATGAGGGGGAAGTGGGACGGGCATGTGAGAGCACTGGAGTGCTCCTGGGAGTAGGGGTTAAACACCCTCTTCCACCCTCCTACAAGGGGTTCCCCAGCCATGTGCAGGGAACTTGGGCACAGGGACAGGTTCCCCTGGCCTTGTGGGCTTGCACAAATCCCACATTTCCCCTGCTACACAAGATGGGATCTCCAGCAGCCTCCTGAGATGCTGGGCAGAGCCCCTGCAGGGATGGGGTGGCTGGAGGCTGGAAGGACCCCACAGGACAAAAAGCTTTCCATGCAGAGGTGGGGTCTTCTTGGGGTCCATCCCCCACTGAGGTCTCTGGGGAGGGGGAAGCTGGTGACAGTGGGAGGCCATGGAGGTCTCTCAGGAGCAGAAGGGCAGGGACTGGGGTCCCTGGGACAGATCTGCAGGTCCAGGAATGCCGGGCACCAGCAAGACCAGAGGCAGGAGGAGGAAGGGGAGGAGGTGGTTTAGCAAGGGAGATCCATAGGGGAGGAACTGGGAAGCAGGGAGCTGGACCTGGAAGAGGAGATGGAGGAGGAGTGTGCAGCCACTTACACTTTCTGGTGGTCACTGATGCGGTTTCGAAGGACATTGATCTGCAAGAAAAAATAGTGGATGGTGAGGTCTGGCAAGGAAAAACTGCAGTTGGATGGTGAGGTCTGACGAGATGCCCCAGGCTGGGGACAAGGGCTGGGTGAAGATGCATCACTGCTCTCTTTTCCCCAGCAGTTTTTCTGTGGGTTTTAGAATCCCAGAACCCCAGGATGGTTGGGGTTGGAAGGACATTCAAGCCCATCTCATTCCACCCCCTGCAATGGGCAGGGACACCTTCCACAGTCCCAGGTTGCTCAGAGGTCCATCCTGCCTGGCCTGCGATGTGTTTGCCCTGTGGTGGTGCCAGGTACGTGTCCCCAGGAGCTGGGAGATCACTTGCACACCCCAGCTTATCTCCTGGCTGGGGAGCAGAAGGAGCAGTCAGGAACGCAGAGGGTGGACAATACACAGAGGCCCTGGGGCTCACCTCGTATTTCTGTCGCTTGAACTTTTCCTGCAGGTCAAATTTCTCAGCCTCCAGGTCATGGATGTTCTGCCACAGCTCCTTGGCCTTGTCCCTACAGGAAGAGCCGGCTGGGGACAGTGCAGGGAAGGGCTGTGGCTCCCAGGGAGCTCAGTGCAGGGATGGGGCACTGATGCCAACCCCTCACCTGTTCCCTGGGATGGGGCTCTGGAGGCTCCCAGACAGGGATGTGTTATCCAGGCAGTGAATACAGGGGCAAGAGCCACAGGGGAGGTCAGTACATATGGGGACACACGTCCCACCCGTGTGACCCCGGCTCCTCGGGACACACATGTCCCACGTGTGAGTGTGGCTCCCTCAGGACACCCCTGTCCCACTCGTGTGACCCTGGCTCCCTCTCATGGCTGGTGTCATCAGCTGCAGCCCGGCCATAGTGGCCCTGCACAGCCTCGGAGCCCGTGTCCCCCCCGCGGTGTCACAGCCCATCTCCAGCTGTGCCATCCCCCTCGGCTGGAAACCCCAGGGAGCCAACCCCAGCCCGGGATCCTGCCCAGGAGCTGGGACCTAGCACAGGGCTCCTGCCCTGGCCATCCCTGCTGCAGCCTATGCTCACCTCAGCTTGTCCTCACTGAGGTGGTCGATGTTCAGGGGCTTCCGTCGCTCACTGAGGATTTTCTTCTTCTTTTCCCGCTCCGTTTGCTTCTTCCCACCCTTTTTCTCTGACTGAGGAAACCATCAGTCCACTGGAGAGGAGGAAGTCTGCCCAGCCTTTGCTCTCCCCCACCCTCAGTTCTGCACCCAACACCCTCAGCTTTTGGGACTCCAGAAGCACACACCCTCAGGGACATTTTGGCAATAGTGGACGAGACACCTTGTCTTTGTCACCATCCCCATCCCAGTCCCTGAGGCAAGGTTGGAGCTGCAGATCTGCAGAGTAGGGCTGAGCTTGGGGCAGCCCTGAGCTCTCTTTGAAGAGCAGCTCCCTGCCCTCTCCTGCCTGTAAACCCCACAGTGACCTATGGATGAGGTTGGCCCATGGCCAAGCCTTTCCCAGGAGCAGCAGTGGCTCTATCCCAGCCCCCTTTGGAAGAGCCCCACCTTCTGCATGTAACCCCCAAAGTGCAGCATGTTGGAAAACGCCTTCTTCTTCCGCGCCTCCTCCTCTGCCCTCTTTCGCGCCTCCTCTTCCTCCTTGCGAGCTCTTTCTTCCTGCCAGGGTCAGAAGGCAGTCAGCAGTGGATGGATGGACACACAGTTCGTGTCCCCAGGCCTCCCAAGCCCTCCCCAAGCTGCATTTCCAGAGGGCACTCACGGCCATGCGGGCCTGGCGCTCCTTCTCCCGCTCGCTGCGGATCCGCTGCTGCTCTGCCCGCTCCGCTCGCCGCTGCTCCTGCACAGGGAGGGGAGCTTGGCTTGGACACCCTAGGGAATCTGCATCCTCTCTGTTCCAAGGGACAGATCTCTGACCCCAAGAGCCTTGAGAGCCTCAAGGGAGCCTGAGGCCAGTGACCCCGGGGAGAGGTGCGTCCGCATCAGGCACCGCAGCACAACAGCAGCCACACCAGGGGCATCCCAGTGACCAAGGATGGGAAGGGAAGGGCTGGAGCTGTGTCAGAGGAGGGTCAGGCTGGATATCAGGGAAAGGTTCTTCCCCCAGAGTGTGCCGGGGCTCTGAACAGACTCCCCAGTGAATGGTCCCAGCCCCAAGGCTGCCAGAGCTCCAGGAGTGTTGGGACAATGGTCCCAGGGATAGGTTGGGATGGTTGGGACGTCTGTGCAGGGCCAGGAGTTGGACTGGATGGTCCTTGTGGGTCCCTTCCAGCTCAGAGAATTTTATGGTTCACAGGCACTGGGGTACAAAATGCGGCTCAACCCCCTGGCTCTGTCCTGCAGGGTCAGGGATGTCCCAGGTCTGCCAGGACTGTGGGAAAGGGACCCTGGCCACAGGGCCAGGGTGGCCATAGCCAGAGGGGAGAAGGCTGAACACATACAATCCTGTCCTTGAGAGACAGGAGCTCCTCCTCCTCCTTCTTCCTGCTCTCAAAGTGGGCTTCGATGAGGGCCTGCAGCTCATTCAGGTCCTTCTCCATGCGCTTGCGGTGAATGTCCTGCACCAGGCACAAACAGCCTCCAGCAGCTGCCACACACTGGGGGGGAGCAGCAGGAGAGCAGCACCTACAGGGGTGGGAACAGGGGGCACAGCTTACGTCAAAATCCAGTCTCTCGCCATCTGGGATCTTGGGAGGCACCAGGTTGGGCATGAAGACCCTGCAATGGAAGGGGAGCCGGAGCACAATGGGGCTGCAGCAGATCTGGGACAGCACACGCCTTTCACCCACCCCACCCTCCCCTCCGAGCCCCACAGTCCCCAGGGATGAAGAGTGGGCATGGCTGGAGGATTGGGAGTGCAATGCATCCTGCTGGAGGTGCCAGCTGGGCAGCCACAGAGGAAGACCTGTGGCATTCCCAGGAAACACTCCAAGGTGCCCGCATGGCTCTCTGCAAGCTGCAGACAACGTGGCCTGGGCCCTTTGCCAGGCCCCCTGAGCTGGCAGCCACCCACTGCTCCCTTCCAAGGGCACCGTGTCCTGCCGTGTGACCTGGCACAGGCACTGGATCCTCTCATCCTGCAGTGCTTGAGGGAGGGCAGGAGATGCTCAGTAGAGGCACAAATGGATGAAGGGATGCCGGCTGAGGGCAGATCTGCCTCCCACACTGCAGCATCCCAGGGTCCCAGCAGTGCCTCCCAGGTTTCTGGCAATGGTTCACAATCCTGCTCCCTGGGGCTCAGTCCCTGGAATGCTGGCACTCCTGGAAATGTGTACCTCATGCCAGCCATAGCCTGGACTCTGTATCCCAGGCTGGGATGCTCACACACACACACACACACACACACACACACACACACACACACGCATTTTTGCCACCTGCAGGGTCCCAGGGCAGCTGAGCTTCTCCCAAGGAACATACAGAATGCTTCAGAATTGTCTGAAGACCTCATTCTCAGGGTTCCCTTCATGCTCCACATTTCGCTGCCCATTTCTCTCCCTTTTTCTTTCCATGTCTCAGTCCCACCCTGCTCCCACGCTCTGGAGGCTCCCTGTGCCCTGCCCTTTATGGACCAGGCTCTGTCACACAGAGCCTCTGCCCTGGCACAGCTCAGACCTTGTGCCAGGGAACTCCCTGCCACACTTACTTGGGTTTCGGCTTCAATTCACCTGCAGGTCCCAGGAGCAGGACAAGAAAGACAAGGTCAGTGTCACCGAGGAGTTTCCTGTCACACCTTGACCCAACCCCCGCCCTGAGCCAAGCCCTCCCTCTCTCCCAGCAGCAGGGGCTTCACAGGGACCATCCCCCAGCAGTGAGGTGCCAGCCCTGGGCCAGAGGACACGCTGTGCCTGGGGCACAGCTGGTGCTGCTGGCTGAGCAGAGCAGCACCTGGTACCCCTCACTCAGGCACAAGGAACGGGGTGATACTTCACCTTCCCCAGGCTCCTGCTCCCGGTCTCCCTCTCCACCTGTGGAAGGCACAATGCTCTGTGTTCCTGTGGGCAGTCCTGCCCAGGGACACTGACAGGTGGCTGTCCCACTCTTTCCCATGCTTCCCTACTGCAAACCCCAGCTCCATCCCTGCAGGATGAATGGGGGACAGCAGGCTCCTGAGGGACATCCCTCACTCACAGGGTGGCCAGGAGAGCCCCAGGTCCTCTCCAGGAGGAATTCAGGCAAGTTTTGCAGGAGCTCAGGCTGGAAAAGCAGCAGTGCCTCCTTCTTCTGCTGTATTTTGGGTGAATTTCTGCCTGAGGGAGCAGAAATCCATCCCTCCTGCTGCCCCTGTCCTGCTGGGGGATGTGGCCAGGGCAGCTCTGCCCCATTTACTGCAGATTGTCCCTCTGGCAGCAAATAAATTCAGCACCAAAACCCCTTTACAAGGACCCAGTGTCTCAGGGGACTGGGATCAGGACTGGTATGGCCAAACCCATCTCTCCTCTGTTCCCACTTTACCTTCTCCTGCTGCTTTTATTTCATCTTCTTGTTCTGTTTAAAAGCAATGGGAGAACATGAGCATCCCTGTGTAAGGGCAATCACATCCCCCAGCACAGAAGGGCCCCTGACCTGGGGTCACAGCTGGGATCTGAGCCTGCCCCAGCAGCAGTGACAGCACAGGGTCACACACCGTGCCCCAAAGCCAACTCATGAAATCCAGTGCTTTTTTGATGATCAGACACATCAGAGCTCAGTCCCAGCTATGGAAATCTCCTCTAAGGCAATGGACCCGTTGGTGAAACAGCCTTGGCCCGTTTTTGGCATTATTTCAGAGC
Source organism: Nicator chloris (assembly GCA_013400495.1). Classification (NCBI taxonomy): domain Eukaryota; kingdom Metazoa; phylum Chordata; class Aves; order Passeriformes; family Pycnonotidae; genus Nicator; species Nicator chloris. Next base: position 327,733 of record WAAE01017688.1, on the reverse strand, counting down.
GCTGGACACAGCCACCAGCAGCAAACCCCATTGTCTTCATGCTTGTAGGGCCCAGACAGAGCAGGGAAGGGCATCTCAGTTTGGCATCCCCTTACTGGACAGCAGATCTGGGGGACAGCTGCCCCTCTGTGCTGGTGTTCCCCTGTCACAGCCACGCTGGGACATCCCAGCCCCGCCTGCCCCCTGAAGCAGAGCATGGCCCAGCCAAGCCACGGGAGCTCCCAGCACAGCCCCCACTCACCTTCTGCCTCGGTTTCTTTGGTCTCCTCCTCCGCCTGCTCTACCTGCTCCTCCTGGCCTGTGGAATGAGGGGCAGGGTGAGTCCAGCCAGATGCAGTCCCTGGCTCCCTGCAGCTCGTGGTTTGGGATAACTGTGGCACAGAGCCCAGAGACCCCGCGGAGCCGCAGCCACAGGGAAGGAACAGCGGCTCGGGAAGCAAAGGGCTCCTCCCTGACCTTTACCAGAGGGCTGTTCTGTGTGCATCAGGGCAAAACCCCCTAAAATTAATGAAATTGAAGGCTTTATCATCACCTTCTGGCTCGTGCCTCATTCCCTCTCATGCTCCCATTCCCTCAGACCCCAGGAAGGAAGGAGGGATTTCTATTGCTCTGCTCCAGAGGTGAACTCCAGGAGTGGCTGAGGACGTGCCTCTGGCACCTTCCCAATCGCATTTGTGGCACTGCTGGAGCCTTTTTCCACTGGAGGGAGCAGTGTCCCCACAGCATTCCTCCTCTGGAGCCAGTGATGCTGTGCCCGCAGCCCTGGGGACACTCGTGGTGCCACAGCCAGACAGAAGGGAAAAAAGAAGACAGCAAAGACAGAAACCATGGCTGGCAGATGTAAGAGACAAGGCACAGACAGAGGATGGACACACAGGGCACGAGTGGAGTGCAGGAAGAACAGAGAGAAGTGGAAGAATGAAAGAAAACCATTCCCCAAGCAGGGAGAGGCAGAACACATCAACCCACGACTTTTCCCAAGAGCAGAGAGAGGAAATAATGAAAGGTGCAATAACTACCGTCGTCTTCCTCTATCCATTCTTCCTCTTCTGAGCCAGGGAGGAGGGAAAGAATAAGCACAGGGATTAGTTGGGTGCCACACAGTTTTGGCATGCATGAGATGAGGACTTGAGCACTGCAGAAGCTTCCCCCTGCACATCTCTTTGCTTTTACACACAGGGTGTTTTGCCTGGCAGTGCCCTGGAGCAGCCAGAGGCTCAGCTCAGCTCAGCTCAGCTCAGCCCAGCCCAGCCCAGCTCCTGTGCCAGGCATGTGTCTCCATTGGGCTGACACAGGTGCAAGTTTGAGTTTGGGCAAGACTGTCCCATGTCCAGCAGAGGCTCCAGCTCCTGTTGGGATATTGGGATCCCACCTCTGCCAACACCCATGTCCAGCATTGCCAGCCCTGGTTTGAGTCAAAGGATCACTGGCAAAAGAGATCCTGAGAAAATTCAGACTGGTTTTGATCCTACTGATGGTTCAGGTGCAGGCATCTCAAACATGGTCACATCTACCTTTCCTGGACATGATTTGCCCACTGCAGCCCAGGAGCCAACCCCCAAACCTCCAGCAAAACACTGAAGCCCCAGCATTTGGCTCTTGGTCCTTGCAGGTGCAACTCCTACCTTCCTCCACGCACTCCTCTTCACAGAGCACACCAGGCACAGACAGAGAGAAGGGAAAGAAGCCTCAGGTTATTGGAGTTTCTCTGATCAGCTTTTGGCTTCAGGGCAGCTGCAGGTAGGTGCTCCATGTCCTCTTACCTTCCTGGTCCCTGCAAAGCACAAAAGGAATTTACAGAGTCACATTGGGTTGCTGGAACAGGGCCCATCAGTGAGGCTGAGGTGAATTTGGGATTTCCTCAAGGCTGGCTCCCCCTTCTCATAGCACAGGGCCAGGGCTGCTGGGCAGCTGCTGTGTGGGTGGCTGACAGGTGGCAGTGGGGACAGGGACAAGGCCCAGGTCACCTGGCAGGCTGTGGAGAGCAGGGGCTAAAGGTCCTGGCACTTTGACCATGGGCAGGGCACCCCCCCATTTTGCAGCATGAGAAGATGAGTGACTTCTGCCTATAATCCCAGAAATGGGCATCTCACATCCCACCTTTGCCCCCAAGTCCTTCCCTTACCGTGGGGGACACGCACAGCCTGTCCCAGGGGGACAGATTGGTGACACACATGAATCTGGTGAGGCACTGAAACACCAGAGGATTCAGGTCCCTTTGGATGAGAAGTGGGAGCTGTGTTTGAACTCACCCCTCTAATCCCAACCCCATCTCTCCAGGATGTGCCTCCTGGCCCAGCAGGCTCCACCAGCAGAAGCTGCTCTCAAATCTGGGCCTTGGAGAGTGATGCTCTGGGCCAGCAGGGCCCCATCAGCAACAGACTGGTGGCCTTGGGTTTTCCCATCTCTGCCTCACAGATTTAGACTGCAGCATTTTTAATACAGGAACCATCCTTGTCCTGCCCACAGGTGTGGATGCAGCTCCCAACACAAATTCCCACTGCTGGGGTCAGGCACTGCCAAGGCAGAGGGGCACAGGCTGGGGCTCCATGGTGGATGCTGGGGTAACAACAAGAGCATTTCCTGGCAATGCTGCAGTGGGTGAGTGGGAACAGGGAGAAAGAAAGGGGGTTAAACCCAGCCCACTTACTGCTCATACTCCTCGGTGACCTCGTCCGTGTCTGACATCCCTGGTTCTCTGGCAGAGTTCGAGGCAGATTGGAAAAAGTGAGGGTTAGAAGTGAGATAAGGGCCAGGACAGCCTGTCCCTCAGCACCAGGACAGGGGCACAGGGATGCTGCCTCTCTCCAAAGCACTTGGAGCTCCCAGCTGTCCCCAGCCGGGCTGTGACAGTGTTATCTCAGCAGAGATAAGGCACCTGCCCCACTCCTGCCCCAGGACCACAGCTTGCCCCAAACAGGAGGAGGAGATTGGACACAGCCTCCTGTCACAGCGATAACTCTGTCAGGAGCCATGTCCAGGACACTCAGCCCCCCTGGCCCAGCCCTCTCAGGGGCTGTGTTTGCTCAGGGGACAGGAAAATCACCCCACTGCAGTGTTCAGCTTGTTTTGCTTGCTGACTGTTCTTAGCTCAGGCATGACCCCTTCTCTCAGATTTACAGCCCTGCACCAGGCACAGCACAAGACCTCAGCAAACCCTCCCAGCCCAGCCCTCCAAGTGCAGAACTACTGGAAAAGGGGCAGCCTGGGCTCAGCAGGAGCATTTCTCCCCTGTTAGCTAAAAGGAATAATTTACACCCTGGTTTTGTAATTTAGCCCTGGTTTTAGGGCTAAAACCCCTGCAGAAACAGCCTTTCATCTTCCCAGCACATCTGTCTCCTTCCCAGCTGTGCTCAGGAGGACTTTGCTCATCATCTCACCTCATTTGACCTTCACCCAGCACTGCACTGTGTGATCTGCACCCACCAGCCCCATCCCTGGGCATCCTGGAGTAGCCCAGAGCCACAGCCCAGGCCCAGCCCAGCTCTGTCCCCTGCTCATGCCAGCCCTCATCAGGGCTGAGATGCCACAGGACGATGCAAGGCAGCTCTGGAAATAACTTCCATGTGCTGAAACACCTGTTCCTGGAGCAGCAAGGCTTCCCTGCTTCTGCTGCCCGGGGTCTGGGAACAACTGCTCCTGGCTACATCTGTCGAGCATTTATTACCCGGGCTGGGTAGGACAGGCCTTAGGAGTGCTTATTCAAGATGCTGGGTCCAGGGCTGGAATGCTCAGGCATGGGAAATGGGCATTCCAGGAGGGGAACCTTGGCATAACCACGGCTCCAGAGGGTCTCTAATCTCACTGTTATTCACGAGGTGCTTTTTGGAGACAAATAAAGGCAGAACTCAGCCCCCTCTGCCTCGGGGTCACCACCTGCTCCTGCCGTCACCATTCCCTTTCCTGTGATAGGTCTGGGGCTTGGCTCTAAGCATCCCCTCGAGCACTATCCCCGGGATCTCTGCTGCCTCATGAACATCAATTCCCACTTTTCCCCCAGGCTCAGCATGGTCCTGATGCCCCAGGTTTGGCCAAATCATTTGTGTGGCCTCTGAGCACCCAAGGCTCCACACAGTCATTTCATGACATGAGAAGAGGGTTCCCAGTCCCAGCAGTGTGAAGGCCCTTCCAATTCTCATTGCCCTTCTCTCTCAGACACCATTCAATCCCACAGAGCTGAGGGAACAGCAACAAATCCATCACTGTTAAGAGGGTACACAAGAGAAAAAGTGGCTCAAGGAAATATTTATGCATCCTCTACACAGAAACACATAAACCTTTTCATCAAAGCTTGGAAATATTGATTTGGTAGAATTCGGAGAACCCAGCAGACATTACAGAGATAAAGAGGAAATACTGCACTGACTACAAAAAATCTCCCAGAATCTGTTGTGTATTAAACAATCCAGATATTCCTCACACTCCTTGAAATCCCCCTATCCTTTAGCTCAGGGCTGGCTGCTCACAGCTCTGGGGCTGAGTTAATCCTCCAGTTCTGAGTCTCTACTTTCCTCCAGGCTGCCCAGACATGGAGCTCTCCTTTCCCACCATTTGCTCCAGGAATGGGTCATGTCCCTGCTCCAGTGCTGCTTGGCAGGGTCAGACCAGGCACAGGAGCATCCCATCCCTAACCCACCCCCTGGCCTGCCAGAGAGCCAGGGCCAGGCTGCCATGGGCATCATCACATCCCTGTTGTCCCCTGCAGAGACAGAGGGAATGGAGATCTGGGAGATTTCCACAGAACCAGGGCAGCCAAAATTCATCTGAGCCACCTGGGCACCCATCAAGGGGGCTCAAAAGCCAAATGGCAAATCCGACCCGCTGGCGAGGGTCCTGATGCTTTACGCATGGGAATGCCTCCACGGCATACAACAGCCCCGAGAGAGCGGCCAGGGACACCCTGAGCCCTGATTCCCGCCCGGCTCTGCACCCAGCGCATCCCACCCCGGCAGGGGCGGGCGCCGCCCCGAGCCTACCTGAGCGCCGGTGGTGCCGGGGAGCGCGGGGAGCCGGCGGGGTCTGGGAAAGCCTCTTCGGGGCAGGAGGCTTTAAGGGGGCTCCAGCGCCCACCCCGGGGCGGGCAGCGCCGCAGGAATGTGCCCGGCGCCCAGCGAGGAATGCAACACTTGTGAGCTGCTATTTCGGCAGCCGCGGCCCCGGCCCCCTCCGCCGCTCCCCCTTCCCCCCCAGGAGCCCATATAAGCCCAAGCTATTGTGTGGCCTCAGAGATTTGCTATTTTAAACCCTCCGGACCGAGATACGTGAGTGCCCGAGGGGCTGACACAAGCCAGCCCAGCTGTCACCGGGGCCGGGACGCTGATAAGGCGGCGCTGTCACCAACGCCAGGAGCAGACCCTGCCCGGCAGCTCCGACCCGGCTCCCTCAGCCACTGCTCCGAGCTCGGAGGGCTGCAATGAGAAGGGGAGAGCCTGTTTTTAACCCCTCAGGTCACATTTGATTCAGGATTTTCCCTATTTTCCCCCCATTGGGAGAAGGGAACAGTTTCCAGTCCCAGACCAGCAGTAGGTGACCAGGAGTGTCTTAGAAAGAGTAACTTTTATTAGGAATAAAAAAAAAAAAAAAAAGCACAGAGAAACCCAAGTCCTTTCCCAAGCCCGACAAGCAGGATCAGCTCCAGGGGCAGCAGCAGATTCCCACACTGAATTGGTCACCACAGTGGTTGCTCAAGGCACAACCCAAACCCAAAGAATGGCCCCAATAGGAGAATTTGAGCCCCTTGCCCACGGCATCCTAAAGCCACCCTAAAGGCCTCAAGAGGGCATCCCCCATCCCTGCTGGGTGGGCTCAGCAGCCCAAAGAATGCAGCATCAGGGGCTGCACAGCAAAGGGCTGAGGAGGAAATGTAAGAGGGAAGTGGGGCCCAGCACAGGGCACTCAGCTCCATGAAATCCCTCAAACAGGGCTGTGGCCATGGCCAGGGCCAGCTGACCCTCCCTGGATCGCTGGGTGAAGGGCACTGCTTGCAGGGGCAGGGGATGGCAGCGACAAGGACAAGTCTCTGGTTCAACTGCATGTGGAAGAAAACACCAGGGCCAGGTCCCCCCTTCTTCCATGAGACATCTCCGAGCACTCCTGTGACTTCATTAACATTGGCCTCTGGTTGGGTCACTCTGGCAGTGACAGCCTGGCAGGGGGTGACACCTGCCTACCCCACCTGCCCCAGGTAGCAGGGACGGATGTGGTCCATGAATGTGCAGCTGGAACTCCCTTGGCCAGGCAGGTTCTCACCCCACTGACCTCTTCCAGCTGCCAGGGAGGTATGTGGGGGATCCCTTTTGCCAAGGCAGTTCTGGGGCACGGGCAGAGATCAGGAACAGAACAGAACAATGTGGGCAAACAAGGCAGGAGTTTGCCTTCAGCATCTGTAGGGAGCCCGCAGGACTGGACACCCTCAGACGGGCAGTGAGGGGGAGTGAGGGCACAGGGAGACTCTTCCAGGCTTCTTCCTTCCCATCCCACAGGCAGAGGACCCCATGACCTGGGCTGCACCCACACGTGGCACAGGGGACTCGTGGCAGTGGCTGCTGGACGGTTGGGTAGGGCTGGGCTTTGATCTTTGGAGCAAACCAGTTTTTCCCAGATGGTCTGATACCACAGTTGGTATTACTGCAACTGGAAAAGAAAGGAAACCACTGAGGCTGTGCCTGAGGCTGCCACCACCCCAGAGGCAGCTGCTTTAACCAGGACAGGGGCTGTCCCCAGCAGGGGAGGGGCCAGGCAGGCATCCCCTAAATCCCAACACAGGCCACTTCCCTTCTCCTCCCAGACCAGAGTCCTCCTCTCCCTTACAGAGGCCTCCAGTTGTCCCCTCCTGCTGACTCCCCAAAGTCACAGGGTCCTGATGACCACCCATGTCCCCACTCCCCCCATATCCTGGCTCTGCCCCTGCCTCAGAGGCTGCTCCAGGTTTCAGAGCAGCTCCATAATTACCTTGGTGTCTCCAGGCTGCTTTATCCAGACCTCTCGCTTTGCCAGGCTGTTGATTCTCCGGATTTCCTGCAAACAGGAGAGTCAGCTGTGACAGGAGAAAGTTTTCCCCATGCATGGTGTGCAGCGTTGCCTTGGTCTGACTGTATCCAAACCTGGAAGTACACATTGTCCAGGTAAAACCAGCCAGCTTTGGGATCCTGTACCTGGGAGACCTCCAAGCCAAGTGCAGCCCCAGCCACAGAAGTGAAGCAGGTGCTATTAACAGAGAACTGACCAAGAAGCTGCAGGCTTTCCCCAGGAGTGACTTCAGGAGCAAAGCCTTTGCTGGCACAGCTGCCTGGCATAGACACATCTGGGCAGTGTTGATCTCCCAGCAGAGCCTGGACTCACCCTCCCTGGCTGCAGAGCCAGGATGGAGCTGCGCCTGGTGGGCCAGCTGGCTGCCACAAGCAGTGGCCAAAGCCCTCCCTGCTGTGAGCAGTGAGACCTGCCCAGGATCTGCTGAGCTTCTCCTTTCCAAGAACACCAAACTACCCTGGGGCCTAAGGTTCTCTTGTCCCTCTCCTGCACACATCCAGGAAGTAGCCACAGTGACCAAGGGGACCACTGAGTCCCCTTGGCTGGGCACTTTGCACCTCCAGCCACAAGACCCCTATTTTTTGGAGCCTGGTTTCATGTGGGGGTGCAGATGACTCCAGACCCCTTATGCACCAGGACCTCTCCAAGCACACACAGGTCTCCAAGCCCCTCAGAGCTGAGGGGCCAAGCACACAGCTCCTCTCCCACTGGCCTCCAGGCAAAGCTGCTCATCCAGACAGAGGAGATGGGATGGCAGAGATGGTATCATGCTGGGGTGGCAGGGTCAGGTACCCCTACATGTCCTGGGACACACACTCACCTGGCTCCTGCTCCCTCCTCAACCCACCAAGGGATGGAATCAGCTGTCTTAGGAATTTTAGACTCACAGTCAGGACATAGCAACAAGTAGAGCCCTGATAGCTCATCATGGTGACCCTGCAGCTCTGAGACCTCCAAACCTGGCTAGATTGCTTTCAAACCCTTTAATAGGTTCAGCCAAGGGTTCATTCACCCTTCAACCCCACCCTGAGGCGCAGCACCATGTCCTGGTGGGACTGCCTGGTCTCAGGGCTCTCACTTGAGGTTGGCACAAGCTGGTACCTTGCCGTTTTCCTCCTTGGCAGGCTCCTGAGCTCGGCTGATCCACAGATTAATGCGGGATGTCACGGATCCTGGGATCTTCAGGTTGTCCTGTGGCACACAGAGGGACACCAGGGTTACAGCAGTAGCTCTCCCCCTGCACGAATGTAACCCGGCCCAGTCCCCAGGGCACGGGGAGACTGAGCAGAGCTGCAGAGGGCAGAGCCCAGCCCACACCTTGGCTCCATCCCAGCTCCTCAAATTCCAGCGCTCGGCAGGAACCCACACAGTGCCGAGGCAGATCCTGTGTCTAAACGCAGTCCTGGCACCCAGCTCCCAAGCAATCCCAGCAGCAGCCTGCCAGGCTGAGCCGGGTGTCCGAAGAGGGGAGGATCTGCCCCCAAGGCGGTGCCTGCCCCGGCACAGACCCGCACGAAGTCCCCGCTGAGCGCAGCTCCGGCCTCACCTTCCTGAGCGCCGCGGGCTCCGCCTTGCTGGGAGCGCTTCCCTCGAAGAAGTTGCGCTTGCTCGCCACCCCCTCCGAGGAGAGCAGGCGGCTCCTCGGAACGGGCACGGAGGATTTCATCCCCTCCGAGCGCTGGGAGAGAGCGGGGCGTCAGCAGGGCCGTGCTGCACCCCGAGGGGTGAAAAGCAAAGTCCAGCTTCTGGCTCACACCCTGAGCCCCTTGGGGCCCGGTCCCCCCCCACCCATCACCAGCTAACAGCCTTGTGCACTTCCCCCATGGACCACAGCATCCCCAGACCCTCCCCAAGGGTCTCTGCTCCTAAAACCCCGAGGCCAAGCCCTTTTCCTGCCTGGGACCATCTCCTTCATCCCCATCAGCTCTGGTATTTGGTGGAGCTCAGGCCCTGTCCGCCCCATTCGGCTCCAGGCCACCCTTCTGTGTTTCCCACCCATCTCTCCCACCCCTGCCTGGCTCTGCCAAGGGCCTTTGGTACCTGCACAGCCGAGTTGTACTTTTCCAGCTTCTCCCCAATAGTGCTGTTGCTGCCTGGGATCCTCAGACTGGCACTGGTGAAGAAGAGGGAACAGTTGAAACCAGCCCCCTCAGGATCTCCTGGGACTCAGCCCATGCTCCTGGGGAGCTGCATTTGGCAGGAGAAGGCCCCATCCCACCCAGGCACTCCTGCATCTGTCAGGTGAACCATGAGTCCATTCCCTGCTAGGGACTGAGATCTCTGTGTGTCACCACCCTTCCAGGGTGTTCCACATTGAACACTGAAATATCTCGGAGCTCCTCAGCCTGCCCTGGGTTCAGCTCTGCCAGCTCTGAACTGCTCTGAACCCCCAGTGTCACAGTGGCTCTGCCTACAGCATGCACCTGCCCATGGAGGGGTGGAGGTCCCTTGATCTGGTCGCCAAAGCCAGGTCAGGTTGCTCATGGACCTGTTTTGATGTCCCCATGGATGCGACCTGTGCAGACACAAGCACCAACATGGAACTACATGACTCAGGAGACAGTGGGGGCTTGCTGGAGGATATTGGAGCAACCTGGGAGAGCAGAAGATGTTCCTGCTCATGGCAGGGATTGGAACTAGATATTTAGGGTCCCTTGGAACCCAAACCATTCTGTGATTCCAGGATCTCATTCAGATGCAAGCTGCACGTTGGACATTGTCCTGTCCCCTGCCAGGCATCACTGCCTGCCCAGTCCAGCACCTGAGGACCAATGTCCAGCAGATCTATGTCAGGTCTGTCAGGCCTGTCACCTCCTCCCCCCCTGGAAAACAGAGGATGGCAATTCCTGCCCAGCAGGACCAAAAAAAAAAGCAACATGATAAGAGGTGCTGACCTCCTCGTGAGAGGGCTTTGGCTCTCTTCTTTCTGCTTCCTGGAGATGATCTGGAAGACACAAGGAGAGGAGATCCTGCAGTGAACTTTGGTTATGCAAGATAAGCATGGGAGACACTGTCTCACTGATCTCCCCCAGGAGAGCTGCATTTGCGTATCAGAGCTTATCTCATATCTCAAAGATCCCCAGACTATAGACACTTTACAGTGATAACAGTTTTATTCCCAATAAAGTCTCATGGAAGTCAGTCAAGTGTAGCCAGTCAGCCCTGACTCATAGCAGGGAGGATCTTGACAGTTCTTGGTTTTCCCAGCTTCTTCAATCACTTTATTCCAGAGATCTCTTTTGAAATGAAATATATTCTCAGACTGCAACATGGGGTGAGAGGGAGGATGGATGTTATATTTATCCTGTGCTTTCATGTAAGACTGGAAAGGCTGGAAGGTGGATGGGTAATTCCTGTGGCTCTGGAAATTCTGAGGACAATGAGCTCCCTGTTTTCTTGTCACTTCCCATGAGTTTTCTGGCCAGCACAAAGTGGATGCACTGGACATGTTCGTCCTTACACACCTTCAGTCAGACACGGAGAAGGAAAACAGGGGGAAGAGGGAAGCAGAACTGCAGTGCTCAGACCAAGGGTAAATTTTGAACACATTTCTGGGAACAGGCTCTGCCCACATAATCCAGAGGCCAAAGCAATCCTTCCTTCCCCCCAGCCTCCACTGCATCAATGGAATCCTTTCCCCACCTGCTTTAGGTCTTACCCGAAAGGAGACGGTTCTTGGGCTGGAGCGTCGGATGGAGCTGCTGAAGGTGATGTGAGTTGGAGAAGGGTCTGGCTTTTCTGCAGGCTCATCTCGGGGAGGGGACAGCTGGATTGCCTGCTTTGAGGGGTTCCTGGATTGCTGCTGAGGAAAAACGAGGTATCGATGCATCCCTGCAGAGCCTGCAGAGAAGACTGAGGTGCAGGAGCTGAGCAGTCAGGGCAGGAACTGGGTTGCAGCTGGAGTTTGGGATCAAAGTCCTCCAAACCTTTCCTGTCTCAGATGGACACAGAGTCCCAAATGGCCCTTCAGTGTCACCATGATGGCAATCAGAGGGACTTGCTGGAGAAGGTGATCAGGACAGCAGAGACCAGGGAGGGGAAGGAGGTAGTGGGATCCTGTCCACCACCTCGTGGTTTGCAGCTCTCAGAAAAACCTCCCCCAAAATCCTTCGGGTCCCATTTCCCTCCTTTTGGTGCTATTGGGCTGTCCCTCTCTCTGGTCCTCCCAGCACCCAGGAGCTCACTCCCCAAGGCCTCTGCCCCATCCATCCCTGCTCACCTGCTGCTCCAGAGACGAGGTCACTGCTGAGGTTTTCTCCTCCGTGCTGCGGTTTCCCACCCTGGTGAGGATCTTCACCTCCCGGAGCCGGCAGCTCCCCACCTCTGGTGGCTCCTTCGCCTCCTTCCTCTGCTCCCCCCGAGGAGTCCACACTCCTTGGTCTTTGTCTTGGAGCCGTGCCCTCACCACCACCTTCCTCTCAGGGGCTGGCTCCAGGTTCTTGTCTCCTGGCGGGTCCCCTCTGCCCTTGGCTGCCTCCTGAGCCCGCTCTGCTGCCCGGCTGCTCTCCTGCTTCCCGCGGGGATGTGGCCCTGTCTCCAGGCAGCTTTCTCCCACCCCTGGCTCCTTGTGCTCCTTCTCCTGCCTCAGCTTTTCAGACACGGGTGGGAGGCACCTCGTCCTTCTCCCTTCTTGTGTCTGCAGCGCCTCCGAGAACTTCCGCTCCTCCCCATCCTCCGGAGGCTGCGGCTTCACCAGGGATGGAGGTCTAGGGATAGGGACAATATGGGATGACAACCTCAGCATCTGGGGATAGAGGGGTGGATTTCATGCTGCAAGTGAGGCAAAAGGCTCTAGGGAGGGACATGAAAATCCCGCCAACATCCTGGAGTCCTCCCTGCAGACCAGGGCTTGCAGCCACTCTCATCCCCATCACCCCAGCTCGGCTGTCTGACAAAAAGTTTGGATTAAAATTCTTTTTTCCTTTTTGACATAGAGATGAAGCATTTTTGCAGCCTCATCCCAGGACACCAGCACCCACCAAGTCCTGTGCCAAGGAGATCCAGGGTCAGAGCCGTGTGTTGGGTTTGCTGCTGGATAAGAAGTGTGGCTGTGTCTCTTCACTGGACTAGGAAAAATCCCACCAACTTTAAGTGGGAAGTGTTGGTTTGAAGTCAACCTGCTCTGGCAGGTCCACCCTCAGTCTCAACACAACCTGTGAAAAGCTGTTTTCCCTCCTTCGCCCCCCGGGCAAACAGGCACAAGGTCTGGGAAGGGGCAGAAGGACACCTGGCAGGCTGTGTCTGCACACTCTCAGGATTGGGAAGCAGATGGGATAACATTTGTCCTCCTCCTGAATTGCAATCACCACATGGCCAGCCTGTGTCAGCACCAGGGAAGAGAAACTTGTCCCTCCCGCCTTGTTCATTTTAGTCATGTCCAGCCCCATCCACCCTATATCCAACCCATGTGTGTTAACTCCATCCTGTCTGAAACACAGAAACACCTCTGGAGTGAGAGTCTCACTGTGGTCACAAACCACCTAAATCCTGGACACTTCCAGGATCAATTTACAGAGTGGGTCAGGTTTTGTAAGGGCAGCTTGGTCCCAGAGCACTCCAAATCCCAGCTCCCTGCATCCAGGGACTTTGGAAACACCACTGGAAAGCCCTTGGGTCAGATCCCCACTTCAGCAAAGGTCCCACAGCGTCACTGTGAGGTTCAGAGGGGCAGCACAGCCAGCCCAGACTCCGCCTGCTCTGCTCTCCTGCTCTGCAGAGCTGGGCACTACTTACCTGCTGCAGATCCCACCTGCAGCACCCACCTGAGCTCGGCCCTGGCACCAGCCCTCCCCCAGCACTCCTGTGCCATGGGGAGCCCACCTGAGACATCCCCACCTTGTGCTCCTCATGGGGAGCCCATCCCTCCTCCCAAGGGATGTTGGCTGGAGCACAGCACTTCCCAGAGCTGAGCCCTTCCTCAGCCAGGAGCCATTCCCACCCACTGCAGCAGCAGCTGCCAGGGCTCGGTGTCAGGAGCAAGGCCAACGCCAGCAGGACCCCACAGACCTGCTGGAAGTTGGGCTGGTGTCTTTGACAGGGCTGGCAGGTTCCTCATCCACGGATGTGGACGACAGCAGGTTCCGGTGCCTTCGCCGGCGCTCTCTTTGCTGCTCTTCCTCATCCTCCAGGGTCCTCTGCCTGGCCAGGCTGTTTGGGAGGAAACACAAGGACATGGGGAGGCTGTGTCCTGCGTGTGCACCCTGAAGCCCTGGTGCTGGACAGGAAAGGAACTGCTACATCCCAGGCAAGGCCAAGGGGCTGACAGAAGTCACCTTGCTGGACGAGAGTGATGCCAGCATGAGCCAAGTGTCCCAAACTGCTCTCACTCCACCCAGCTGATGCATGCCCCTCCCAAAGCAAGCACTTGACTTCCCAACTCCTATTTTTTCTTGCTGGATGGAGCACTCATTTCAAAGGAATCCCTATATTAAACAAACCTTCCAGGGGAAGGCTATTGAAACTAACTCAGCCAGACCAGGACCCTTGAGCTACCACACAGACTTCAACCACACAAACTGGAAGGGTAACCACTAGGGCACAAGATTTTAGGCCAAAACCACGTTGTTGTGATGGCAATTTAATTTTTATAGAGCAAAAAGCCTCAGATGCAAAAGTATCAGAGGCTGAAGGCAACTGCTGAGAGGCTCTGCCTGGGGATGGGGCTGGCAGGGCTCCTCTTCCCCCCTGCATGTGCCTGGACTGGGAATTGTTTAGAATCACAGACTGAGCCAAAAAAAAAAAGGTTTGGAATTATCTTTGAACATTTTATTTTGCACAACCCAAATGTGGGTTGTTGGTGGGGGTTTTGTTTGTGTTTTGTTTGTTTGTTTTTAATAAAACACCACTCAGAATAAAAAGTTGTCTGGAAAACACCAGCTCTGCCATCCCTTCTCTGTGCCAGACCTGCCCACCCTCTGTGCCGGTGCATGAACTGTGTTGGAAAATATTTTTATTGTCTGGATGGAGCTTTTCAGAGCCAGGTTCATCTCCCCCAACACGAGCCCTCAATCAGCCACAAACACTGCAGGGAACCCCATGGAGCTGCCAGCGGCCCAACAGAGCCTCCCTGCACCGGCCCGTCCCGGGACCTCATCCCAGCTCCGTCCAGCGCCACCCGGGCTCGGGCTTTGCCATGGATTTGACTTCTAGCCAAAGTCAGAGGGGTAGGGCCGCATTACGGCGAGCGCGGCCGCGAGCACTCAGGGCTGGTTCCGAGTTACTGAGTAATCACAGCCGGTCATAAATTAAACCGCTTTACCCCCCGCCAGTGTTTGCGGCTTCTGTTCTTCCTGCTCGGGGCAAGCGGGAGCGCGGCGGAGCCAGCGGAGCGCGAAGCGGGGACAGAACCCGGCTGAGAGCGCTGGGGACAGGGCAGTGCCGGGCTGGGGACAGGGCAGTGCCGGGCTGGGGACAGGGCAGTGCCGGGCTGTGCTCCCCTTCCCTCCCGCTGACCCCACAGCCGAACAGCCTCAGCAGCAATCGCACCCACGGCTAGGGAGTTGCAGGTGGTCTCTGATGCCACGCTTGGTACCGGGAGAGACGGGCTGGGTGTGCCCGGGGAGCATCCCCAGGTGGGACGGCCCGGCCGTGCTTGCACAGACAGCCCCGGCGCTTTCCCGGGGCAGCGATCCCTCCACGCACATTCCCAGCCGGTAGGTTCTCGGGTGGGGAGCGGGGGACACAGATCCCGGTGTCTCTGCACACCCGTCCCTCAAGCACTGACAGCACAGAGCACTAATGCCAGGCTAAATCCTCATGATGACCGGGTACTTCTTTGATTTTACACGGACAGTCTCCTTAGAAGTGAAAATGGGATTTTCCTGCCTTTAATTTCCAAGGCTCCTTCTGAGGCAGCACAAACCTTGGCACTATACACAGGCAGCTCCTTCTTATTTGTAATTAAGTGATCCACCCATCAGGCGTGCTCTGCCAAGCTTTCCCTCTTCTTTTCAAAGAGGGATTTATTTTTCCCTGTCTTACCTTTTTTAATTCAAAGAGATGAGTAAAAAACTTTGGCAAGTGTCCCTGCCTTGTCCTCTCCTGCCCTGTCAATGATTAGTGCAGAGCTTTCTGACATTTCTGCTGTTTCAGTGCTGCCTCGCCTCAGGAGAGCTCAGGAAATGCCTTCCAGGGTTGTGAAGCACATGGGGTGCAGGACCCAGCTGGGCTGGTGTTGGGGTAGGTCCGTGCCTCAGAGGAGATGGATCTGGATGGGGCTGGAATGGCCTCTGGATCTGTCCCACCCACGGCAGAGCCAGCTGAGAGCTGCTGGCCTCCAAGCAGTGGGGTCTCAACTAAAATAAGGAAGTTTTTCACAGTGAGGGTGGGGAGGCCCTGCCACAGGTTGTCCAGAGAAACTGTGGCTGCCGCTGGATCCCTGGAAGTGTCCATGGCCAGGTTGGACAGGGCTTGGAGCAACGTGGGCTGGTGGAAGGTGTCCCTGCCCACGGCAGGGGGTGGAACAGGATCAGCTTTAAGATCCCTTCCCACCCAAACCATTCTGGGACTCTGTGAACTCCCATTCTGTGAACTCCCAATACTGAGATTTACAAATAAGTCTCGGAGCCATAACATCCACTTAGACCAGGATTCCTGCTCTGATTTGTGGGACAGCGTGGCTCTGTTTGAGTTTCCATCATTGCTCCTGCACAGCCGAGGCTGGCGGGGCTGCCAGGGGTCTGCAGGGGGTCAGGGCTGATCCCACCTTGCTCCAGCCTCGTGCGAGCCCCTGACCCACCCCAGGATGCCCAGGAGCCTCCCCTACTCCGGATCACTCTTTGGGAAGGCCGAGGGAGTTGGTGCTGTGGGGGTTGCTCAGTCACTGCCGCTGAATCAGGGCTTGCTCAGTAGAGCATGGGCTGCAGTCTCCGCAGGGCAGAGCAGGACACACACCCAGGGGCTGCCTGGGTACGAGGGGAGAGGAAACGCCCCCAGCCAGCTCAGAGCAAGTCTGTAGGCACAGCCCAGACAGTCTGTTCCTCAAAGAAAGGCAAAACAGACCCAAAATGTATCCAGCATAGGGCGAGAATGCTTATCCAGGTAATTCTCCTGTGCCTGGCTTAGATTGCCCAGGCAGCAGAAACAAAAACGCCTCTGATCTTGCCCAGCCACAAGGAACTCCAGCAGCGCCGAGCTCTCCGTGGGGCTGACATTCACCTCTGCAAACAACAAACAACATTCCCAGGGCAGCTGCCCTCTCTGCCCATCCTCCCCAAGCCCCTCTGGCCACCAGCAGCCCACCCTCACCCCTCTCTGCCGGCGGTGGAAAGGGTTAAGCATTAATCCACAGCACTCACCTGGAGAGATCGGACCAGTTCCTTCTGCTAAAGGACATTCCTACTTCCCGGGAGTTTCAGAGAGCCCCCAGAAGGTGAGCAGGCATCCAGGCCAAGGAGCGGCGGGGATCAGCGCTGCGCGGAGACTCTGCTCCCCGAGAAGGGAGGGAGGAACTCCCTGCAAGGTTATTTCCCTGTGCACCTTTACCCTGCCTGCCACCCGCTCGCCACCAGCTGCATCACATGGTTCCTTATCTACCTGACACAGGCAGGGTTGTGATTTGTGTGCCAGCGGCGCGGGGCGAGAGCCGCCCTGCCCAGCAGTGCCACCCAAAAGCAGAGCCCTCCTCGCTGCCAGGCTCCGAGCCGGGACCCGCGGCTCGGGCCATCCACGTCTCCCAGGGCTGCGGAGACACCTCCCTGCAGAGAACCTGTTCTACCAGCCACAATCCACCAGTCAACAACTCCTGCAGGCCGGCGGAGGAGGTGAATTACCCCGGGCTGAGTGGGAGGAGGTTGGCTCCCGGGGATCCAAAACAGTCATTAAAACACCTCCGGCTGGGCGCAGTCCTGCCCTTTCCAAAGAGCTTGGGAGGGTCTCCTGCTCCTTCCAGCCTTTTCTAGATGTCTCGGATGGAGCTGTCAGGGTCTTTCCATTCCTGTGAGCTTTGCTGCAGCAGTGAGCACTCACAGAGTCTCGGGGGAGGGCGCTGGAGCATGGGGGATCCAATTTTTGTGTGCTGAAGCCTTGTGCCAGAGAGGAGCTGTGTGCCCAGGCTCATCCTGCACTGGACCCAGCCCATCAAAGCCACCACCCCCTCTGGCTATGCCCCGAGACCCCCACCCTTCCACAGGGCAGCCCCTCCTGCCAAGGGCAGGTGTGAAGCCAGGGGGAAATGCCTTTAGTGGGGGAATGGGGTTGTCTTAGGGGAAGATGGGGTCCCAGGCACAGCAAAGCTGGGTCCCAGCCTGGATTTTCCCACAGCATGGCCACAAGCCCAGTGCTCCCACTGCTCGGGCAGGCAGGCAGTATTCCCTGCAGGAAATGTCATCCAGGACCCCTTGAGCACAACTTCTGCTCCCAGTGAGATCCATCCCTGCACCAGCCTGAGGAACTGGTTGTGAGGCTGAGCTGGCCCTGCACGCCTCCAGCCCACAGGGGTGTGCCATGACCTGAGCAACGATTTGAATCAAAGGTTCCTGATTAAAATCCCATTTCTAGGAGATAGCCCCGTCAAACGAGCCGCCTGCTCCAAGCAGGGCTCGCTCTTTGCTTTTCTTTCTTCTTGCAGTAATCGTTCGTCTTTCAAGTGTTTTCATATATACAGAGAATTCACATAGTTGTGGCATAAGGGAAAACAAATACTTAAATAACCTTGCAAGCATCCTGCTAATTGCTGACAGACTATATATAGCAGTCCAGCATCAGCAGCTCCTCTAGAGCAATAAAAGCTCTGTGATTAATGCACAGCAAGCACGGTGCTCACAAAACTCATTGCCAAAGGATAGCACTGGAGCACAGGACTTAGCAGGGTTTTCCAAAGGATTAGACTGAATGTGGCTGTGAAAGAACACCCCCAGCTAGGATCTACACGGCAAACGAATATAAAACCTCCCAGTCTGCAATTCCTCTGGTTATTAAGTTGAAGAAATTCTAGACAGGCATTTAGTGCCTGGGGATTAGGCAGAGGATGAGCCTGGCTGACACTCGCCCCCTCACTGACACTTGCCCCTTCCCGGGGCTTTATTTGCAGTTCAGAAACCTTTGGAGCTGAACAGTGTTTCCTCTTTATTCAAAATCCCTCAGAGGGTTTCTCCTCCGTGGGTTTGCCCCATTTCCCTCAAAGCCAGGAAAATGGTCAGTAGAGAAAATATCCTTCAGCAAGAAGTTCCCAAGGCTTATTCCCCACTGCTGAAAATATCCTCCTTTATCTTGGATGGCTCCTGCTGGGCTGTTCAGCAGCACAAAGCCTTGACCTCTTGTGTCTCATGGAGATCTTTGCTGCCATGGAGGTCCTGTTTTCCCTGATGTTCCTCACGTCTTTTCACGTCCACCATAACCCCAAAATTTCACTCCCAAGGAGGTAAAGCCAGCCCAGAGCCCCTCATCTCATAGATGAAGTCATGCTGGATTTTTCCCTGTGTGTCCCTTCATACCCCTCTAAACCTCCTTTGCCACTTTATCCCCAAACTCCAAGTACTGCCAGATCTTTCTGAACATCTGCATCACCAGCCTTTCCCTCTGCTGTGACAAAATCTCAGGAATTATCAGCGGTTTGTTATCTCACTGCTGTTTTCTCTCTCTGCTGGTTGATTATTTAGCTCTGTTTGGACTTTCCCTCTGAGCTGTGCTTGACCTAAAGGTCTTTGCTTCTGGAAACCCAGGAAAATGCTTGTCTCCCAGGTCACCCTTATCCACAGGCTCATTGATGCCTTCAGCAAACAACAGTCACTTTGTCAGACTGGATTTCCCTTAACAAAGTTATTTAGGCCACCCTGAGCTCATCCTCAAAGCACAGCCCAAGCGGCTGTGCTCAGGGTGATGAAATCAGGCAGAGAGATGAGTCTGTGAGGGCAGGGATGCCCAGAGAACCAGTCTGATGTGTATCCAGACCCGCTCCGTTCTCCAGGCTGTCCCATCTGCTGTTCCAGACCCACAGCTCTGGGGGGAAGGCTCTGTGCTCACGGCCAAGGGAGCAGAGCTGCAGGATGTGCTCTGAGCGGGGAAGCTCCAGGGCCAAACCCTTCTCCGCTGCTCTGCCCAGGGGAGCTGCACCTGCCCGAGGAGGAGCCCAGAGCTTCCCCTGGTGTGATCAGGGGAACTCATTAATACCCTCTAAGGAGCTGGACCAGTTTCAACAGGGCTGGTTTTTCCCTTGGGAACAGTGTCCTATGTCTCATCACAGTGCAGAGCCTGTTTCTTTGGCTACAGGGTGGTGGAGAGCTCCCAGTTTCCACAACTGTGCTGTAATTATGGCATTCCTCAGCTTCTCCCAGGGCCAGCCATGAGCCCTCCTCCTCCATCCCTTGTGCTGTGCTGGTCCCTCAGCCACGGCTCAGCTCCTCGCTGTCTCCCAAGGCTCATTCCTGCTGCTCTGCCATGGTGGAGCAGCATTTTCTTCCCAGGCTTCCCTCCTGAGCTGGGAAATGGGGCTCCATGGCCAGGAAAAGGGGTTTTCACTCTTGCTTGTCTCCATCCCAACACTGCAGTGGTGCCACAGCTCCTAGAGGTTCCACCAGCATTTAAAAGCTCTGGGAGGAGCTGGAGGTCTCTCTGCATCTCTGGGATGGTGCTCTGCAGGCCCTGGCATGGTCCAGGGCTCTCCTTCCCCCTAAAATGTATTCAGCTTTTGGGGAGATGTGTGTGATGGCACAGAGAGAGCTCTGTAGAAGGGTCTGGAATTGGTGCTTGCTCAGAAACTGAACCAAGCCAAATCACGGCCTCTTCTAGCAAAAGAAATGTTCCTAGGTAAGGAATATCCATTATCTGAACAGCCTGGCACCAGCTGCCAGAGGGCTTATTTTCCTTTAGAATTTAGCTTTTTATTAAAAAAAAAAAAGGGACAACTCTTGCTTCAGAAATTCCACCATGGTGATTCATTGTCTTTCAGGTTCCCATTCCATTCCCTGCAGATTGGCCTCCTCATCAGATGCCATCCCTGTGACACTCCAGATCTAAGGATGGCAAATGAGGAGCATCCCCCAAAAGTGACATCAGTGCAAACTTCTCAGGTGATGGACAGAACAGGCACGGCTCACTGCCAGCAGCTCTGTGACAACTGCACCCTCACAGCCCAGGGAGTGACAGAATCCCAGAGTGCCTGGGGCTGGCAGGGACCTCTGGGGACCAGCCAGTCCAACCCCCTGCCCAGGCAGGGTCACCTGGAACAGGGGACACATGGATATATCCAGGTGGGCTTGGGATGTCTGCAGAGAGGGAGACCCCAGGCCCTCCTTGGGCAGCTGTTCCAGGGCTCTGCAGCCTCCAAGGAATGAAGTTCTTCCTCATGTAGAACTTCTCGTTTGAGTGTGTGGCCATTGCTCCTTAACCTGTCCCTGGGCACCCCCGAATTGGTTGTGATCCCTGAGGAATCCGTGAGCAGTGAGGGACAGGGCTCAGGCCCAGCGAGGGGAGCTGGACAAGAGGGATATGCCCTGCTCACCCCGAGCCCTGCTCATCCCGAGCCCTGCTTTTCCCCAGAGCTGCAGCACCTGAGCCTGGGAGGCTCCAGGAGGGGAAAATGCCTTCCTGGTTTTTACCACAGGGGGCACACAGGACCAGCTGTGACAAGTCAGGAGTGACAGGGGGTTGTGCCATGGCCCTGCCATGGGGTCTGATCCTGCACCCAGAGCCCACAGGGGTCCCAGGGTGATGTTTCACCTTCACCTCAGGGACTGCAGCCTGTGCCAGCCGTGTGCAGGGCAAGATGCTGCAGTCACCTGCAGAGACCATGGAATAAACTTCACCCCCTCCAGCCTCCAGCTGAGCTGCAAATATGCAGGGAAAGATTTGGGCACAGTTCAGGTCTCTCTGAGCATGACTGGTCAGCAAGGAGGTCACACAGCCCCTGTAACTCGGAAGGGATCACATTACAACCAACAAAGAGGGATGTTTTTGGAAGTCCATGCTGTCTTGATATTTTTATTTCCTACTGTTTAATTTAATTTGAAATTTGTGTAATTTTAAGACCCTGGTGCTTTGCTTTCTTTCGGGGGTCTAGATTGCAGTGGAGCAAACTGTGGGACAGTGGGGACTGGGCTCTGCTCAGACCAGGGAGACACGGCTGACTTCCAGTTCCTCTAGAAAGAGACACCAGTGACTCCTCCTGCATCAGTCTCTCTCCCTGAGAACAGCCTTGTGAGTCCCCCATGGGGGCTGGATTTTCACTAAAAATGTACTGGAGGGTTCCTTTCTAATTCAGTGAGCAGAAACTGAAGTTGTCACCTGGGAGGGAAACAAGCATGGGACTGCAGAGCTGTGGGGTGAGGGAAGCCAGATGAAAGGCTCAGCCTTTCCCTTTGCCATGGGGAGAGCTGCAATCCCCGCTGGCCCAGAGTCACAGGAGCAGCTCCAGAGCAGAGATGGAGAGAAAGACTTGGATCCCAGACTCTGATCCAACCAGGAGAGCTCAGAGCTGACTGTTGCATCTTCCTCTGGAGATTCAGTCCCACTAAAGGGCTGTTTTCCCCCACAATTCTTCTGTGTTCCTAATAAAACTGAAATCTGTAAAACTTTGTTTTCCCATGGCAGTCAGTGTGGTTTTCCTCCAGAGAGGGATGAAAATGAGACCCAGTGACTGGGGAGCATTATGCCTTGAAAAAGTAGGGAATCTTGAAGAGGGAAAAGTTTTGGGGGTGGCTTTTTCTCTCCCCACTCAATCTAAAACACAAGGTGGCCCCATGAAGCCACCTGTAGGCCATAACAAGGGCATGTGGGTCCTGGGACTTTGTTGAGCACACCTGGCTGCTTTTGGGGCTGCAGAATGGCCCTGGGGAGCCCGCAGGTGTGGCTCTGCAGCAGTTTCAGGTGAGCAGGATCTGAGGGCAGGCTGGGCACAGGGGCAGGGACAGGGACAGCCTGAGTGCCCAGCATTGACCAGGGCCTGGTGAACAGCACCCAGCACCCCCATGGCCTTTCATCTCTCCCCACCCCACAAACTCCACCCCTTTCTTATATTTACCAAATTAGCATAATTGTACTAAGCTCAGAGAACTGCTCTCAGCCCCTGCTGTGCCATTTTCTGCTTCTGTTCCAGACCTGAAGAAGGCTTTGTTTCTACAAAACCTCCCTTGCATTTTCCAGCTCTACCAGTTGGTCAGGTCACAGTTATTAAATTCTCCCTGCACATCTTTCTTCCTCTGCCAGGACCTGTGTGAGTTCCCTCTGGGGATTCCCAGAGAGATCCCTGGATCTCAGACCTCCACACTGCTCCCTGGGCCCTGAGCTTGGAGGGTTGAGGTGCTAACCAAAACCTTCTGCCTGCAGTGTGGGGCAGGCTGGGCCATGGCACATCCTGGGGTGTCACCACGCACCATCTCTGGTCACCTCTGGCAGTTGCGTCACCCGTGTTGGCCAAGACAGAGACACTTCACAGGGCTGGGCCTGCCTGGAATGAGGACAGAGGAGTCCTGGCACCCTGCTAGGCTGCAGCTGGTTGGCCAAATTAGGCTTGAAAAGGTAAAAAAGGGGTGGGAAAGGCGCTGTGTGCCGTGCAACTGCTCCAGTCCTACAGGAGGATGCTAAGAGGATGGAGGGTCAGGTGGAAGGACAAGGGCTGAGCATCCCAAAGAGTGAGCCAAGGGAGCGAATTTTCCAGTGGCAGCCTCCTCTGATCCATTCCTGATTTGGGGGAGAGTTTGCCTATGAGTTTTGAATCCTCCATGAAAGAGCTGCAGGGTGCTGTGGCAGCCCTGAGTGCCAGTGGCTGGGCTAGAGAAGTGTCCCCAGTAGTCCCCTCCCTCACCCTCTGTGCCCAGGGACAGTGAGCAGCTTAGCTCAGTATCCCTGAATTGGCCAAAGGAGGGGATGTGATGCACAGGAATTCAGCTGTCTTGGAGACAAGCCCAAACCCAAACCCACCTCCTGAAGCCTCTCCCTCACTCCCACTGCCAGCCAGGACTCTGCTGTGGGAAGTCCCACAGGAGGCATTTCTGCACGGGGCCATCCTTTCCCATCCCATTCTTTGGGGAATGCAGGGTTTTCCTGGGAAGGTTGATCTCTCTTGGAGCCCACACACTTTTTGATGCAGTTTCCTTCCAGCCCTGTCTGGGACCTGCTCTTTGCTCCCAGTTTATTGCATTTGCTGCACGTTTTTTGGTTGTTTTTTTTTTTTTTTACAGACTCACTCCAAAGGGATGGGGGATGCTGCAACACACCCTGGTGTGGTATGGGCTCGAATCTGTGCATGCTGCAATTCCTCTGGATACCCTGGGAACACAGACAAGGCACTGCTGCAAGCAGAGCATGCTCTGTGTGTGTGGGCTGAGCACCTCCTGCAGTGCCTGCAGCCAGGAGACCCCACGAGGACTGAATTCTCACTAACTCACCCCTCCAGCCCTGCTGCAGAATGAGCTGACACATCCCCAGTTGCTTTCAGTGACCAGCTGCAGTCTGGGGGGCTGTGACACAGGAAATGGTTAGCCTGGGGGGGAAGGACGGATTGTTTGGCCTGAAATATGGATTCATCTCTGGAATTAAGCCTTGAAATGGGGCTGCCCAAATTGCCACAGTTCCAGTGCTTGTGGGGGGCAATTGGTGAAGGAGTTGGTGTCTGGAGGCTCTGAATGCTTTTCCAAAACCAGAGAAGAAGTGGAGCTTGGAGAGCAGGCAGGTCTGTTCACCCAGCTGAGGAGCTGCTGTACCCCTGAGGCCCAGCAGTGTGGCCCTGAACGGGGCCAGGGGGCTCAGCAGAGCTGCTGGGACATGAGGAGCAACCTGGGGCTGGAAGGGATGAGCCCAAAGCCTGTGTGACCCCAGAGTGGTGTCTGGGTGCCAGCATGGGGACACTGCAGGGTGACCTGACCCTGCCCCGGGCAGAGATCCCCCAGTGACAAGGGCACACGACCTTCGCCCAGGACACGTCCTTTAATACACGTGTGGCTGCACAGGGACATCTTGGGGTGACACGTCTCGGGCTGAGCCACCAGGCATGGGGGAGCAGCAGCTGCCTCTGGGGCGTCTCTGCAGGGCTGGGAGGGGAGGAGTGGCCAGTGGCCCTTGGGCTGATGGAGGGGGGACACTGTGCAGGAGCAGGGCACTGCTGGAAGGAAGAAGCTCAGGTCTCCTTCCCACACTGTTGTCCTTGTGTGTCGGCTCCGTGGGAATTCAGGGAAGGGCACAAAGGGATGGGGGAGCAGCGAGGGCAGGCTGGCAGCAGGGATGGGGGAGCAGCGAGGGCAGGCTGGCAGCAGGGATGGGTAGGGTCTTCTTCCCAGTGCTCCTGTGGGAAAGAAACAGCAGAGGGGCAGAGGGGCAGCTTTGGCTGCTGCCAGCAGCCTGACAGTGGTGCCAGCAGTGCCCACGGGATGAGGGGGGCACAGGCAGCACGGAGCATCCAGGACAGGAGGAGAGGGGCCAGCAGGGACTCCATGGCAGGGAGGTGTGGGACAGACCCCCACCCCTGGGTGTGGGGTGGGACCTGGGGATGAGTTGTCTTTTTCTGTAGGGAGTGGGGACATTTCTGCATCTCTGCAAGCACAGCCCAGGAGGCTGAAGGACCACAGGGGGATCAGGACCCAGCCCTACCTCTCACTGCCCCGTGGGGGACTTGGCAGCATCAAACATCTTCTTCCTGCCCTCCATGCCCGACATGGCTTCCACGTTCTTGCGCCAGTCGCCCACTTCCACGGGACGTTCCTGCAGGAGGGACAGGGCTGGGGATGGGGCTCAGGCAGCCCTGCCCGTCCCTCCCCCTGCACAGAGGCCTCAGCTGGGGCACACAGCTGCCCCCTTGCAAAGTCCCCGTCTCTCTGCCATGTGTCCCTGCACAAGGAGCTGGCTGGGGAGGTGGCAAACAGCAGCCTGATCTCCACGGGGAGATCTGGATCCATGTGCATACTCCCCTCCTCAAAGCCTGGCCAAGTCATCCCAGATCAGTCATCCCAGAAAGATTTCTTTAGGAGGAAGAAACCTCGTGGGACTTTGGGTTTACACCAGCACAGTGGGACAAATGTTTTTACTGAAGTAAAAACGCTTCCTGCATTGCCCTCCCACCTCCACCTTCTCGGAGCCTTTGGTGGGGACTGGATTGTTGGTGTGACAGTGGGAGCCTGGCAGACACTTCCAGAGCAGACAGGGGAGGTGACAGCAGCTCTGGGAGTGTGCCCAGGTGTCTGCTCTGCCAACCCCCAGCATTACAAGCTGTGCCCCAACACCATCTCACCACACCTAGAACAAACCCAGATCCGTTCTCCACCTGGTGCCCAGGGCTGTAAGCACAGTTTTCTGTCCAAAGGGCTGGAAAAGTGCTATATCACAATGGAGGGACAAAGGAAAAACAGCTGAAAATTGAGATTCTCATCCAATTCTGCTCATCCAATTCTCATTCAATCTGCTGAGCTGGAACGAGCTGGTGAAACCTCTCTGGGGAGAGGGGATGAGGCACCTGCACACCCCAGGCAGGTTTGGGCATCACTGGCATTGAGACTTTCCCTTGAGACTTTCCCTTTCCCATTGAGACACCTCTGCCAAGCTGCTGGGAACTGGGCCATTTATCTCAGGCCAAGTGCTGGGCTGCTCTGTTTTATCTAATCTGGGTCTGGAAGTTCCCTGGGAGTTTTCTGGGTGTGACTGTGCCCAACAGGAGCTCTCCTGGTTCCCTACAAGATCAAAGATCAGACTCTGCATGTGCAGCTCAGCAGTGGTGCCAAGGGGGCCCAGGTGAGAGACCCCCACACACACTGGGAGGGAGGAGCACCACGGACACATCCCTAAATCTCACACATTGCCTGGCACAGTCAGACTGATCCTCCGTGGTCCCACAAGATCCCCCAATGGGAATGGCCCCACAAGGCTCTTTCCAAGGCTGACAAGGGGTGAACACAGCGTACCCTGGAGAAGGGCAAGGGCACCCCTAGGAAGTGTGTCCCTCTCCAGCCTCCAGAGGAGTCACCCACCTTCTCAGTGTCCTCCTTCTTGACAGACTTCAGGTTGGCCCTGAGATCCATGGACACCTTGTGCTTGGAGCCCAGCAGAGCCCTGAGCATGGCATCGGCCGAGACACGAACCCGGCGCAGGGGGGGGCGCTTGAACTTCCCTCGGAGATCAAGAACTTTGATTTTCAGATCTTTAATCTGCAGGGGCAGGGGAGGAGGAGGAGTGGGAGTGGGAGGTCACTGCTTGGCTGCCTTGCACAAAGAGCCCCTGTGGTAAGCAGTAGGCTCTGCCAGCACTGAGCCCTAGAGAGGCCGGCACCTCTCCTGCAGGACCACCCTCACCAGGGCTCTGCCCACCCATGCTCAGAGCTGGGCCCAGCCTGCTCAGGTGGCAGCTGGACCATGAGAAGCTCTTGGACCCACAGGGGTAACCAGGAGAGCGAGGAACCTCGCTGTGGACCCTGAGGACAGTTTGAGTTCCCTTGAGCAGGGATGAACCTTGCTCTGAGTGGTGCCTTGCAGTGCAAACACCAGCCCTGAGATAACCCTGGTGCCTGTCCCACATCCCAGCTCAGCCTGGTCCACGACACATCCCCACTGAGGCCAGAGCTGCCACTGTGAAGGAGTTTCCAGGAGGAACCAGCCCGTTCTCCCTCCTACCTCCCGGGTGTTATGGTTGCATTTCGCTTCAATGTCATATCTCTCCTCATCCACAATTTCCACCTTCTCGTGCAGTTCCCTGCACAGGTCCTGGGGGCCGAGAACACAGGAGAGCAGTGAGCGAGGCCCCTCCATGTTTCCAAGGAACTCTCTCCACCCTTGGGCCTGAGGAATACCTGGAGCTGGCTCAAGGAGAGCCCACTGGTGTGCAGCGGAGTGACCCGCTCAGACAGGTATCTCTCCTTCTCTGCTTGCTTGTCCACAATCTCCTGATCCCACTCCTCCTTGGCTTTGGCCAGCATCAAACTCTGCGAGCACAAGGAAATGGCAGAAGTGTGAATTGAACAGGCCCCTGGTTACCCCTGAGCCACTCACCACGTCTGTAGGATGGGACAGTCTCGTGTGCCAGCCCCCTCCCTGCTGCCCCCACACACATCAAAGCCTCCCCAGGGCTTTGGTGTGGGGCCCTGGGGGCAGGCGGGGCCGGGCACGGGGGCTGTGGGGGCCGTGCTCCCGCTGGGTGCTGACGTTGGCTCTGCCGGGGCAGGGAATGTTTATCCCAAGCCAGAGCTCGGGGAGCTCCCAGGCTTGTGCTGGAGCACAAACAGGCTCAGGCTTCAGAGCTGCAGGTGTGGGGGTCTCTCCCCACCTCAGTGCAGGGGAGGTTTGTTTGGACCACAAATCCCACATGAGTGAGGAGAGAAAGATGGGGTGGGAGCTGCTCCCCACATCCCATCCTTGAGCTGCTCCTCATCCCTGTCCCACCGACCACGCGCTCCAACCCGGCTCCTTTCCCCCAGCAAGACAAACCTCAGGGAGTTTCCAGCCCTCGGG
The DNA here is from genome assembly GCA_013400495.1 of Nicator chloris. Lineage (NCBI taxonomy): Eukaryota > Metazoa > Chordata > Aves > Passeriformes > Pycnonotidae > Nicator > Nicator chloris. The sequence continues at coordinate 300,341 of WAAE01017688.1, read as the reverse complement.
ACTCACCTTCAACAAGAGTTTGCGTGAGGCTGTGATCTTGGATTTTCTCTAGGGGAAAGGGGAGGGAAAGAAAACACCCTTTGAAAACAAATGCACAGCAAATGCAGAGCAGCACCAAGGTCTCTCCCAAAGGGAAAGGCACTTACCTCCCTGCAGGCAGGTGAGCAGCCAGGCAGGAGCAGAAAAAACAAGAGAAGAGAACAGGGCATCAAGGAATGAGAGTAAAAAAGAGGGGACAGTCAAGGAAAGCATCTCATGTGGTTGCAGTTGGTTCCTTATTTCTGTATCTCACAGCTGCCACCAGCACGTGAGCCAGGTCTGAGGAGAAGGTGCCCTCTGGAAATGCAGCGGGAGCTCAGGGCCACAGCCAAGAAAGCCAAACTCAGGTGTGACAGGTGGGCTGGCACTGTGCCTATCATGCCAACCCCAGCTCAGTTGCAGGCAGTTCAGACACCCTCATTCCCCCACTCCCACTGAAGCTGGGACATCCCCACGTCATTGCTCCAGGAAAGCTTTACAAGGAGTTTCTCCCTTCTCTGCTCACTAGGGAAGGTGTTGTATTTGTACAATGTGCAATGTGTACAGAGACCCTCACGGCAAACCCAGAGGTGCTGCCCCCCCTCAGATCTCCATTTTGGGATCTAGGAAAGGCCCGAGGTTTGAACTGGGACACTGAAAGGGCAAACAGTTTGCATTTAAAGGCAGTTTTTGCAAGGGGAATGGCCCAGAGGTCTGGGGCAGGGCAGGGTCTCCCAGCTGATCCTCCCCAAAGGGACAAGCGCAGCCGAGCCAGGGTTTATGGGATCCCAGGGACTGTGGCTACTCACGGCTCTGGCATCGCGGCGTGTGCTGTTCCCTGCCAAGGAAAGGGAAAGAAGCTGAAACAAAGGTGCAAATCCCCAACACACAGAGGCACAAGGCAGCGAGGGAGCGATGCCGAGGTGCGGTGCTGCCCCGCGCTGTCGGCGGAGGGAAGCGGCTCCGCAGCCTCCATCCATCCCCTGTGAGACACGGGACGAGCCGCCGGGCTCCGGGAAAACCTGCCCGCATCTCGGGCAAGCTCCAGCGTGCCGCCAGCCGGCCCCGCGGGGCTCGGGCTCCTGCTCCTCGGGCCTTTTCCCAAGCTCCGAGCTGTTCCCCCCGCCGGCTGCGTCCCCGCCCCACCTCGGGGCAAGGGATGGAGGCTGGAAATCCCAGGAGAAATGGGGGGGCCTCGGGGGTCCCCCCACTGTGTCGGCTCAGGGAGTCCAGTCCTGCAGCTCCCGCAGGCAAGGGCAGGGATGGCAGAGCCAAAACCCACCCGGGAAGTGCCGGAGCAAAGGGCAACACCTCTGCTCTGCAACCAGGCTGAGAGGGCTGGGGGGGTCCAGTCTGGAGAAGAGAAGGATCCATGGAGACCCCAGAGCCCCTTCCAGTGCCTAAAGGGGCTCCAAGAGAGCAGAGAGGAACTCCAGCACAAGGGATGGAGGAACAGGACAAGGAGAATGTCGTCCCACTGCCGGAGGGCAGGGTTAGATGCAATAGTCGGAAGGAATTCTTGCTGGGAGGTCCTGACACAGGGTGCCCAGGGCGGCCGTGGGTGCCCGAGGTCTGGGAGTGGTCAAGCCCAGGCTGGACAGGGCTTGGAGCAACCTGGGCTGGTGGAAGATGTCCCTGCCCATGGCAGGGGTGGGACTGGATGTTCCCTCCCAACCCAAACCATTCTGGGATTCTCAAGTCAGAGCCCACAGCTGAGCAGGTTCCTTCAGCAGCCACATTCCAGGTGAAACACTCAGGGTTTCCTATTTTACATTTGCCTGATAATCCTGGCAGCTGTTCTAGCCCACGCTGCTCCCCTGGCCCTGCTCTGACCGCACTGACCCCTCCTGTGCTGAGCAGCCAGGGCACTCTGTGAGCCCAAGCAGCAGAAAAACATGGGGGGAATGGAAACAAACAGCATTTTCCAGGTGTGGGTTTAGTCCTTTTCCTTAGGAGTGAAATGGACCAGCTGGGTTTTTTTGCCTTTTGCATCCCCCCAAATTTGGAACCTGCTTTAGACCCTGAAATTCATGCTGGAGGAAATGAAAAGTTGGTCTCAAACAGCTGCTCCCAGGTTTGTGTGGAGCCTGTGCCAGGCAAATCTCAGGGCACCTCCTGGCTCTGACCCCTTGTCCCTGTTCCCTCCCCATGCCTCCACAGCTCAGCCAGAGATGTGTCCTGAATAAATGGAGTTGGAGACAGGGGGGAATGTAATAAAATCCCACCAGGAATCTTCTCCCCCAGAGCCTCCCAATCCAGATCCCTGGATTTACAAGGAAAAATCCCAAGAATAGGAATCTCTTTGTGCTCAAACCACATCAGATCCTGTTTCCTGCCTTTGTGGAGGTTTTTGGTCCTGTGACCAACATCCCAGAGGACACCAGGCAGCACTGGTGCCTTGAACAGGCTGGGTCCCACCTGCTGCCCCCCAGTTTATTTTGAGGGTGGCAGAGGAGCCTTTCTCTCCCTGAAGCTGATGAGGGGAGGGCACAGCCTCTCAGCATTTCCACTGTCCCCTGCTGGAATAGAGCCCAGCATTCCTTGGGGTGGGATCCACTACACACCTCGAGCTCACGACCTCTACCAAGGTCAGTCACGTTTTAGGGCCAAATAGTCCTAAATTGGCTTCCCACACAACAGCAGGGACTCGGCTGTGCCAGTGAGACATCCCCAGCAATCCCCAGTGCCAGGACTTTTGGACTCCAGCTGGACCTGGAACATCCATGAGAGACTTCCCTCCCTGATGGGGACGAGAGGATCTGGACAAGCTAATTCTGCACTATTTGCACTGTCCCAGCTGCGAAAAGCTTAGAAAGCTTATTGAAGCACTGGATCATGGAAATCCTTAAAAGAAACAATCCTGTAAAGTCAAATGCAGTGAATCCTGACATCCTCCCCCATCCCACGAGGCTGAAGACAAAACACAAGCGCTCTCTCAGCTACCACAACTCCACACTCTGTTCCCACCCTGAACCTCCCACCAGCGAGCCAGGCTGGAGCACTCAGGCAAGTGCTCCCCAAACAGTCCTGTTTGCCATGTTTTGGAAAAAAACCAGGCAAATATCAGCTCCAAAGTCTTTGTCCCCATTGCAGACTCACCAATCCTCTGCAAGAGCAGAGGAAATGTCTGCTCCACCTCAGAGAGGGGTAGAAATTCAGGCAACTTAATGTGCTGGGGGTTCCTCTCTGTCCCATGCGAGTGCTGGGGGTCTCATGCCCACGTCAGCACCAGCACACCTGAAGGGGGACACGGAGCAGTGGCAGTGTCTTACCTGTCTGTGCAGGAGGGAGGTGACGCCTGGCCTCGGGACAGCCGCGCTCTGCCGCGCCTGTAGCTGAGGGAGGGTATTGAATCCCAGCCCTGCCTGCAAGTGGTCAGTAAAAATAGCACAAATCCCCTCCTCTGCAGGCATCTGCTGCAAGCCCCGGGAGTGCTGGGGCTGCTGCTCACACCTGGGGCACCGCCTGGAACACAGGGACACACACAGGTCACCCGTGTGTCACTGCACTCGTGCCCCAGGGCACCCACCACCCCGCTTTGGTTCAGAGAATTCCAGAGCTGTTTGCATGGGGATCATCCCAGGCTGGTTTGGGTGGGAAGAGACCTTAAAGCCCACCCCTGCCATGGCAGGGACACTTTCCACTATCCCAGCTTGCTCCAAGCCCTGTCCAACCTGCCCTTGCACACTTCCGGGCATGGGGCAGTCCTGTGCATCCTGGGCACCCTGTGCCAGGGCCTCACCACCCTCACAGGGAAGAATTTCTCCCCACTGTGCCATCTAACCCTGCCCTCTGGCAGTGGGAAGCCATTCCCCGTGTCCTGTCACTCCAAGTCCTTGTCCAAAGTTCCTCCCCAGCTCTCCTGGAGCCCCTTTGGGCACTGGAATGCCCCCAGCTCGGGCAGACTCTGCTCACACGTGGGTTGTTGGGGACACACAGACAGGCTCGGGCTGACCAGTGCTGCTGATGCCATGGGGACGGGGTGGATCCTCCTGGCACCTCTGCCTTGTGTCTGTGCAGTGTGACAGAGCTCCAAAGATGCTGGAAAAGGCAGGGAGGGGGTGTGAACAGCCTGGGAGCTGCTGCCGTGCTGACCCCTGCACGATGGAGCACACACAGGACAGCGCTGGCCAAGGGGTCTCCAGGGAGGCACCAGAGCCACCAGGGAAGGACAGTGAACCTCACCAGGCCAGGCTGCATTGCTGCAGGGTGATGGTCTAAACCAGCAGATGTGGGGTCACACTCCAGGCCTGGGGTGGGGACCAAGGAGGGTGCAGTCCCCTCCTTAAGGAGAAGGACCCAGCACAGCACTACAGCTTGGCATGCTCAAGCAGCTCCCAGCCTCTCACAGGCCCTGAGGTTTTCATCATGAAAAGCAGTGAAAAAGCTTCTCTCTGTCCCCACTGCTCCCCACAAAGGCCCTTGGCCAGTGTCCCTTTGCATGACAAGGACTGCAGCGCAGGCAACACCTGTTGCCCAGGATATTTTTAGGGACAAATTTAGGAACAAACAATTCCCAACATGGGGCCCAGCAGGGACAATGCCTGGCATATTAATCTTGGGGCTCTTCTGGCCGGGAGGGACACACAGCTGCAGGAGTGGGGCAGCCCCATGGTGGGGAGCACAGACAGCTCCCATCCTGCAGAACCTTCTCAGCTCTTTCCCCCTGCCTGGACGCCAACAGGAGCTGGTGGGAGGTCGGTGGCAGTAGCAGTGGCAGTGGCAGTGGCAGTGGCAGTGCCATCCTCGTGTGAATTGCAGCAAGCAAGTCCCGGTGGGCAGGGGAGAAACCGCCCTGCATCCAGCCCACCCCGGGGACCCCTGCAAGGACCCTTCCCTGACTCCAAACGCCGGTGCAGAGGATCTGCTCTCACCCCTGAGCAGGAGGAGGAGGCTTTAACCAGCCCCGTTAGACCTTTAAAAGGAAAAGCCCTCGCGGGGCCAGGCCTCCAGCATCTTTCCTCCCGGATGCCTTGGGATTGTTTTCCGAGCACAGAGGAGCCAAAATTAGCCCGTGACAAAGGCGCTGCATTCCCGCAGCTCCGGGGATGGGGCGGGGGCTGCTTCGGATGCCATTTGCTCCACTCTCAGGTTTCATCCTCTGCTGGGACCCGGAGCGAGGAGGAGGAAAGGGCAGGAGAGGGATGGGGCAACGGGAGCCCCAGATTTGGGCTTTTCCCATGGGTTTCAAAGCCCCGGCTCTGCCATGGGGGCTGCACAGAGGGACTGGCTGGGGACCGAGATCTCCCATCCCTCCTCCCCAGCTGACACAGAGGGGACGTTCTGAGTCCCCATCCCCGTCCCTGGCTCACAAACCACAGGGACCTGCCTCCAAGTGAGGGCTTGTTTTATCAGGTGCCACCTGGGCACCACTCTGAGCTGCTGGGGGTGGGAAGGATCAGGCTGGAAATCTACGAGGTAGAGCAGTGCTGAGGGAAAATTCAGAGCAAAACAATAAAAATGTATCTGTGATTGGCTCCACTGGTCACAGCTGGGTGCTGATAACAGCCAGGTCATGGGTTTGATCCCCATTCACTTAAGAGTTGGACTCAATGATCCTTGTGGTTCCCGTCCAGCTCAGACTATTCCGTGATTCTGTGATTTGTCCACTGCTGCTGCTGCTACAAATCCAATATCCTTTACTGGGAGCCACTGGCTGAAGGGAAGGGTTCCCCATGGGCTGCCACCAAGGGGATGGATGCCAAGAGAAAATTCCCAGAGAGCTGTATGGGGAGGTCAGACCCAGCCAGGAGCAGGTACCCAGGGACAGCTGCTTGTCCCCGAATGTCCCTGTGATCTACAGATCACCTGTGTTTAGTCTCTTACGAGTGGACCCCCTGCACGTGTTTAGAAGGATGGGGCATTTTCCCCCTTTGGACCTTCCAAGTCCCCGGAGGGTGTTGGTGAATCAGCCCCACATCCATGGCAGGTGCTGCCACAGCTGCCCAATGGTCCCTGGCTCCACAAGGTCTTGGGACTCCAGATGCAAAGGTACCTGACTCCTGTGAGCAGTTCAGCTGCCCCACATGAAGCCAATCTCTGAAGAAATGGACTTGAAGCAATGCTGGAGGGATCTCTTCCCCTCCTCTGGAACCTTCCCACCCATCCTGTCCTCACCCTCTCCCAACCACCGTCCTCATTCCATCAACCCCGATGGAATTCACAAAGACAACCGGTCCCAGAGCATCCAGGACAGACTGAGAAAGGACAGCTCAGCCTCTGGTGTCCTTTGAGACTCATCCTCACATCCATCCCCCCTTCACTGCCATGCTCACAGTCCAGCACTGGGGGGGGTGACAGGAAACCCGCAGCTGCACCAGGTTTGTCACAGGACTGGGACAGATGATGCCCCACAGACTCACCATGGTGTGGGAGAAGGTTTTCCTTCTGTGGGACAGCTCAGGGACCAGGGGCCAGCAAGGTCACCCCCTAAGCCAGGTGATCGTAAGGCTGCTGGGTCAGGTGGCAATGAAGTTGTGAAGGGCCAGGGGACTTTTCCTGAGGAATGGCCCCCGGTGGGTGTTTCTCCTGCAGACCATCTGGCAGCTCTCACCCCTCCTGGGCTGCCAGAGGAATCCAACCAGTCCCATTGTGGATTGCTCTGTGGATTGGTGACGGTGCAGTGGAAGCTCCCAGGATGTTTCTCTAGGAGCCAATGCCTTCTGCAGCCCTGGGGGAAATTTCCTCACCCTGCACCATCTATGAACAAGCCCCACCAAACCTGAGGGATGCCCCGAGATGGAAATGGGGCCAGAATTTAGATAATCATCACAGCCTGGCCTGGGAACCAGCACAGCCCCAGGCCAGACCCCAAATATTCCCCGGGGCTCAGAGACCTCTCCCAGCTCATCTGCCCTACTGATCTTCTCCCCATTGCATCAGCCCCACCAGGACTCCCCCATTTCCCACTGCCTGGCAGGGCAGAGGCTTCTCATCCCTTTGGGATGTGCTGCTCCATGTCCTCCTCCTGCAGCCACAGCCCCCTATTCTGGGAACCCTGAGCTCTGGACACCCCCTTGGGCCTGGTGCAGCTCAGGACAGTGCCCATGCCAGCCCCTCCATCCATGGGCACGGGACTCACCCTCCCCACTTGGCTACAGAGAGCAAATCCATTGGAGGCAGCTCTGGGGTTGGATGCCAAAGCAGGACAATTATCCCAAAATGCAAGGCACACCTTCCACTTCTAGTAATATCATGGACAGTTTGGTTTTCTCTGCTTGAATACTTTGGGGAGGCCTGAAATGTTTGCAGAAGGTGCCAAAGATGAGGAGGGTTCCCCGAAAGACAAGGGGCCCTTTAGGAACAGCACAGGCTCCTGTCTCATGCCCCTGGAACATGGAAAAGGCTTTGTTAATGTCTTGGGTCGCAATATGTAACCAAAAATGCGTGTTCTATTTACCATCTGTTGAAACCAGTTGGGGAAGTGTTTTTTTCTTTATCTCTTGTATAACCCATTCCTCATAACTCCAGGGGGGTTTGGGATGGGGAGGAGGGAGAGGGCGTCCTCTGTTAATGGGCCAGCTGGTAAAACCAGGTGGGGCGTTGTTCTTCATCTCTTCCACAGCCCAACCTCCCTCCACGGGGATATAATCTGTGAATGGGCCATTAAGGCTTACTGTATGACTGATAAAATTAAATCATCCCATTGTGAGATGCTCCACCCAGTGGGAGGAGCCAAGCATTCCTACCTGGATAAAACCTGAAATTCAGAACACCAGGACAGCCTGTTTCCACTGGATTCCCAGAGGAAGACCGGACCCATCTCACCACCACTGGATTTTCAGAGGAAAATTAAACCATTCTACTGGATCATCTCTGCTCTGGCAGAACCACATCAATCACTCCAGGAGGATTAAACTGGACTGTTACTAACACCCTGACCAACAGGGTGTCAGGTTGTATTCTGATTCTGTCCGTGTTTTCTTTCTTTTGTTTTGTTTTGTACTATTCCCAGTAAAGAACTGTTATTCCTATTCCCATGTCTTTGCCTGAAATCCCCTTAATTACAAAATTATAATAATTCTGAGGGAGGGGGTTTACATTCTCCATCCCAAGGGAGGCTCCTGTTTCCCCTGGCAGACACCAGTCTTTCAAACCAAGACAGTTAAATAAGGAGGATTTACCTACTTTGGGATAGTGGAAAGACATCATTGGAATAGAGCTGAGCCACCTGCTGAAGACTAAGCTTTCAATGCCAGTGACACATGAAACCTTCCCAGTGCTGATGCTGTGGGCTCTTCTCCCCAGGATTTGGGCTGTTCTGTGCCAGTGGCAGCCGTGGCTCAGCAGCGATGTCAGTTTGAGTATCACAAAGTCCAGGCTGGTTTCCAGCCTAAGGCAGAATATTCCACATCCAAAAAAAAGAGAAAAAGACTATTCCAAATAAGCCAGAATTTCTGGCCTAGGCAGGGACCCTGACAGAGTTTTTGGACATTTTCAGGGTATTTGCAGACCTTTACATCTGTCTCTGGGACACATCTCAGTATCCACTTTGAGCTGGGCTGGGCCTCCCCCACCCCAGAGCTGCCCTGAGTGGCTCCTGCTCAGGGATGGTGGGGGACAGAGAGTTACTGGGATGTGCTGTTTGTTCCTGCTCCAGCAATGTCTGGGCCCTGGTTTTGTTTCTTCCTGGTGAGTCTCTGCCCTTCCATGGCCTCCCACAACCTCAGCTCCACTGCTGGGGAATGTCACAGCCACAGTCCTCAACCCCCTGGGACGCCCAGTCCAAGAGACTCCAGCAGGACCCTGTGGCTGGGGAATTAATGTGTAATCCCTGCAGCCCCTGCCGTGACCCCCTCAGTACCCCAACATCAGTGGTACAAGGACAGTTATTTCTTCCTACACCCAGATGCAGGAGATTCATTGGAGGTGGCCAAGCTCCCCACAGCAGTGCTGGGGACATCCCGGCCTCCGCTTCCCTGCAGTGTGGACATACAGACATAGCAGAGCTCTGGGCAGGTGTTGGGTCCCAAACCAAAATCCAGTGATTTAGGAATTGTAATTAGGGTGGTCAACAATGGCATAATTTTAGGAGCATCTGGAGGAAGTTAGACAGTTGACTTAAAGCCAAAAAGCAGAATGCTACTTGCTATAGCTGTTTGTTTGGGTTTTTTTTTAATCTAAAGAGGAGCCACCCACAAGCTCAGGGATGATCCCAGGAGAAGCAGGGCAGTGCCAGGCTCTCCACAGTGCCCTTGGTGATGGAGGAGGTCCCACACATGGCCCCACCTGACAAAAGCATTGGCACCACCAGGCTGCACCTCCCTGTCACTCAGAGTGTCCAGCCAGCCCCAAACTGACCCCAAAGCCAGACTTGGGATGTCATCAGGTGGAAAAAATTCCTCTCCCCTGCACCCACTGCACCCTTGTGGTGCTGCAGGGAGGGTGACAGTCCCTGTGGGTGCTGGCAGAGCCCCTGCCCAGGATGGTGGGCATAGGGCAGCCCCCCAGAGCAGCCTCAGCACCAGGGCACCCTCAGAGAAGTGTGGGGAGGGTTGCTGGAGTGGGGGCACCGTGGGCTGGAAGCAGCAGAGCCAGATTTTCAGGCTCTGCCTTTAAACTCCGGGTGCCCTGGGGCACCTCTCTCCTCTCTGGAGCTCTCCCAGGGGGTCTGGCCAGCCCCTCCTCACCCCGGGAGCCTGTGTGCTGGAGGGGCTGAGGGGCCACAAACCCCCCATCCTCCTGTTGTTCCTCACTTTCCCCACCTCCAGGGGCATTAGAATGCTTCCCGTGGGTCCTCTCCTGCTTTCCAGGCTGCCTGGGAGTGTGCTGGCACCACGTCCCTGGTGCTGGGGGATGCTCCAGCCTCGGGCTCTGGCCCTGCTCCACTTCCTGGCTGGGTCTCTGGGCTGTTTATTTGTTTTTCAGGCTCGAAGTGACTTTTCCTCTGCAGAGACATTCAGCCCTCCCAGGGGCAGATGAAGCCACCACACCTTCCACCCCTACACCGCTGGCTGGGCTCTGACCCCCAGCCCCTGCTCCAGGGTCAGGCTGAGAATCCACCCACTGGGGGTGGGTCAGGCAGGTGTGGGTGTCTGCTCAGAAGAAAATCCCAAACCTGGAAGCTTGGGGAGCTCTAAAGTCTTTGGGGGATATGGAGTCCAGGCAGGGACTCTGGATGTGTATTGGTCTGGATGAAAGGCTCGGGATGAGGATGGAAAAGCTTGACTTTCCCTGTGCCTGGACCTGAATCGGTGACACAGGGATTTGTGTTCTCTTATTGTCCTCTCCCTCCACTGACTGCCTGAATTTGTCCCCAGCTCTTGTGTACTGTGGCCTCTCTGCTGGCTCATCATCAGTGCCTGGGGATGTGCCATGGCCAGGGCTGGTGCTTACAGACCCTCCTTGATAATTTTCTCTGCCAGTTCCTTGCTGGCAATTGGAAAACAGAAAATATCTATTTACATGGAGCAAGAGAGCAGAAAATTTGAAAAAAAGGAGTCACACTGGATAAAACTGGTAATTTTGGGAATCCCCTTGCTCTCCCCACCATGGCACCCACCATGGCACAAGCTTGGGATGCTCACACAGCTTTGATTAAGCCTCACTGAATCCCCTGATTCCGGGAGCTGGGGATTTAGGGGAAACCCAGGACAATGATCCTTGCCCTGGAAATGCTGTGTAAGCATCAGCACTCTCCTGACCACCCCGTTCTCTCCTGACACGTGTGCAGGAACCTGGTCTGGGGCTTGTCCACACAGGGCACCACACCTGAAGCATGTCCTGTGGAGGGTCCCACCATCCCTGGAGCCCCCCATGTCCCTGTCATGACACTGGGATGGTGCAGAGCTCTGTCTGTGCAGGGTTTGGCTCCGGCTTCATCTGCACCCCCAGCCTGGCCCCCTCCACTCCCAGCCGGGGGGGTCTCGGTAAATGCAGCTCTGAGGACCAGCAGGCCAAGGAGGCTTCGCTGGGTGGAACCCCCCACCCAGTGCCCGTTTCTGCAGAGCCTGGCCTTACACGGTGAGCTGGCTCTGGCCGTGCCACTGTTCCCAAAGCCCCCCGGCGCTGCCCTGGCACAGGGACCGGACGCCTGCGGTGCAGGCTGGGGTTTTTTGGGGCCACAGGGGGCCACAGGGGGCCATAGGGGGCCATCACCACCGCGCTCCGTGATTCCCACGCGGCCGGGAAGCCTCCGGCAGGATCTGCAGCACCTCGGGGCTGCGTTCAGGCTCCGGCTTGCGGAGCGCGCTGGTGGCTCCGAGCGCTGCTGTCCGCGCCGCCTGTCGGGGCAGAGCCATCCCTTCCCTGCTGCAGAGCCACAGCGCTGCTCCAGCACACAAACCACCGTGGGAATCCCTGGGGACACAGGAGAATCGGGATTGGCGATCAGGGAGTCTCGGGGTTCCAGTGGGGGGTTTTGGAGCCCGACTAGGGGGATGCTGGTTCAGGGGTTGTGACTGGCAAAGCTCTGTGCAGGATTTGTGCTCTCCTGTGCCCTGTGGGGTCCCACAAATCAAAGCAACACCAGGGTTAGAAGCTGAAAGTCCTGTTTAGGGACACTTTTGGAATAGGGAATTGAGATCCCCAGCATTCCCCAACAGCCCAAAGACATCCCAGGGTAAGACAATATCCAGCAGCACGGCTGTGTCACCATGCCATTGGTTCAGTGCCCTGCTGAGGGGTCCCTGCTGCAGCAGCAGCACTCCAGGCCCTTTCTAAAATTGGGACCCAGCCACGTCCATTTGTCCCAGTGTCACTGTCACACAGGCAGAGCTCCCTGTAGCATGGATCCTTCAGGCACAGCCTCATCCATCCCCTGTCCTGCAGGAGAGGCTTGGGGTCCCCACCAGTGCACGAAGGTCCTGCACATGTCAGCTGAATGAAGGGTGGTGGGGCCGCAGGCAGGGATGTCACCTCCTGCCTTGAAGTGGTCCACTCTTGCCAAGTGGTGGCCCTGCCTGTGTCCTTTGCCCTGCCGTGCCATGGGGAGATGGCTGTGCCAGCCCAGCCCTTGCGGTGCCTCTGTCCTGCTCCGGCACGGGGGGAGCCAGCGCCAGCACCAGCCTCCCCGGGGCCACTGGCCTCGTCTGGCCTTGTCCCCGGGCTGCACAGCAGTGACCTCACTTGCCCGCAGGGATCCCGTTCTCCCCAGCACCTGCCGAGCCGAGGGCCATCTCCATCTGACTCCTGGGAAGGAATTCTCTGGGCTGTCCCACCGGGGCTGCATCCAGCTGCACCACTGCAGAGAGAAGGTTCCTGTCATCCACACGGCCAGAGCTGGGACATGGGGTATCCTGAGGGGACTGGGGAGTGGGGCCAGACACCATCCCCACCCCATCCCACATGCAGGATGGCAAAGGGCCCTCTATCCCTCAGGCCACCCCCGACAGAGGGAGGATGTTAGAAAGTCCCTGTCCAGGGATACAGAGAGGCAAAACCCCCGGGGTGTCCCAGCCAGTGCAGGGGGACATGGGAACAGCAACCCACAGACCCACCTGGGTCCATGGGACCCCCTTGTGATTCCCCAAACCACTCAGGGATTTGTGGCCAGGGTTCATCCTGGGCTGGGTGCTGCTCCCTGACCCACGATGGCTCCGGTACCTGCTTGGCAGCCGTGCCGGGCGCGCACCTCCTGCATCGCCTGCTGGTTCTTGAAGCGCACGAGCCCCATGGTGATCTCGGCGTTCCAGCCCGGGTCCTCCTGGGCGCAGCGGAAGTCGATCTCCAGGCTGTTGTCCATCACCACCGTGAAGTAAATGTGCCGCTCCTTCCACTCCACGCACTCCACGGCCTTCATGCGGGCGAAGCTCAGCTCCTTGCGCCGTGAGCCCTTGGGCTCGAAGAGCTGCAGCCCCTTCTCCGTCAGCAGGCACCGCTTCCTCTTCCAGAGCTGCAGCAGCCCCCCACTGCGCTTCTCCAGCACCCCCTCTCTCAGCACCTTCTCGGGGGTCATCGCGGCTCCTCGGCCCCCCGGGATCCTCAGCACCTCGTGCCGGCCCAGCCGGGCATTCCCCGCCGGGGGAATTCCAGCCGTTCCACGCCGGAGCCGGGACCCCCGCGGTGGCCGTGCTGCCCCAGGGGACGCGCCGCCCTCCGCTCTGGCTCTCAGAGGGGGTGAGCCATGGGGTGCCCCATTCCGGCCGCCAGCTCCGTGCCGGGGCTCCGCTCCCTGCCCGAGCCGCGTGTGGGATCCGCGCTCCCAGGAGCTGTCGCTACTTGCCCGGCCGCTCTCCCACTCGCATTCCTGCCGCCTCGCCTGGCCCCTCCTGCACTCAGGCTCCCTTCACGCCCAGGCGAAGCCCGGCCAGGCCCGGCGCAGCCCCGCTTCACCCGGGAGGAGCTTTTGGGGTGCCCGAGGGCAAGCGTTGCCTCAGGGTCTTTGTGTGAAGAAGCAGGGTGTGGGATGGGGCAGGGTGTGGGATGGGGCAGGGCTTGGGGACTTCTGCACGACAGCCCAGGGTGCAGGGACAGATGTTGAAGGTGAAAGAGCAGCTCTTGGGGGTGCTGCACCAGCTGTTAGGGGTGCACCCCGCGGGCACAGGGCTGTAGGGTGCAGTGCTGGTGGGGACAGCGGGCTGTGGGGCACAGGGCCGAATGGGCAGGGGGCGTAAAATGCCAGCGAGGCAGGGGTACAGAGTGCAGTGCCACCAGGCTTGGGGGGCTGGGGTTGCAGTGCCAACCAAGAAAGCACAACGGGCTGCAGTGCCAGGGCAAGGGCTTTGGGGGTGCAGTGCCAGCTGGGACAGTAGGCTGTGCATGCAGCACCAGCCAGGCAGGGACTCGGGACCCCGAGTGCAGCCCAGGAGGGGAGACAAAAGCAGAGAACAGACAGCAGCAAAGGGGACAACCCGTGACAGCCACCCACCTCCCCCAGCCACTCACTCAAAGGTGCTGGGCCACAACCTCAGCACACAGAGCTCCCATCCCTCAAAGCCTCTGGGAAGGGGATTTGAAGCCTCCAGGCTGTCCCACAGCAAGGAGCAGCACCCTCCAGCCTCGTGTGACCTGTACAGGGGGAACGAGCAGTGGTGCGGGGCCGGGGCAGCGCAGCCTGGTCCTGCCTGATCCTCCCTCCCCTGCAGCCAAACACCATCTCCTTTCCAGCCCGTCTTGTTCCCGGCCACTGCAGCACCGTCTGTTCCTGTGCCAGCGCCTGGCACGGAGGGGTTCCCTGGGCCGGGCCAGGCCAGGCTGGGCTGCCGGGGGGCACATCTGGGGATTTGTGCCGGCCGTGGGCTGCCAGGGGCGGGTGGCAGTCACAGGTGGCTGAGCAGCTGAATGTGCCCCTGCAAACGCTGAGTGTTGGTCCTTCACCCAGGTGAGGTCTGCAATGGGAAGAAATTCCCCCGGGAACGTGCCAGAGTCACTGATGGATCAGCCTCTGGCTCCCTGGCACGCAGCCGCTGTCCCAGCGCCCACCCCCTGGCCCACCCTGCTCATGCATCCCTCGCACCCAACCCCGCAGAGCCCCCGGCTGGAGTCCCTCCTGCCCAGCCCTTCCATCACTCCCGGTCCTGCCGGGGGCTTTGCCGGCAGCCGCCGTGGCCAGGGGGCAAGTCTGCAGCCCTGATGAGATGCACCTCATAATCCCTCATTAAGAGGGCAGGGCGGCTGGCGGAGCCAGGAACTGGTTCGTGCTCCCTGGGGCCAACCTCGCCACGCTGGCACAGATCCCGGGTGTCCCAGGAGACCCGGGCTCCTGACGTCAGGCGGCCCCGGCGGTTACCCTGAGCACCCCAGCACTTCAGAAGGACCAGAGCAAACATGTGGGTTCCCCCACCAAGGCTGTTTTCCCACGCACGGGTAACGCTCAGCTCCAGGGATGCTGAGCCCTGGGAGCTCGGGGGGAGTAGTTTTGGGACTGTCACAGTTCTGGTAAGCTGGGATGTCCGTGGGCAGTTCTGGCTCACTATCCAGCTCCAGCTCCATCCTCACAGCCCAGGGGAGAGCCAAAGGCTGCCAACACCTGCCTGAGACCCCCACCCCTCTGTCCACTGCAGTCACTGCTTTTCCAGGCACCAGCCACCAAGGGAAGGTGATGGTCCTGCAGCCCTGCGTGTGAAGGAGCTTTGACAACGTCCTTCTCCACTCCTGTTTCCCCAGCTGTTTATTCCCAAACACACCAGACAGGGGTCTCATCCTGCCAGGCTGCCCGGAGGGGACATGGCAGCTCCTGCCCTGCAGCAAACCCAGCAGGACTCGCTGTGCTGGGCTGTGGGCGAGCCAAGGGCTGCTCCATGGGCTGCCCATGGCTCATCCCATCCACACAGGGCCCTCAGGGCAGGCCACAGGCCCACAGAGCTCCAAGACAGGGTGACATCCCCTCTCACCACCCCACTGGCCACAGGGCTCAGAGGGGATGTCACCCCAGTCTGACCCCTCAAGTGGTGTCATCACCTCCAGGCTCCAGGGTGCTTGGCCACAAGTTAACCCCTGGTTTGTCCCTTCAGGGGCAGGTTTGGGTGCCACAGCCCCCTTCCCAGGCTGCAGTCCCCGAGGGATGGGAGCAGCTGGGCACAGCGCAGCTCTGCTGCCTCGAGGGGGAGCTGGACAACACCTGAGCACAGGTGAGCACACACGTCTGGCTGGGCCCTGCCGTGCTCGCTGATCAGCAGAGAGTAACGGGTGGTTGGAGCTGTCCCACTGCAGCTCAGGCAGGAGATGCCCAAAAACCACCTCTAGTCCCACCCTGCTTCTCCTGGGCCATGTCCCACTGATACATTAAGTTTTAGCTTTCATATTTTCCAGATTCTGTACTGCATTAGTATATAACTCTGAACTTCATAGAAAGTGTTAGCAGGTTCTCTTCACAGTATAGTTAGATAAAACAATCCTTTTCCAGCCCCAGAACCAAGGACAACGTTGCAGCTTCAGGCCCAAAAATTATAAACAACAGTGAATTGAGGAGAGCTGGGAGGATGGGACTTCATAACCTGAAGCTGTAATTGGACAATTAACCCCAATATGTCAAAGAACCAAAACTTATAAAAGTGTGGAAACTCATGACTGGTTGTCCATCTTGGGTGGAGCCACAGCCAGTCTCTTGTACTGCCCAAGGTGTGTGCTGTGCAGGCCTTTTAACAAATACCCACTTTATTCCTTTAACCCTGTCCAGCCTCTGTTCCAGGTCGCCTCTTTAGGCATCACCACCACCTCCTCCACCCCCCTCATGCTTCTGTTGGGATGTGCAGCCCCTGTGATCCCATCCTCGTGTTCCCATGGTGGTCTCTGTCACTCCCTAAGCCATATGAGTGACCAGTGCAGGGTCAGCAGGTGTATGGCACCCAGGGCAAACCCTCAGGGCATGGTCCCTGTCCTGGGACATGGTTGACCCAGGACCTTTGGGGCTGGGAGCTCAGCAGAGACCCACCAGGCAGGAGAAAAGAGGACTTGGGGAGGCTGAACTTCAGTTTTCCACTATCTAGAGAAGGGTTGTGAAGGGAGACTCAGCCCTGCCTGGAAAAAGGACACAAGACACCAGGCACAGGGGCACAACAGGAAAATCAGGGATTCACAAATCATTAATTTTGGAAAAGCCCTCCCAGGTCACAGGATTATCAGTTCCAACCACTCCCCTAGCACTGCCATGTTCACCACTAACCCATCTGTGCCACATCCACAGGTCTTTGGCACACACAGGGATGGTGACTGCAGCACTGCCCTGGGCAGCTGTGCCAGGGCCTGACCATCCTTCCAGTGATGAAACAACCCTTCTAAGGGTTGTGTGGCACAATGCTGTGACAAGGTCCACAGTGGAGGGATCTCCATCCTCAGAGGGTTCCCATACCTGAGTGGACACCAAATGCTCTGATCAACCTGACCTTTGGAGCCCTGCCTTGAGCAGAAGCTTGCAGTTGAGACTTCTGCTGGTCCCTTCTAACCTACATCTTTCTGTGGTCCTCAGAAACCCAAACCCAGCATTTTCTCCTGGCTTTGACCAGGCCTCCAGTAGAATTGGCCTCTCTGGGGTCCATCACATGTGAAATGTCAGTACCTCATAGAACCACCCCATTCCACCCCTGCCATGGGCAGGGACACCTTCCACAATCCCAGGTTGCTCCAAACCCTGTCCAGCCTGGTCTTGGGACACTTCCAGGGATCATGATGCAGCCACAGCTGCTCTGGGCAACCTGAGCCAGGGCCTCAGCACCCTCACAGAGTAGAATTCTTTCCCAACATCCCATCTAACCCTGCCCTTGGACAGTGGGAAGCCATTCCCCCTTGTCCTGTCCCTCCAGATCCTTGTCCCCAGTCCCTCTCCGGCTCTTCTGGAGCCCCTTTAGGCCCTGGAAGGGGCTCTGAGGTCTTCCTGGAGCTTTCTCCAGGTGACATCCCCAGCTCTCTCAGCCTGGCTCCAGAGCAGAGGCACTCCCAATCCTCCCCTCTGACAGAACCTCTACAGCTGTATGAGGAAGGGACTAAATAAACACTCACTGCAGCTTCATTGACCAACCAGCACTACCTGGGCACGATCCCATCTGAGGCACATCCAGCTGAGATGTCACAGCAGCAGCACAGCATCCCCTGCACACCCACAGAGAAGGCAGCAGCTGCCTGACCCCTCCATCCCTGCAGCAGCCCCACCTCACAGCAGCTTCCTGACCCCCCATCTGTGCAGGAGCTTCCAGAACACCCCCTCCACCCTGCCCCCCAGTGGAGGAGCAGCAGGGCCTCTGCCAAGCAAGGGAGGCAGGTTTGGGTCTCCACACCAGGGTGGTACCTGAGCCCTGTGTGCTGTGGCTGCCAGCCCTACCCGAGACTGGGCTGTCTGCCCCTCACTCCAAGTGCCACTAGACCCCTCATCACAGCCACCACACAGCCTAGAGCAGTGGGTCCTGCTCAAATCTCGGGGGGAGAAGTTTTTGGAGATGTTAAAGACTTAACTCCCCATCTCCACTTCAAAAACACCGCGTAAAACTGAGGGTGTGATGAACAGGAGAGAGCACCTAGGTTGATAAAGGAGCCCAAGTCGTGCCCCAAAAAGAGACACTCCCCATCCCATCTGCTCAACCACGATGTTTATAACTTTAAAAAATCCAGAACTCAATTCCCTGTGGAGTCCCTAACTCTGAACTGCAGCGAGGCTGATCCCAGAGTCTGTCCCACCGGTCCAACAGGAGAATCACAGAAAGGGAGTGAAGAGTTCAGATGGAAACCAATTAAACCTGGGCAGCTGCCAAACTGGAGGCTTAATGAGCCCCGAGCTGCTAAAAAAGCAGGGAGTAGGTGAAAAGTTGTTAATTACCTGGCACTGCTGGGCATGCCTGCTTGGAGAGGCACCACCTAAAAGCACTGATAGGGGTTTTGAGAGGGTGAACACACGTGTGGTGTGAACCAACACACCCCAGAAGGGCTGGCCCTGGCCTCCCAGCACCAACCTCTGCTTTTGGAATAGTTATCCCCATCCCTGGAAGTGTTTGACCACAGGGCTTGGAGCAATCTGGGCCAGTGGAAGGTGGAAAAACAGGAGCTTTAAGGTCTCCTCCAATCCAAACCATTCCATGCTGATTCTTGGTGGGAGCAGAGGGGGAGCCCATCCCAGCCTAGCTGCAGAGCTCAGCAGGCACAGCTGGGCCGTGTCAAACTGCACCAACACATTCCTGCCATTGGGCTTTCATTACAAGCCAGGACTGCAAACACTTCCCCAGCTCTGGGCACCCAGTGCCAGTCATCAGCCCCAGACAGTGAATAAATGGTGGGGCCAGGCCGGGGTGAGCTTTGATGTCTCTGATGTTTTATTGCTTGCTCGGTGTCACGGCTGCGCACGTGGCCGGTGCGACGGGCAACGCGGAGCAGGACTTGGGCACGGGGGCCTCGCTGCAGTGGGAGGGAGTGGCACCCCTGTGCCACCTGCCCCAGCAGGACCCCTGTGGGGACAATGCTGGGACCCCCGTGGGGACAATGCTGGGACCCCTGCGGGGACAATGCTGGGACCCCCGTGGGGACAATGCTGGGACCCCTGCGGGGACAATGCTGGGACCCCCGTGGGGACAATGCTGGGACCCCTGCGGGGACAATGCTGGGACCCCCGTGGGGACAATGCTGGGACCCCTGCGGGGACAATGCTGGGACCCCCGTGGGGACAATGCTGGGACCCCTGCGGGGACAATGCTGGGACCCCCCGGCTCCGAGGAGCGCCGGGGCAGGGCAGGAGGGGCTGGTGCTGCGAAGCAGCAGTGGCTGGGGGTGACAGTGGGGCACTCACTGTGGCGTGGGACGGGCAGGCAGCACAGGACGAGCCCTGGGCGAGCGCAGGGCCTGGCCCTGGAGCTCACTGTGAGTGGATCAGTGCCCCGGCGCCCTGCCCGAAGCCAAAGCCCTTGGGACCGAAGTTCTTGGCGTAACAACCTGCAGAGGATGGAAGGGAGACACAGGTGAGGCTGGCACAGGAGCGGGTTCCCCCAAAGGGGCACACCCTGCCCGGACAGGACAAGGTTTGCCAGATTTGCTGGGTACACAGGGAGGCCCTGGCTCAGCAGAAAACTCTCCAGCTCTGTGGCTGGCACAGTCAGTCCCCAAAAGCAGCTGCTGGGCCACCCCTTCCCCAACCTGCACTCCCCCCTGGGTCCCTGCACAGGGGTCTTCACCCCCACCCCTCAGAGCCCAGGACAAGCCAGCAGGGAAGGTGGAGCTCACCTTTGCAGTAGATCTCCCCATCTTTGTCTGCCAGGGTGGTGGACTCCAGGCTTTTGCCACACTTTGCACAGCGGAAGCAGGACTTGTGCCAGGACTGTGGGACAGGAGCAGAGCCCGGTCAGACCCCAGGGACGGGGCAGCCAGGCTCTGGTACCAACCAGTCTCCCTGCTCTGTTTCTGATCCAAAGGGGCTGGCAAAGAGCTCTGACCGGGATAAAAGTGTTTCCCTGGAAAGCACTCCCAGCCCCACAGGGAAAATACAGAGAGGAAACACCAGGTGTTGTCACTGCTCCTGTGCTGATCTGGTTTTGGAGACCTTTTGCCCACACTCTTAGAATTAATTTGTGCAGTAATTTCTACAATCATTTGTAAGGAACAATCCCCTCCTCTTTGGGGACTGTCCTCTCTTAACCAGTGAGATAAGTGCCCCCCATTGTCCAGCTGAGATCCACAGCTGCTGGATGTTAGGCTGGGATGGCAGCAGGGATGGGACAGCTGCCCCACACAACCACGGCTCCAAGGAAGGCAGCAAACAGAAGAAAAACGCCAAAGCCATACAGTGTTTAAAAATAACTCCCCCCCGTGGTTCCAGCAGTCCCCTGGAGATAAATGAACTCACAGCCTTCAAGCAGACCTTAAGTAGCCAGAGCTGCTCACCGAGGAATTTAAACAAACACTTGGGAAAACATGAAACCTTTTTTGGAAGAAAATGTGAAATTCGGGGGCTGGAGGAGGAGGAGGTATTGGATGAAGTCATCCAGCAAACATTAGCACATGAAATACATGCTCTGAAATCCTCTCTGGGTCTACTTCAATATAATTGTTTCACCAGCTTTGGTTCCCTGTAAACACTGGGGCCAGAAGCTGACCAGGAAGCCCAGATCAGGGCTTTAAGGGTAAATTCATCTTCTGACCCTGGGGGGACCCTCAACGTGTCCACCACAAGCCAGCTGGGGGGTGATGATGCTGAGGGGCCCTTTCTGTTGACCCCTCTCCTTGTTCTGGGGACGGAGACAAGCACAGAGCCCCAGGAGGACAGAGCCCAGCCAGGTCAGGCAGTGACACCTCATCACTGGTGAGGCTGTCCCAGCATGGCCTCCCTGTCCCCATGGCACAAAGCCAAGCAGCCTGGCCTGGTGCCCCTGACAAGCTCTGCATGTGCCTGACCTCGTGGGGAGGGCAGCTCCAGGCAGGGACCTCATCTGGAGTCCAAGGGCTAGCAGGGCAGAAGGGGTCCCCAGGCCTTGCAGAGCAGCTGGGCTGGGACCAGGTCACAGCTTAGGGTGCAGAGAACCCCGGGGAAGGGACGACCTTGGCACGGGGAGTGCCAGGGCTGTGACAGTGACCTTCACACCAAACCCTGAGCTGACCCAGCCACCACCAGAACAGCCCCAGGAACATTCACCAAACCCATGCCCACAGCTCCAACACCCTGCCTGGCCTGTGGGCAATGCTGACCACTGGAATTCATTGCCTGCCCCAAATGTTGGCCGCAGCGTCCCAGCCTGTGGCACAGAGGGGAGAAGGATGCACTTTTCAGTTCACAGTGACACTGGCCATGGCACATGTCACTGCCCACCCTCCCTGCACATCCACAGCAGGATGTCCACTGTGGCCTCTGCTGAGCAGGTCTGTAAATATTCAATATAAGATGTATTTCTACATCTACAAATCTGTGAGAGTGCTGCATCCTGGACAACCTGGCTTCCAGACAGGCCAAGATCTCCTTTTGGCGCCAGGCTTCCAGGTGAACATGGCCATTGGACACAAGCCAGTCCTGAGAGCAGGTCCAGACCCTCCCCGAAGGTGTCCTTGCCATGCAGCCCCCTGTGCCCCGTGCCCACCATGCCCTCTTACCTTCCCAGCTCCGATGACCTTCTCGGCCGCGTACACAGCCTGCCCACAGCGGGGGCACCCGTCAGCTCCTCCCACCTTCTGGGCCATCCTGGCTGCGTTGGGGTTGGGGGGTCGGTGGGGCTGGCCCCTGTGGGTGGCAGGGAGCTTACCATCAGGGATGCAAGATGGAGCAGGGAAGAACTGTAGGATCCCAAATCCCAGCCCAGTTTATAAGGGAACTTGAGGAACAATGTGTTGTTGAGCCCCATGGAAAGTTCAGCCTAAGGGCTGTGTGCTGGGAGGGGGTGGGCAGCATGCTTAGGCAATGGGGACATGTCCCATCCCATCCCACTCACTAAACAGGGTTCAGTGGCATTCCCTGGAGGGGCAGAGAGGCCAGGCAGCCCACGGACACTGCTGGGAGCTCAGCACAGGCTGCACAGCCACGCACCACAGGACAGGTGTGGGGAGAAGGTGCCCACAGCCCTGGTGTCAAAAACAAGGCTCAAACTCACTCTTCATATTTGATGCCCAGGGACTCGCCCTTGTCAGTGCTCAGGGTCCCTGCTCCCTGCCCGTAGCCGTAGCCCTTAGGGCCGTACTTCTTCCCGTAGCAGGACTTGCAGTAGATCTCCTCACCGTGCACGGCCACAGTGGTGCTGTCCAAGTTCTTCTTACAGACCACTAGAACAGAGGGGAGGGTGTGGCATCAGCCTGCTCTGCCAGAGTTCACTAATTAGCTGGGCAAAACAAGGCCTCACAGGGACAGCATAGCTGAGCTTTCAAGGAGCAGGGAAACCCTGGCAGGATCCAGCTGCAGGGAGCACATGCAAACCAGGGCAGATAAGGATCACAACAAGAGCAGTGTCTGGCTTTAAAAGGAAGCAACCACCAAAAGCAAAAGGATTGATACCAAGGGAAGGAAAGCTCTCTTAACCCTCTGGGTGCTGCTCTCCTGCAGCTGCACTTAAACCATGGGGGTGAATTTTCCCTGTGAATCTCTGCAGGATTCTCAAGCCTGGGGATGGATGTCCTGGCCCCACACCTTGTCCACTGCAAATCCACAGCAGGAAGCACTCAGGGCAAAGAAATGTGAGCAAATGTGGTTTTCCCAGTGTTTGGATTGACCAAGAGCCATCCAAGAGCAGTCCTGTGGTCATCACCCCACCCGAGGCACTGCAGGAGCTTCACACTTTGGGCACAGTCACCTCTCTAGAGCTCAAATGGCTCATGTGACGCCTCAGCCCTGGTCCTGCCCCAGTTTGGGGATGTGCATGGGGGGGGTTCAGGTGAGGAATACTAACTCAGCTGGGTGCTTGAGCCCTGGGGGGTCAATGTGGGATGTAGGATGGGACAGGAGGAGATGGCAGCCAGGCTCAGGGGCCCTGCTGAGCCCACCCAAAGCTTGAGCTTGGTGCTGGGCTCAGGCCTTCTCCTGATTTTTAGGCTTCCATAGAATCATAGGCTGGTTTGGGTTGGAAGGGACCTTCAGATTATCTGATTCCAACCCTTTGCCATGGACACCTTCCACTAGCCCAGGTTGCTCCAAGCCCTGTCCAACCTGGTTTTGAACACTTCCAAGGATGGAGCTTCTCTGGGAAGCAATGCCCCACCACCCTCTGAATAAAGAATTACTTCCTTATATCAAATCTTTCTCCATTATATCTAATCTAGATTGCTCCTCTTTCAGTTTAAAAACATCTCCCCTTGCCATGTCATTATTTGCCTGTGTAAAAAAGTCACTTTACCTCTCTTTTATAAACCCCCTTAAGGTCCTAGAAGTATCAGTTCCTGTCCCAGCTCTGCTCACAGCTGCCATGTCCCTTCCCAGCCCTTCCTGAGACACTCTGCCCAGCCAGCAGGAGCAGGAGGCCACCAGCACCCAAACTCCAGGTGGTGTCCAGTGTTCATGTGTCCCGTGCAGGATCCCAAGTGCTGGGGCAGAGTCTGCAGTGCTGGCAGCCAGCCCCAAACAGACCTGGCTGCAGCTGCCACACAGCTTCCCCCATCCTGCTTTCCACGTCTTAAATGTTGAGGCTTCCAGCAGCTTCTTGGCCAGCAGAGCAGTTTCTTGGCCTTTCCCAATATCACAGGAATGCAAACAGAGCAGAGTTCTCCCCTTGGAGCAGCACAAACTGAACAGGGGCAGAAGGCAGCCCTTCCATGACTAAATACAGCCAGGAGAACCCCGTGTGCCTCTGCTGGGACAAGGAGGAGGAAAGGGAAGCACGTCCTGCCATCTAAGGAGGCTCTGGCAGAGTCCTCTCCTGGCTGCACGCTCCCACCACAGCGAGAGCTGGGGATGGAGAACAGATCCCAGCTGGGAGAGACCAGAGCTGCTAACTGGTTCCAAAGCTGCCAAGCTCCTGAGCTGCTGCTGGGATCTCTGCATTGCCCTGGAGTGACACTGCTCAGGCAGACCATCAGGAAGGAATCTGGGCACTCTCACTGGCATTTCAAAGGGCTTTGTCCCAGGGTAGCAGTGAATGATCTCAGTGGCATCTGGATGGATTTGGAGCTCCAGCCCAAGCTTTCATAGTCCCTCACCTGTACTCACAGAGCTTTGAGAGGCAACAGAAAAGTTTTTCACCCAGCCTGGGTCTATGCATTGCGGAAATTCCAGTGCACTCACTGAGTTAAGGACCCTTTGTTTTTCCAAGAGCAGCTGAGCAGCTCCAAAAAACAATTAGACAAAGAGCTGCCTCCGCTTTCCAAGGCCAAGGGGCTCATTCCAGCTCATTTCTGCTGCACTACCCAGGCAGCTGGATCACAGCCAGGAGTCAATCACCAAGTTTCTCCCTGAGCTCTAATGCACTGTGGTAGGCTTGGCTCCTTTTAGAGGATGTTTTTGGCAGATCTGGTTGAAGTATTTGTTATTCTCCCCTAAAGATAATGGTTTCAAGTTCCTTGATGGGGCCCAAATGCAGCACTGGGGAACAGGAATGCAGGAGCTCAGGAGCACCACCCAGAGTCTGTGGCATGGATTTGGAACAGTCATGGGTGGGCACAACTTGGGCAGCAGGCTGGCACACGAGCCACACCTTGAGCTGGGGAGCCACAGCCAGGACAGGCAGAGCTGCTGGGTACATGTGAAGTGGCATAACAAATGCCTACAATGCACAGGGACAGCAGCCCTGAGCCCAGGACCACTCCCTGGGCACTTGCTTCCATGAACACACACGGGGGACCTTCGTCCCCACTCTGGCCATGTATTCCCCCCTGGAAGCGATGCCTTTAGCCTCATTTTGTGGATCCTGGAGGCCTGCCCTGCTGTCTGGGTGCCAGTATCCCATGGCAGCAGCTTCCCCTGGCAAACCAGCTATGTACACAAGGGGTGAGGGCAACATTCCCCACCCTCTTTATCTGAGGCCACAGAACAAACAGGATTTCCTTCTGCAGAGCAGCTGCCATAGGAACCCAGCCTGTCACCCTCGTCCTGCCCAGGAAAAGCCTCTACAACTCCCCTGCTGAGCCTTACCAGCCAAAGCAAGTTTGCAGCCAGAAACTCCCACAAATGGGAGCTCCTGGCCACGCTGCCCACCCTCCGCACTGCAGGGAGCACGGACACAGCAGCAGCCTCCCTCTCCCTCTCTCCCATCTGGATCCAGCTGTATGTGCTGCATCCCAGGCAGGCTGGACAAGAAGTATCCAGCAGCCAGGTTAGGTGGACACAGGAGCATGGCAGGGATCATCCCATGAGGTCACCGGAGTTTCCCTGCTGGAAGAGATCAGTTCCAGAGTGTGCCTGTTTCCAGATCCCACCTCTGCTTGCTGCCCCTATGGAAAAGATCCCTGTTGTGATGGGATGGTGAGACTGGGACCAGGACACTGGGACCAGCTGAGGAAACATTAAACCTCAGTGGGGCCCTGCTGCAAGGGCACCCTGGAGATGCACTTCTGCTGCTCTGTGGCAGATGCAACGTCTCGAGGAGCCATCAGCAGACACAGGCAACGGGTGTGTTCCTGTCCACAGAATTCCAGAGAGGTTTGGGTGGGAAGGCACCTTAAAGCTCATCTTGTCCTACCCCCTGCCATGGGCAGGGACACCTTCCACTAGACCAGGTTGCTCCAAGCCCCATCTCCTGCAGGCACAGGAGAATCAGTGGTTCTGATACATGACAGTGTCCAGGGACAGAGGACAGTAATCTGGTACCACATAGGCTGAGGACACTGCTTCTCTTTTGATTCAAACGTCCTGCAACCCCACTGGATGCCCTGGGCTTAAGGAGCTGCTCTCAGCACTGGAACACCACCAGCCCTGGGATCCCCAAAGGCAGGGAAGTCTGGGGACTTGTAGCAGGATCTCAGCAGTATTTGTAGGATCCTTGAGAGGAGGTAGAGGAAGGGAGCTCAGCACTGGATCACTTAGAGCCAGATCCTGTTCTGCTGCCCCTCCCTGGAGGTGACACTTGGGTCCAAACATACACCGGAGACACCCTCAGCAATAGTGGATCTGCAGACAGGCTGGGGATGATGCTTCAGCACTTCTCAGGAGGCTTTCCATCAGCACAAGGGCCAGGACAGGACCACATCTCCTTCCCATCATCCCCTCAGACATGAGGAGATTCCATGCCAGTTCCCCAGGCTCAACCACCTTTCAGGGTGGCAAAGCCACTCAGAAGGCTAAAGCCAGCCCCATCTCTGAGCATTGCATGGGATGTGCCACCTCCTGCCACCACTGGTGGGAGAGGCCCTGTCTCATGCTCCAATCCTTAACATCTGGATACACACAAGAGGACCCAGCCTGGCCTTTCCCTGGAGTAGGGGTGGACTAAGTCTTTGTGCGGGTGCTGGCTGAGGTCAGCCCCGACAGCTTGGACAGCCCATGTGTCCCGGGATGATCCATGTTCCTGCCACACTGGGGGGTTTGGAGAGGAGCCCTTCCCCAGGAAGCAGAGAGGGGGTCAGGAAGGGGTGGTACTCACTGCACAAGAAGCAGGACTTGTGGAAGCTGTTGCCTTCACACTGCACCTCCTCAGCGAAGTACACAGCCTTCTGGCACACCCCACACTTCTTCCCTCCTCCCCAGTTTGGCATCCTGCAGGGGAAAGCACAGTCAGGAACAGGGGCAGGGCTCCCTGGGGCCAGGATGGGGCAGCCAGAGCAGGCACCAGAGCTCCAGCGGCTTCCCCACATCCACACGTGCAGAGAGCACCCACACTGTTTGCAGGGTGCACACACTGCGGGGCTGGCAATGAGCAGAATCTGCAGAACTCAGGGACGCAGCACTCAGCAGAGCCAGCTGCCTCCCAGGGACCACTGGTCCTGTCTGCCAGGAGCAGCAGAAATCCCTGTCTTGGAGCCATGGGACCTCACAGCTCCTGTCAATGCCAGGAAAAAGGAGGAGGCAGTACAATGCTGGGAGACACAGAGTTACCCAGGCACCTCCTCAGGTCACAGCCCTCCTGCCAGCCCATGCCACGGCCAGGGTGATTGTGACTGAGCCTTGGTGACGGAGTGACAGCTGCCACACCCCTGGACACAGTCCCAGCTTCTCCTCCCTGACCAACTCTTCCATCTCAGCCACTGCAGGGCAGGGGACAGTCAGGGCTGCCCCGAAGGCAGGAGCTGACCCCTGACACCACCAAACCCCAGGCTCTGGCACACATCCCACAGCACAATCAGCTCCTGCCAGGGGTTGCCTGGCCAACCCCTCCCAGGCACTACCTGCACCCCAATATCTCACTCTCCCCCAGGACTGCAGGCAGTCATGGAGCCTGGAGAATCTGACATCAAGAAGACAGAGCAGGGTAAAGACCTGAGCACCAGCCTAAGCCACCATCCAACTCCTCAGCAGGCTATAAATGCTTCTATTTCTCTTCTCTTTCCTGAACTGTGTGTGATGAGACACTGTCAAGAGGCCCCCAGATCTGCAGATAACCCCAAAATACTGTGAGTTGCTTACAGAAGCAGCAGAGCTCCAGCCCAGAGGGGCCTTGACACTTGTGAAGACCAGATCAGCATAAACTTCGAGACATTCACACAACAAAGTCCTGTGAGGAGATTCTGAGGGAGCCAGGCTGATTGAGTGTGGCCAAGAGGAAGCTAAGGAGGATCAAACAGCAACCTGGGGTTGCTGAAAGACAATAAAAGATATTTTTGGAGGGGCCCAATGATACAAGTGGGTCAAAAGGCACAAGCTGCAGCTTGAGAGGTCTCCAGGGGCCTCTTTCCATCAACACCTCTGGGAGAGCTGAGCTACAACCCATGACAAAGACTTTCTCAATTTTGCCATCTCTCTTCAGAATGGCAAGAGGATTTATTGTTTCATATTATTCACTTTTTATGTTTGTGGGCACTTTACTTGTTGAATAAATAGTTTTTTCCACTTTTTCTCTATGGAGATTTTTTCCAGGACCAATTGGGGGAGGGGCCGTGTGGGTTTGCTTTCCAGAGGGACCCCATTCAGAGGTTTCATCCCAAATTTGTCCTAAACTAGGACACTTCCGTAATTCCCCATCCTGCTCCCATCTGGGGACAGGCAGCAGAAGTCACCATGTGCTTCCCGAGCCCTGAACAGCTAAAGCAGCAGGACAAGGTCCCCAAAACCAAAGCCCATTTTCAGAGTACAAGATTTGGCAGCTCACCACATGTGTAGGATCTCATCATCTCCCTCAGCCCAGCTGTGTGGAGATGAGGAAGGGACCTGGGTCTGCCGGGGCACACCAGAAGCCTTGGAGCCCCCCTTGCAGCAGATCCTTGCAGTCACCTTGGGCAGCTGAAGCCCCATCCCTGGGCCTCCAATCCCAGTGGCTCTCCCAGCTGGGGAGGTGGGTGCTAAACCCAGCAGCACTGGGGGTTGTACAAACATCCAATAGAGGTGGGGGAGCACAAGGGGCTTACAGGCACAGCAAGATCCCTGCAGCTCCCAGGTCATGGGGAAGTCAAGATCTTCCCTGTGTCAGAGTATTTTGTCAGGAAAAGGGAAACTGATGCCAGCCTGGTTACCAGGGCAGGGGTCAGGACACGGGTCAGAACTGACTTGCTGATCCCACTTTATCCTGGCCACAGCTCTCAGATGCCTAGAGGGTCTCAGTGCAGGACAGAGAGACAAAGAAGTGGAGGGTGCCCAGAGCAGGGGCTGCAGAGGCAGTGCTGGCTCCCGGGACGCCGGGAGCCGTGTCTGGGGTGTGACCATAGCAGCTGGGAAGTCTCTTTTCCAAAGGCCCCGCAGGCTGGGCTTCCCACTCTGCCAAATCCCTCCCTTTCAGCCCGGTTCTTTCAGCCCCAGCCTTTGGATTGCCTTAAAAGGACAGAGGCTGTTTCTCTCCAGAGCCTGTTTTTCCCCTCCATCAGGAGGAGGGCTTGACCTGGTTCAGGAGTTTCCTTGGAGGGCAGAAACATCCAGCAGCACCCCCTGCCAACCCCTGAGCCCTGCATGGTGTGGGAGCCCACCAGCCCGTTAGCCCCTGTGCCAGATTCCACATCAGGAATGACACACCACCGGCTACAATTTTTCTAGGTCCCCTATCCTTTTCCAACCACCACAGCTGGCAGACCCCATCTCTGGGATTCCCCAGCCTTGGTTTTGGGGGCAGCCTCTTGCCAGCCCTCCCTGCTCCAGAGCCAGGGCATCCACAAGTGCATGCCATGGTTTGGGATCAGCTGCTCCCCTTTGCCTCCACAGCACATTTTGTTCCCCTCGGCAGCAGCAGTGAAGGAAGAGGCTTTCTTTGTCCTGAACATCAGGGCTAACCTGCCCAAACCAAGAGATTACCAGTGGGGACACCTTCCCCTGAGCTGCCTGGAAGCCTAAAGGAGGAGAAAAACTGCTTCTGGGCGAAGCTCACCTGACATTTGCCACAAGAGGAGTCCAAGCCCTCTTGCTGCTGATTTTCCTCAATCCACCATGGAAAGGCTGCAGGTGCCTCCACTCAGTTTAAAAGATGCCAGGTGATTTGAGCAGATGCCTCTCACCACGAAACACAAACACAGCCCCAGCAAAGCCACATCCCAGCAAAACCTCCTGGCACATACCAGGATGGATTTTCTGAGGGGAGAGACCGTAGAAACCAGTTTGTCCTGGGGAATCCATGTGAGGGCTCACAGCTGGACACAGAGAAAGCCTGAGATAAGATTTAAGTTGCTGAGAATTCCCTGTTAGTCCACAACACACCCCCCACATGCTGGGAGCCTAGCAGGACATGCAGAGACCAAATTTGTGCTATAGGCTTTTTTGCAGCAGCAAAAAAAGGAATAGGAAAATCCTGCTCTGGGTGCCTGGACCTGACCAGCAATGTCCCCACAACTGCCATCCAGACAGATCCATCCTCCCAATTCCGTAAGTAATGGCCACTTTAAGATATGTCAGAGTGTTTGCAACCCTTTCAGCATTATTTTCAGAATACTTTGCATATTTTGCCCAATTGCAACACTTGGTGACCACAGGCACGCTTCTCCAAGTCACTCTGGGTCCCATGCAAAATAAGGAACAGGAGGTGACAGTCCTGCAGCCAGTGACCTCATAGAGCACAGGCAAGGGGGACACTCAGGGCTGCCATAAAAACAAGATTATTCTCCTTCCTCCTGCAGCTCCACAACTCCCAGCAAACATGTCCAGAGCCCTACAAACACCACTCTCAGTGCCAAGCAGGGCTTGGCCCTGGAGCCACTCCATCATCCACTACAGATAAGAGAAGAGGCCCCTAAAACCAAGATCCCATTGTTTAGCAGCAGCTGCACTGTGGGGAGCAGAGACACAGGGGAGGCTTGTGCAGAACCACCCAAGGCTGACACTTGCTGGAGATTAACCCCAGTTCCAGAGCCTGATGTTGCAGCAGTCCAGCTCTCCAGAAAAGACTGGCTTGGATGGAGCTTGGAACAACCTGAGATAGTGGAAGGTGCTCCTGCCATGGCAGGGGGTGGCACTGGGTAACCTTTGAGGTCCCTTCCAATCTAAACCTGCCCGTGGTGCTTTGAAATATGGGCTCAGACTCACATACGTTTCAGAGGTGCTGTGCTGCACCAGTCTGGGAGGCACTGTAAGCTATACTGAACAACCAGGCATAAACCAGTACAGAACCAGTATGTATGTACTGGTGCTTTGGGATGTCATCACTGGCTGTAAGGGGAAGCAGTGGGCTGATGGAGCCATCAGGCAGCAGAAACAGTCATCCTCTTTTTCGAGAGGGTTAAAAGGTTATTGTGTTCCTGTCACTGCCCCCGAAGCTGACACCCTCCACCCTGCCCTCCTGAGAGCAGCTGGGTGGGAACTGCAGGAGCCTGTGGCTGTGTGCATGCAGCTCCAGGGCCATGGGAGCACTCAGGGCAGGGCAGGTCCTACCCCGTCACACTCTGAGGAACATCCCTGCAGCCACCAGGATGTCGGCTCAACCATCCAAACTTCTGCAAAAGCTGGAAAACCTTCCCGTGTCTGCGCCCTACTAAAATCCTACAGTAATTAATTGCAGAGCAATTGCTTTGTGTTTGGAGATCACTGAGGAACAGTAGACATGTGCTGACCCATACAAAAAGTTCTTTTTTTTCCCCAGTGAGAGAATTAAAACAAGTGAATGACAGAAGAGCACCATCAGTGCTGCACAAAATTCACTCCTAATCGTGTCCACAGCAGACCAGGAAGAATTAATTCATGCCCTGGCAAAGGGAAGAGTCAAAGGGGAGGAAGCCACAGCAAGAAGTCCCAAGCCCTGGGGTCTGAGTAGTGTCTTCCAGTTTAGAGAGCAGCTGGCATGGCCATAAAATGGGCAGAAATTTGAAGCAAGAGGGACCAAGACAGATGAGATACAGGCAGAGCAGAGAGGAAGCAGCTCCCAGGGATACACAGGGAACATCCCCTGTCAAAGCCCCAGGCCATGGCACCAGGCGTTCAGCACTGGGGCCTGCAGCCACACCCATGGGGGACTCTGTCCCAGGCAAACAGGAACTGTCACACAGCAGCCTTCCCATCACCTGGGCACAGGTGGGAATAGCCTCACAAGGGGCAAGCTAAAACTGTCCCTTGTCCTCTACTGTGTCATGAGCTGGGAGGAGCAGTGACGTGAGGAGACTCTGGGCCACCAACACTGTAAACAAGGATAAGCAAAGGTCATGTGTGACCCAGTGATGTTGAACTGGTGAGCAAGAGAACGGGGACCTGAGGCTGGTGAGCTCAGAGACATGGAAAAACACTGGGAATTACCAGGGAGAAATCACAAAACTGCCCCAGGAGATGCAGCTGGATCACGTCAGACCCCATTGAGGGCTTTGCTGGGATAGGAGGGAAGGAAGTCAGGAGGCTCTGAGCTCCACAGTGATGCTCACGTGTCTCATCTTCTCCATGACTCCAAGAGCAGTCAGGCTTGACTCCACCAGCAATCAAATGATTCTGCCACCAAGGCAGCCTCAGGTTGGCTGTGCAGAGAAGGGGCCTGAGAGAGGCCAGCATGGCACTGAGTCACCGGCCAGACACAGCTCTCACAGCCATGGGCCTCTGCCTGCATGCACACCGCTCCCAAGCTTGGCTTACAAAGGCTCCTTGGAAACAGGGTCCTCCAAGAAAATCCCAACTTGATCCAGAACAAAAGCAGCAGCATTTTCAGGGGGTGCTAAGAAAAGCTCCTGACTCCCACAGGGATCAAGATCCACCACCAGACTGAGCTCACTTGAGTTTCCCCAAAGCCCTGAAATGCCCCAGTTGGTCTCATCCTCCCCACCTGGTGCTGCCTTCCAGGAGCAGGGAGCTGAGCTCAGCGCTCAGGCACTGCCATCCCAGCTGGAGAGCCTCTGACCCAGGGGACAGCAGTCTGGTACAGAGCCAATGACCCACTGGAGCAGCACAGCCCTGAGCTGTCTGTGCAGCAGCAGCCCTGAGCTCCTTGCAAAGGGCTGAATCCTCCTCAGGGCCCACTGCACCTCACCAGCCTCACCCCCAGCACAATAACAGAACATCTTGAGCTGGAATTGGTCCACAAAAATCACATTCAACCCCTGGGCCCGCACAGACACCCCAACAATCCCACCCTGTACATCCCTGGGACAGTTGCCCAAAGGCTCCTGGAGCTGTGGCAGCCTCGGGGCTGTGCCCATCCCTGGGGAGCCTGGGCAGTGCCAGCACCCTCTGGGGGAAGAACTTTTCCCTGATATCCAGCCTGACCCTCCCCTGACACAGCTCCAGCCCTTCCTTCTGTCCTGTCCCTGCTCACAACAAGCAGAGATTGAAGCTGTCCCTCTGCTGCCCCTAGGGAGAAAGCTGCAGACCCCAGTGAGCTCTGACCTCAGGTTCCTCTGCTTCAGCGGGAACAGACCAAGTGACCACAGTTGCTTCTTGCAGCGCTTCTCCTCTCACCCTTCCCAAGCTCTAGAGGCAGGAGGAGCAGCGCCCAAAGCCAGCCTCACCCCTCATACTATTCAGCAGTGGCTCCTTCTCACGCAGGGAGATAGAAGATCTGATACAGGGACTTGGCAGAATCCGACGCTTTTGCCCAGTGCTCCTGCACCCCCTCCCACGGGCTGAGGGCTCTGGGGGTTGGAAAGCAGCACCTGGAGCTGTTCTCGAGCCTGTGCCCAGCCTGGTGCACAGCAGTGCAAATCTCCTCTGGGAACTGACCTGAGCCCACAGCTGAGCTGCCTCAGACTCTCTGGAAATGAGCTTTACTGAGTTCAGCCGATCTGATGCAAGAGCTTTGGCTTCCGCATCCCGCCATGTGTGCGGCTGCTCCGGCACTGGGAGCAGCCTCAGGGGTCCCACCGCTCCCGTGCCCACCCCACGGGCACACGGCGGGGCTGTGCCTCTCTCCAGCCCCGCATCTCCCCCGCTGCGGCCCGCCGGGGCATGCTCAGGGGATGGAGCGAGGGATGGAGAGAGAGATGGAGGCAGCTCCGGGCTGGGGGAGCGGCAGCCCCGGGCACAGGAGGGGAGGCGGCTCCGCTGCGCTCGGCGGGACCCGGCGGCCGCCTCCGCCCCGCACCCACCTGCGGCCGGGCTGGGGACGGTGTTAAATCCGGGGTCGGTGCCGGTCTCGGTGCTGGTGTCGGTTTGGGGCTCGGGGTCGGTGCCGCTGTCGGGAGCCGCGCTGGGGCCGGCGGCCGCTCGGCGCTTTTGTCGCCGGCGGGGCAGGGCGGGTCGCGGGGCGGCGGCGGCACTGATGTCACGGGGCCGGTGGAGGGCGGCACGGCCGGAACGGCCCCGCAGCGCCCGGCGCTTCCTGATGCTGCCCGCGATCCCCATCCCAACACCGGGGGAAGGACCCTCCGAGGCCCTAAAAGCCCCAGGCTGGTTCCCAGGCGGCGGGAGCACCTCCCAGATGTTTCGGTCGGTATTTTGTTCTGCTGAACGTTTTCCTCTAAATAAGAAGAGACGTTGCAAGATTGGAGAATGGACTGAGAGCGGCCCTGGGGAGAAGGACATGAGGGTGTTGGTGGATGAGAAGCTCAACGTGCCCCAGCCACATGTTCTGGCAGCCCAGAACCCACCATGTGCTGGGCTGATCCCCCAGCATGGGCAGCAGGGCAGGGGGAGATTCTGCCCCTGTGCCCTGCTCAGGTGAGACCCCACCTGCAGAGCTGCCTCCAGCCCTGGGGTTCCAGCACAGCAAGGACGTGGAGCTGCTGGAGCGAGTCCAGAGGAGACCACGGAGCTGCTGTGAGAGCTGGGGGTATTCATGTGGAGAAGAGAAGGCTCCAGGGAGGCCTTACTGCAGCTTTTCCACAGATAAAAAGGAGTTTATAAGACTTCAGCGAGAATTGTACAATATGGGTGGTGAGGCCTTGGCACAGGGTGCCCAGAGGAGCTGTGGCTGCCCCATCCCTGGAAGTGTCCAAGGCCAGGTGGGACAGGGCTTGAAGTAACCTGGGCTAGTGGAAAGTGTCCCTGCCCATGGCAGGAGGTGGGACAAGATGGGTTTTAAGGCCCCTTCCAACCCAGGCTGGGATTATGAGTCTCTCGTAACAAATTGCAGAGCAGAGGAGTGAAGAGAGACTCTCTGGCAATGGCTCCCATGGGAACCCACCACAACAGTGCTGCTCTGGGTGCAGACAGAGGGGGGGGAAACGTTCAGCCCCAAACTGCACAGGAAAGGCTGCAGAGGTATTGGGAAAACACTCCCAGCACAGCTGGAGGACAGGTGGGAGTCTGGCTCCCTGTGAAGGGAGAGCTCTAAGAAGTGAAGAGGCCAAAGCAGTGCAGGAGCAGAGACATTGCTGCCCTCCCCTAATGTCCCACACACCCTCTGTACCCTCACACATGTCCCTCTGAGCCCAGACATTCCCAGAGCAGCCTACAGAAAGTGTGGCTGCAGGGCTGCAAAGCTGCTTTTCCCTTTTTCCTATGTGTTTCTATGCCATGGCAGTAAAGGAGCCCAGGAAGGCCCAGGACCTTATGACAAACAATTCCAAGGCTCCAGGGGCTGCTGTTTACACCTTGAAATGCCCAGGGTGGTCCATGTGTAGGCCCTGCAGCTTGACCCCACACTGAATGCTCTGTCTGGTCGCTGCTCCATGCTCAGAACCCTGGCAGGACCCCACATCCCAGCTGGAGTTTGAATGTCCCGTCAAGTGCTCATCCCTGCCTGTTTGCTGGGGTACAAACTCCCACTCTCCATCCCCTTGGGAAACAGTGCCCTGGATCTGTCCCCCTCTGGCACTCCTCCTCTGCCTGTGGAGGAGGGCAGGGAGGGGACTGGGACACCCTCCCTGATCCCAGCAAACCCCACACAAGGACAGGAACCAGGTGGCACCAGACAGGGAAAGGATCTTCCCTTTCTTAGGCATTTTTAGTGCCCTGGAAGATTCCAAGATGATTCCATCCATCACTGTTCTGTTCCCTGCACCTGGAGGTCAGCAAAAGGCTGCCACTTCCAGGAGCAGCTGCACAGGAACCTCCTGGAGGGGAAGTCAGGAGAATGGAACAGTTTTCTGGTGGCTAAATGGCTTCCCACTGTGATCTGCTGCCCTGGGAGCCCTTGGGGCATCTGTGCTCCAGGAAGATCTGCCAGCCCTTGCAGCAGGTGAGACTGGAGAGAAGCTGGGTGCTCCAGTGCTCCTGATGCCAGTGGCCATGGACAGGATTGCCAAGGGAGGCCAGCAGGATGCCATTGGCAAAGGTTCCCATTGAATTTCTCTGGCCAGGACTGGCCTTTTTCTCCTTGATAAATGGAAGAGGGTACTGAAGAACAGGCAGCTGACACAAGGAGCCTGACGGCCACTCTCTGGGGCTCAGGGACCCTTCGTCTCCCACTCTCTGGGGCTCAGGGACCCTTCGTCTCCCACTCTCTGGGGCTCAGGGACCCTTCGTCTCCCACTCTCTGGGGCTCAGGGACCCTTCCTCTCCCACTGGCTGGGGCTCAGGGACCCTTCCTCTCCCACTGGCTGGGGCTCAGGGACCCTTCCTCTCCCACTCCTCTCCCCAGGCACCACAGCTCACCGGGGGCAGTCATCTGCTGGCAGGAGTTGGGGAGCCCAGGCTGCTGCAGCTGCTGGGATTGTGCAACTGAAACTGGCAGTAAGGGAGGAGGGCTGGGAGGGCAGCAGGGAGCTGCTTCCTTTGGACCTGGAAAGCTTTGGCACGAGATTCCACAGGAATTTTGCTGTGAACTCTGGGCTGAGAAATTCCTGGCAGAATTTGAGGCCATTTCCTCTTGTCCTGTTGCCTCCTACTTGGGAGAAGAGCCAGACCTCCACCTGGTTCCAGCTGCCTGTCAGGGAGTTGTAGAAAATGAAACTGAGCCTCCTTTTTCTCCAGGCTGAACCCCCCCATCTCTCTCAGCTGCTCCTCGTGCTCCTGACCCTTCCCCAGCTCCGTTCCCTTATCTGGACACTCTCCAGCTGCTCAGTGTCTCTCTTGCCATAAGGACCCTCAAACTGCCCCCAGGACTGGAGGTGCCTCAGCAGTGCCAGCACAGAGGGACGGGCACTGGTCCTGCTGACTACACTGTGGCTGGTACCAACCAGGATGCTACTGGCCTCCTCGCCCACTTGGGCACACTGACCACTCATGTTTAGCAGCTGCCAACCAAAACATCACCCCCTGCAGCTGCTCCTGGTGGCCAGAAATCTCCCACAGGGTTCCCCAAGGCCTTGTAGAGTGTTAGACATATCCCAGAGCTGATGTCACTGCAGCATTTGGGAATGAGCATCCTTTCCCTGGGTGCTAGGAAGCCTCTGCCAGATGGCTCAGTAGCTGTGTCTAAGCCAGGGTGCAGGACATGGTGCTGCAGATGCCAACCTGCAGCAGACTTGGGCAGACCTGCTCCCTCCAGCCTCCATCCCACAGGAGCAAGGCAGGGGCTGCCAGGTTTCAGAGGCTCTCCTACTGCGATTTCTTTTCTCTAGAGGAGGCAGAGCAAGTGGAGTAGAAGCTGCCTGTCAGTTTCAGAAAGGATCCCTGTATCCCCCAATTGTACTGCTGGAAACTCCATCTCTGGTCGTTGCTCTGAAGGAGCCTGAAGGGGACCAGGCTTGTGAATGACCCCGTTGCAGAGGGAGTGGGACCCAGGCCCGGCCCCTTCCAGCACTGGCACAGGATGCCTTGTGTGCCAAAGGGACATTTTCAGCCTCCTTTGGGAGTGCAGAGAGCCCCAGCTCACTTCCCAGTGTGTCCCCAGTGGCAGAGTGGTGTCTCTTGGGCTCTGTAACCTGGGGCTGCCTGGGGCTGTCCCTCTCACCTGCTGCAGCCTTCCCATCTCCCCAACACCACCCAGCAGAGCCAGGGGATGCATGAGAGCAGGAGTTTTCTGTTCAAGGACTTATAGCCAGGGGAGGGTCAGTCTCTTCTCCCAGAGAAGAAGGGACAGGACAAGAGGAAGTGACCTCAAGTTGCCCCAGAGGAGGTTCAGGTTGGATATTAGAGAAAACTCGATGGTGTTTTGCAGCTGAGAGACTGCTCAGCACCTGCCAGTCCTGCTGCCAGCAACTGGGGTGAAAATGCTCTCCTCTCTGATAAATGCGGTTCATTAAAGCCTAATTGTATCATTAACACACCCCTCCATCCAAAAGGTAACACCCCCGCCCCCCAAGTATGACCAACCCTCACTGGGGTGGTTTTTGTGACTCAATCTTTAAAAGCAAAGCAAAAGAATTTTACACAGAAAGATCTGCATGACGTGAGTCACTCAAGTTCCACCTAACCACGTAAAAAGTAAGTTGAGAATGGGGGAAAAGTAAGGGAAGACTCCATGGTTACTGCTGGGCTCAGTCAATGGGCTGAACTTGCCTTCTTCCGTGTCAGGACCTATTGGGTAAGAACTGCACTCTGTGCACACTGAGTGCTTTAATTGGGGATTAGAGCTTGTCTGGGGACTGCTTTGAACATGTTTATGCAGTCAGATCCTGTCACTGACAAATCCTATCAGTGACAGGTACTATCACAATTCTCGCACTACAACCCATCACAGCTTTATATCAATACAGTTATTCTGCGAATTCTGAGGGTGAGTCCTTCCCTGGTGCCAGGAGTCGCCAGCAGCAGGGAACGTACTCGGATAAAGAGGAAGAGCCCCTGCGGAGTCAAAAAGTGGGAGGAGCGGCTGAAGGCTCTCTGTGATGCTGGAGTAAGTCCGGGGCAGCACCCTTCTCTCCAGCACGATGGGCGGGGGAAGGCTCCCCGAACGGCACGCTGACACTGCTCGGGCACAAGGGTCTCGGCTTTCCTGGGGCACTGAGACAAATTAAACACTGAGGGTCAGGTAAATCTCCCCACACTAGCTGTACAGAAAATTCCTTTTCACGTGACAGATGTGGATGTAGCACTTGGGGACACGGGTTAGTGCTGAGCGTCGCAGCTCTGGAGGAATGGTTGGACTCAGCAGTCTCAGGGAGCTTTTCCAGCGGCAAGGCTCTGATCCCGCGATTCCCTGTGGCCCGGCCGGGCACTGCCACGGCTCCCAGCGGCAGCTGGTGTTCTACCGCAGTGGGATGTGGCACTGGGCAGGGCTGGCACCCTCTGCTCGGCATGGCTCAGCTTTCCCAGCCAGGCCCGGTTCACCTGGCGTTTCACCCTCTCCAGGTTCATTTCACCTGTTCATTTCGTTTCACCCCCACCGAGTTTCACCCTCTCCAGGTTCATTTCCCGAAGGACTGAAGGGCCTGCTCAGCTTTGCACAGCAAGAGCTGAATGCCCGGTGTGGCTGAAGCGGGCCAGGCCCTGCCCCAGCAGGCACTCGGGAATGCTCACACCAGAAGGTCTGGCCAAAGAATGTCCTGGGGCAGTGAGATGGGGCCAGAGGTGCCCGAAGCAGTGACCAAAACCAGTCAAGGAATCAGAAATACTGTTTAGATCTCAAACAAACCTGGTGGTGTTCCCTGAGGGGAAGGACTTGGGGGAGCTGGTGCACAGGCAGTAACAGCTTGTGGGCAGAAGGCTTACTTAGGGCTAAGTTCATCCCAAGCCCTGCCTTGTGAGCCCCTGACTGATGGATTTAGCACAGAGTTTTCCAGAGAAAACAGCTGGGCAGAAATCTGCAACAAACTCTGCCAGGTCCAGATTTCCCTGCTGCCTGTGGCGTGGCCCATGTGGAGGCAGCTGTGCCCCTGCAGCCCATGGAGGGCACAGGGGGCAGAGATCCACCTGCAGCTCAGGCAGGAGCCCTGCACGCTGGAGCAGGGCCATGCCTGAGAGAGGCTTTGAGCCCGTGAGGAGCCCCTGCTGAGCAAGGTCCTGGCAGGGCCCCACAGAGCTGTGCAGGGACGAGCTTTCCATGCTGAAGCAGGTTTGCTGCAAGGCCTTATGAACCCGTGGGGGACCCAGGCTGGAGCAGGAGGGCCTGAAGGATTGACCCTGAGGAAGTGTGACCCACGTGGCAGCAGGTTGTGGAGAGCTGTTTCCCATGGGATGGACTGCAGTTGGAGAAGTTCCTGGAGAACTGTGTCCTGTGGCAGGGACCCCATGCTGGAGCAGGCCAAGGACTCTGACTCTTCTCCCTGAGCAGCAGCATTAATAATGTGGGATGAACTGATCAGAACCCAAATTCCTGCCTCCTATGCTGCTGAGGGGGGACAAGGAAGACTTTGGGAAGGAGGGAGGGCTGGGGGAAAAGTGACAGTGAGATTCGTTTGTCTTCTCATGACCTTGCTCTTATGCTGGAAGTAATCAATTCAATCGATATTCAAAAGTTGAGGCAGTTTTGCCCGTGACAGTGAAGGGGGAGGGATCTCTCCCTGTCCTTATCTCAATCCAGAGACCCTTGGTTCTATTTTCTCTGCCCTGTTCAGGTGCAGAGGGCAGGGACGGAGTGGCTCTGGTGGGTACCTGGCGTCTGACCAGGGTCAACCCACTGCACACCTCCAGGCCTGGTGAGTCCACAACCTCTCTGGGCAACCTGGCCCAGTGCCCAGCCACACTTCAAGGCAAAAATTTCTTCTTAAGACCTCACTGAAACCTGCCCTCCCTCAGCTTCAGGCAATTCCCCCTGTCCTGAGACTGTGTTGTTACTTTTCCCTGCTGTACCAAATTCGTGTAACGACAGCCCTGGAGTCTGGTGCTGACCTGGGGGCACAATCTAATCTTTCATCTTCTGCATCCCTGAACTGGGGCCACTCCTTGGCTCTTGCCCTGCCCACTTGCTGATCTGGCTGGGGCAGGGACAGAGGAGATGGCATTTGGCTGTACAAAATTTGCACCTTTCTAAGTATTCTTTCAACATGAGAATTTCCTTTTTTTCTTTTTTCCTTTTGGCAGAGACATCGACCAATAGAGTATGACAGTGATCAAAAGGAGGTCGTTCCAAAGAAAAGACTGCATCTGGCTTAAGGAAGGAAACCTACATTTTGGGGTTTTCAGCCTAGAAACAGTTGGATGTCAAATAGTTGTAGTTTATATTAGGTTTAGCTCTTGTTTGTTAAGAGATTTGCTGTTTTGTCTAGATAGACAAGGTGCTAGAGTTTGTGCAAGAAGGAAAAGTTTGCTTTCTGTTCAAGTTCCCAATAAAATTGTTTTTTCAAAAATAGGTGTTACGATTAATAGATTAAGGCTGAGCTGTAAAATTCAGGAATTGACATTGGAGTCTGTAATTGTAGAAGATGTATTATTGATAAATGTTACTGGGATAAAATATTCTATGAAACTGGAATGGGTATGTTTGCCTGTTTTCCTGGGAGTTCCTGAACAGTGCAGTCAGACCTGGAATGCCATGGGGAAAGGGGGACCTCTCCTGGTCTCATGCCTTTCACTGGTGGAGCCCTTCTCGTATCTTGAGTGGTGATGAAATGTTACCCTGCCAGGCCTCCCAGTAACATGTGAGTTACAAGAGGCCACTCCCTGCACCTCTTACAAGGGGCAAATATACGCCCTCCCTGACATGTTTTTGACAGCTCTGTCAGCCAGAGCTGTCAGGCAGTAACCACAAAAGGGGAGGGAGGATTGAAGGGAGAACAGAAAAGGGTTCAAAATCATACTGGAACACCAAAATACATGTCAAAAGAACTGTAAACCTTAACAGAACTTCTACCCAGCATACTTAATCACTTCTCCTCATATGCATGAGCCAATCACTACACCTTATTCATAACACTGGGGACAGCCCCAGTGTGGCATCTAAGACAATTCCTTTTGCTTCAAGTTGTATTTATAGCAAACTTGGACCTACAGGCTGGGACACTGCCACAAATGTCTGTCAAATTATATAATCTGGTCTTCATATGGACATGACAGCTTGAATCCAATGTGCCGTATCTTTCACTAAAAACAGAAACAATGGCACAGATTGCAGGGGTTTGGGGATGGCTGCTGGTGTGGGTCACAGCCAGTTCTCCAGAGATGTAGATGTGCAAGACTTCTTGGCATTTGGTAGCTCAGTCTGATGTCCAGGAGTCCTGGGAAGAGGCAGAAATCTGTCCAAATACGCCACAGTCAAGTTCCTATCAGGACAAGAAAAGGCCTGGTTTCAAATGGCCTGATAGGCCCAGCCAGGCAGTTTTCACAGGAGCAGGGCCTGGTCTTGTCAGCTGTGCAAACAGGGTGGGTTCTCTCCTGTTCTGACGGCTCAGGCAGGGAAGGGGCTCCCAGAGCCCAAAGCTGAACCACCAATGTGGCTGTGCCCGTGGCTCTGGGCCAGGGCTCTGGCTTACGCCAGCCTGGCTTCCAGCCCCAAGGAATTCCATTCTGGAAGCAAGAGAGGAAAAGCTCAGCAGCTGCAGGCATGCTCCAGTGTCTGGTCTTTAAGAGAGATGGGACATTTCAAAGCATTATTTATTGCCGCAGTCTCATCGAAGGGTGAGAACGTCTTTACCGTATGCTAAAATCTGTGGTCAGTGGTCACAAGACCACAAGTTACAAGGTCTTTTAAAGGTTAATTAACCAATAAACTACTGCCACAAAGAATATTTTTACTTTCACATCAGTCCCTAATTAATTTGTCTTATAGGTCTCTGCCACAGTGCGGACTCTCTGGACCAATCATCTAATGACACACAAACTTACAGTACTACACCTTAAAACTTCTTATTACCTTTATAATTATTTCTATATCTTAAACTTTAAACTCTAAAACTTTCCACTACTTAGCTTAATGTGTTTCTATCTAAACTACAAACTCACATTTTTACTTATGGTCTCTAAACTTGTAAGCCTTTTCCAAGGTCTCAGGTCGAACCCTGTATTCTTTTTTGTATTTGGGCCTGCATGCACAAGATTTTGAGAATTTTCTGGGCCTGGAACTCCCACACTCCAGCACAGACCCAGTGTGCCCATCATCAGGAAGAACTGATCCTGCGGAGGAGAGCCAGGCTGGGAGATGAAGGCATTGAGAGCAGCCCAGAGGGGAGGGACTTGTGGGTGCCTGGTGGGTGAGAGGTGGACATGGCCCATCCACATGTGCCGGCACCCAGAACCCCCNAGACATCTATAACACCCCCATGTGCTGGGCTGATGCCCCAGCATGGGCAGCAGGGGAGGGGGGGATTCTGTCCCTCTGCCCTGCTCAGGTGAGACCCCACCTGCAGATATGCTTCCCACCCCGGGGCCCAGCACAGGAAGAACATGAAAGTGTTGCAGCAAGTCCAGAGGAGGCCACAGAGGTGACTTAGAGAGTTAAAGAAAGGCTGAGAGAATTGGTATTGTTCAGACTGGAATAGCAAAGGCCTTGTGGTGACCTAATTGCAACATTCCAGTACCTGAATAGAACCAACAAGGAAGATGAAGGGAGCCTATTTACAAGGTCCTGGAGTGACATGACAAGGGGGCACAGTTTTAAACTGTAAGAGGGGAGATTTAGTTTGAATATTGGGAATAAATTCCTCCCTGTGAGGGTGGTGTGGCCCTAGCACAGGTTGCCCAGAGAAGCTGTGGCTGTCCCATCTTTGAAAGTATTCAAGGCCAGGTTGGATGGGGCTTGGAGCAACCTGGTCTAGTGGAAGGTGTCCCTGCACATGGCAGGGGGTGGAATGAGATGATCTTTAAGATTCCTTCCAACTCAAACCATTCTGGGATTCTATGATTCTATGATATGAAGCAAGGGAAAGTGATCACCCACCCTACAACCCATCTCCTGCTTCCCAGGAATGTGTGCAGAGGGATCCCAGCCTGCAGCAACCTGCAGCTGAAAGCCTTTTTCAGCCAAGGAGAATAATTTGGTATTGATTTACTGTAATTAACTTGTCCTGTTGCTTTTACACCCACCTGAGAGAGACCAATCTGATTTTTATTTATGCCTCAACATATGTTACATTCTTATAGAGGCTGTAGATGTGCTGGCAGCCCTGTCCCCAGGAAGGCTTCACCTAGCAGGCAATCAGGGCAGGCAAAACCTCCATGACCAGGCTATGACCCACCCCCGCCATGGCAGTGGAGCAAATGCCCAGATGCCCGCCAAAAAATGCCCACCAAAAATGCCCACCAAATTGGGCTGTGGGAGGAGCATTGGCACACAGAAGCAGCCAGCTGCAACACAACGGGAGCCAATTTTTTGGGTACCACAGAGGGTGCAGGGGCTTGTGATATATTAAATTGTGATTCATGTTGAAAAAATAATTGTAGAAATTATGGAATGAAAGCCTGGGATGGATATAAAAATGAGTTTTGAAAGATCAGCCAGGTAAAGCATGGAAGTAAACCTTTAACTTGTGTAAAGAATGCAATCATAAATGTTTGTGAGTAATTGGTGTAAGATTTAGAATGTGTAATAGTAAATGTTAGATCTTTCTTTTTGTATAATAGAAGAATTTGTAATTGTATAAGGAGGAAGTAAAACTGGTAGAAGAAAGGGGGGGCCTATAAGAGATATTTTGAAGATGTTATTTTTAAACCTTGTAATAGCTAGAATAAGACTGCGAAATATTAATAAAATACTAACAAACAGTTTAACAGCTTCTAAGAAGATTATTGTTACCTAGAAGAGATTAAGTATAAGTATTTAAAGTATAAAGTTTAAAAGTTTTAAGTTTAAGAACTTATAACAGCTATAGACAGAAAAAAGGGAAGTGGAGCAGAAGGAAGGTGGGGGCTCACCACAGAGCTATATATATATATATATATATATATTAGCTTTAACAGATTACACAAGAAAAAAGGAAACACCTTGTAACACATTTGCTAAAACTTACAAAATATATTTACTTACTTAAGCAAATTGTATAACAAAAAATAATATCAGTAGACCTTAAAGAGAGAATGGAAAGACGAAAAGATCACCTTGGACCACCTCCCCCACGGATCTTCAAGAAACCACAACTGCTGACATTGTGCCAGATCATGAAGAAAATAATTGAAACTTTGCAAAATTATTTATGGACATGAAGCACTTAGCATGGTATAAGAACACAGATGTTCTAGAGGATCATTTGTGCGGACAGATGGAGCACTGACTCCACACGCACCCAGCACTGTTTGCTCACCCTTATCAAACAAATTACTAATTTGACTATGTTGCTTGACATATTGGCAAGTCAAGCTTTTCATTTATAACAGGCTCGCCTGTAGGGTTCGCTCGGTCCTCCTCTCCCCCTTGCCTTCTCCTCCCTATGATCCTGTTTCCCTGTCTGCACCCGTCCTGCCCTGCTTCACCGTTCCTGCCAGGCAGCTCGCCGCGGCAACGACCTCGTGTTCCGCTCTTCTCCCCCAGGGAGCGGGCGCTGCTTGCACTCAGCCGCTGCTACCGTGTTCCCGCTCCGCCCGGCTCCGAGCCTGCGGCACCCGGCCCGCAGCCGCCGGCCCCGACCCTGACAACACGCGGCTGCTCCAGGTGCGCGCCCGTGGCCACGGCAGCCTGTTCTCCCCGAAGGAAGGAACACGCGGCCTGCTGCTGTTTGGAAATTGCGCCCAGCCCGCCTCGGGAGCTAGGGAGACGCACCGCGGTTCGCAGCACACATGCTCTGACAGACAGCCGGGTTCTCGTGGTAACGCTGTCGCTGTCTTCTGTTTCATTCTCTGTCTCTCGTTTACCCTCTCTGCTCTTTTTTTCCTATCCCACTTTAGTAAGAACACCTACCCATTTTTAATCAATAAACAGTTCTCAGATATAATATTGTCACGTTTACACTTTATTTTTATCCGAGAAATCTATTAAAAAGAATCCTTTCCGACTCCCCCTTTTATAGCGGAACGGGACAACAGCCACTGTCCTTACCACCCACCGTCAAGAGCT
The DNA here is from genome assembly GCA_013400495.1 of Nicator chloris. Classification (NCBI taxonomy): domain Eukaryota; kingdom Metazoa; phylum Chordata; class Aves; order Passeriformes; family Pycnonotidae; genus Nicator; species Nicator chloris. The sequence continues at coordinate 255,399 of WAAE01017688.1, read as the reverse complement.
CCACACTGAAATCTGTCACATGAAGCTCTTGTCCTCCTTGCTCTTCTCTGAACCATTTGTTGTAGTAATTCCAAACTCTAGGTTTGCGATTTTATACTGTCATGTCAACCATTATCTGGCCTTTCTATGACTATTGAACAGCCCTTAATGTGGCTCCTAACTCTGTTCATTAGCGTGGGTAATGATATTTTGCACAATGGGGATATCAGATACATGGCTCCACAGCTCCTGGGGGTTTCTCTGGAACTTTGCTGAAAACTGCTGGCGTTGTTTTAAAGTTAACGAGCAAATGCTATCTGCTCGGGGGGGGGTTGTCACTGTTCGTTCAGCAGCGTAGCTGTCTTGAGATTCCTCCAGTGAACAAACTGAGGCAAATGCTCAGTTCGGCAGCTGGGTACCGCAGAATAACCTGCCGGAGAGCGGCAGCCCCTTCACCGAGAACACTGTGCGGCTGTGGGGATGCTCAGCGGGACGGGACGGACGCGCAGCCACGAGAGGGGGCTCGGGGAAGGCGCAACGAAGCCAAGCCAAATGTCTCATTCCAAACCCTCCGAGCGGCAGCAGGTCCAGCTGGAAGGGAGCAGCCGAGGGTGACTGCCAGAGGGAGCCCCGCAGGTCCCCGCTCGCCTCCCGGGGCACTCCTGGGCTTGGGGTTAACCAGGGGAAGCCAGACATTGAAATACCAACTGTATGCGATCACGCATGTTTGTCCCCCGCTATTTTCCCTAGGGACTCTTTAAATACATTTTTAAATGCCCAGAGAATCAAAAATTCCTGTAATATTTCTTCTCTAATGTCTGTAACCTGGCACAAATCCTGTATTAGTGTGGCAGAAGAGTTGCACGAAGTTCTGATAAACCTTCCTGTCTTCTGGGCTTTTCAAGGAGAATGAATTTGGTTTCACGAAGGTTTCAGAAGTCCCTACTTTTTTTACGTTCCTTGTGCCAGGGTTAGAGAGTTTTCACAGATCTGCTGATGATTATTGCCTAGTTCTTGCTTGCAAATCTACAGGTTCCGGCATTTCCTCAATTAAATCAGCCACTTGTCTGACTGGCAGCTGCTGCACCAAGCCGCCCTAGGAGCTCCGCACCCGTCTGCCCGTCCCGATGGCAGCGGGACATTTGTCCCGAGACTCCAGAGAAGGATGAAGCTGGGGAAGGGTCTGGAGCACCAGGAGCGGCTGAGGGAGCTGGGGGGGCTCAGTCTGGAGAAAAGGAGGCTCGGGGGGGACCTTCTGTCTACACAAGTCCCTGACAGGAGGGGGCAGCCTGGAGGGGTCGGGCTCCGCTCGCAGGGAACAAGGGACAGGAGGAAACGGCATCAAGCTGTGCCCGGGAAAAGTTTCGGTTGGATATTAGTAAGAATTTCTTCCCGGAAAGGGCGGTCAGACATTCGAAGGGGCTGGCCAGGGCAGTGGTGGAGCCCCCATCCCTGAAGGCACCACGTCCAAGGGACGANCCCGCTCCGGGCTGAGTGCGGCGCGGCCCCGCGCGGCCCTCAGAGCGGCGGCGGCGATGTCCGAGCCAGAGCACCTGGGCGGGAAGCGGGCCGAGTCGGCGCGGCTGCGGCGGGCTGAGCAGCTGCGGCGCTGGAAGGGCTCCCTGACCGAGCAGGAGCCGGTGGCGGCGGGGGGCGGCCGCGGCCGGCACCGCGGCGCGGGGGGGTCCCGCGTCCGCTTCGAGGAGGGCGCCGTGTTCCTGGCCGCCTGCTCCAGCGGCGACACCGAGGAGGTGAAGAGGCTGCTGGGCCGCGGCGCCCGCATCAACACCACCAATGTGGACGGGCTGACAGCCCTGCACCAGGTACCGGGGCCGGGGGGACGGCCTGGCTGTGTGTGCCGTCGGTCAGCACCGGGCCGGGGGGTACAGCGGTACCTGCAGCCCCGGCCAGGGCTGTTGGTAAACAAACGGTTCAGTACACTTTGATTCGGGCCCCGTCCGGCGCATTCAGCCTGTGTCAAGAGCACAGACCGAGGTGGTTCCAGTCGGGTAGTGGGATGTACCAACTTTTCACAGGGTTATTAAGTAGGTTAATTAGCAAAATAAAGCGGGGGCTGGTAGAGCTGCGGGCCTGACCAGGCGGCCAGTTTATTAATTTTTTTTAAACTTATGATGTGATTGGGGTCTCCTGAAGTGCTGGGAAAATTTCCCAGGAGGAAATTTTGCGAATTTTGCAAGGTCAGGAGTGTCTGGCCAGTTCCCGTGTTATGTTTTATCAGAGTTACCTTGAAACTCCCCAGACTGCTCCTTGGCAGAGAGCAGAGAGTGGCTGCATGGCCGATTAGGAACGTAGATTCTATTAATACTCATCTAAATGCGAAGATGGTACAAAGTGGTTGCAGGAATTGACTGCAGAACGGTAAAGCCTTGACTGTCAAGAAACATGTGCTGTGTGTGTTCCATCCATAGCTTTTGCTTCTCTGGTATAAATGAGCTGGAATGCGAGGGAACGTGCAAAACTGGCTCCCTGAATACTGGGAAACTTGTTGCTGTCCAAGACTGATTTAGAATTCAGCAGGGCGTGTGAAATCAGTGTTTCAGATTGGTGCATCTGGTCAGTGAAATGAATCTGATTTGGATCTAGGCCAGCTTCAGGAAGAAAACTTTCTTAGCTTGAGATAGTGTAGATTAAGCATGTAGTTTAGCAACAGGAGTGGAGGAAAAAAAGCACAGTTCAGGAATAACATCTGGAACTAATGTGTTTGTAAAGAATAATATGTTAACAGCACAAATATCAGGATAGTTNCCTCAATTAAATCAGCCACTTGTCTGACTGGCAGCTGCTGCACCAAGCCGCCCTAGGAGCTCCGCACCCGTCTGCCCGTCCCGATGGCAGCGGGACATTTGTCCCGAGACTCCAGAGAAGGATGAAGCTGGGGAAGGGTCTGGAGCACCAGGAGCGGCTGAGGGAGCTGGGGGGGCTCAGTCTGGAGAAAAGGAGGCTCGGGGGGGACCTTCTGTCTACACAAGTCCCTGACAGGAGGGGGCAGCCTGGAGGGGTCGGGCTCTGCTCGCAGGGAACAAGGGACAGGAGGAAACGGCATCAAGCTGTGCCCGGGAAAAGTTTCGGTTGGATATTAGTAAGAATTTCTTCCCGGAAAGGGCGGTCAGACATTCGAAGGGGCTGGCCAGGGCAGTGGTGGAGCCCCCATCCCTGAAGGCACCACGTCCAAGGGACGACTGGGCGTGGCACTCAGTGCTCTGGGCTGGGTGAGCAGGTGGCGATCGGGCACAGGTTAGACCCCATGACCCCGAAGGTCCTTCCCACCCTCAGCGGTTCCGGGATTCTGTGGCTCCGGGGAGGGCGGTACCCGGGGAAGCCACAGCACTAGCGCCCGACCGCACCCGCACGCGGGGGCCGCCGGGAGTTGTAGTCCCGGTCGCGCCCAGGTGCGGCGCCGCGCTGGGGCCGCCGGGAGCCGCGGCCGCCCCGGGGCAGGTGCGGCGCCGCCCCCGCCCGAACTACATGTCCCGGGGTGCCGCGGGGCACGCGCGGCA
>WAAE01017688.1:210308-251459 GCA_013400495.1 Nicator chloris | reverse complement strand
GTCAGGAGTGTCTGGCCAGTTCCCGTGTTATGTTTTATCAGAGTTACCTTGAAACTCCCCAGACTGCTCCTTGGCAGAGAGCAGAGAGTGGCTGCATGGCCGATTAGGAACGTAGATTCTATTAATACTCATCTAAATGCGAAGATGGTACAAAGTGGTTGCAGGAATTGACTGCAGAACGGTAAAGCCTTGACTGTCAAGAAACATGTGCTGTGTGTGTTCCATCCATAGCTTTTGCTTCTCTGGTATAAATGAGCTGGAATGCGAGGGAACGTGCAAAACTGGCTCCCTGAATACTGGGAAACTTGTTGCTGTCCAAGACTGATTTAGAATTCAGCAGGGCGTGTGAAATCAGTGTTTCAGATTGGTGCATCTGGTCAGTGAAATGAATCTGATTTGGATCTAGGCCAGCTTCAGGAAGAAAACTTTCTTAGCTTGAGATAGTGTAGATTAAGCATGTAGTTTAGCAACAGGAGTGGAGGAAAAAAAGCACAGTTCAGGAATAACATCTGGAACTAATGTGTTTGTAAAGAATAATATGTTAACAGCACAAATATCAGGATAGTTCTTGAGTTAATCAGGATTTCTTCTTTGCTGTGCTGATGTTACGGGAGCATTTGGGGTATGTACAAGGTGGTTCAGGAGCTTGCTGGCTCCCACTTGTTAGGGAACAAGGGGTGGGGAGATTAATTCATTTTGGTTTGGTCTTTCAAAAATAAGTTGTGAAGCAAAGAGCATGCAAGCTTACAGACTGTCAGGTTGAATAAGACTTCAGCTGGCAAAGTAGTGACCTTTGTAATGGCTGGGCCTTTTCTTGGTTATTTGTGGGGTTTGGTATAGCAACAGCAAATAAATCGCCCTGCGTTAGTAACCTCCAGCACATGTACATTTATTATCAGATAAATAAGTAGTCCTGTAGACACTAGTAAGAATCAACAACTGAAAAGCTGGTTATTCAAAACATTTTGACAGCCAGGAAGGCTGAATTTAAGATGGATACATGGTAGAGTTGGGATGACTTCATGAGGGGTTTCCAACCAGGAACGACTGTGATCCCCTCAGGAGGGCCTGGGTCTCTTGCTGCTGTGGGTAATCTGAAGTGTCTGGTGAAGTGCGCTGGACTCTGACAGCAGGCAGTGAGCTCAGCAAGGTCACACTCCTGGAGACCATGGCAAGCCGTGTATTGACAGGCAGGCTGCAAATTGAATTCTGTGTACGTAAAGGATACAGAATTGTATCATACATGCCTGAGGAGCACAGTATCTGGTGACACTGACTAGTAACACCTAGGGCTTGATACTTGGAAGAGCTTGGATGAGTGAGCGGTGGAGCAGATGCTGGCAGTACCAGCCAGCTGCTTATGTGAAGTGTTTCTTCACAAACTTGACAGAAAGGGAGGATGACCTTACTGTGATTGGAATAAAAACTTTGTTCCAGTGTCCCATGGATGCAATAATAGTCTTGCTGAAGAGTGACAAGATGTTCTTGCACACCCAAATGGAGCAAATTGTAAAGGGTTTTGCTGTGCATGTGTATCCTGGGTCTGTAAATCTCTATCAGATGAAAATGTTTGCTAGAGTGATTGGGGAGGTTGTTATGAGGTCCTTTCTCTGAACCTGTCCAAAATAATTTGTTTTCATGTTGCTTGGAGAATAATGATGCCTATGATAAAGCATCAGCCAAGGCCAGTTGGGGATCCCCAGAGACCTGGTTGACAACTGGAATGATGTAGTACATGTGAGGATATTTAAATAACTTCTCTTAATATCACAAACACAATGTTACGTTACAGGGCAGATGGTAGTGATAGTGTGCTCTTGTTTAATACCTGTGCAACCAAATGGCCACTCAATGAGGGAAGAAATCTTACACATTGAAAAGACCTGGTTTTATTGACAGAAAGATCAGGTTAAATATTTTTTTTGTTAAAGAATTTAATATATGAGACTTTCTTTGGATGAGCAATCAGGTCTTTTTAGGTAAGGAAGAGTTAACCAAGTCAATTGACTTAATTTGTCAGTCGGCAGCTGCTCCCACAAAACCTAAGACCAATCTTACAAATTGAGTTTGTTTGAAGCGCAGGGTGGCCCCCAATACTGTGTGTGTTCACAAAGGTAAAATTACACTTGCTCTGGTATCTGCGCCACTGTGGCTAAGACCCATTGTGTACTTGCTGTGTGAGAAGCTGGCTTGGCTATTTATAGCCACAAAGCTGTATTTTGAAAATAACCTTTTCAGTTACAAGTGATGTTTCTGAGCCTGCAGCCTCTGTCCCTGCCCTCTTTGGAGGCATCAGGTGCTGCACAGACCTGCACCACAGCTCATGTCTGGAACCTGCAGGGTGGCTTCAGCTGTACTTTGTCTACCTCAGTGCCTGCAGAATGTTGCTAGATGAACATCAGTCCTATATTTTCAATTATTAACTTACATTATATTCACTGAATTATTTTTGACAATGGTTTTGTGTTTAATGCAGAATGGAAAGGGAGATATTAGTTAAATGTGAGTGAACATTTAGAAATCATCAAGAAAACTACTAGTTGGTGAAATGAACTATTGGTGGTAGTTGAACTTCTCTAGTGTTTGCAGATGGTGGGAAATGGGTATGAACTGCTCCTCTGTCTCCTGGGTGATAGATAAAACCAAAGAGTAAACTTGTATGAAAATTGAGTCTTAAGGGAAAAACATTCTGCTGCTTCAAGTTGGGAAAGCATCTCCCAGTGTAATAATAGCAATGCTTGTTTGTCTTCAAGGACTGGTTCACAAAGACTGACAGCAAAGATTGTTTATCCTCTGTCTGTCCTTTGATGATTTACTCTCTGTTTCCCTTTGGCCTGTTCCAAGGAGAACTGAATTGCTCATGTAATAACTCCTGTTTCATTTACAGTACTCTGCAGTACCTTGGCGCTTGCTGTTGACTTTGTTTTCAGGTGCTGGATGCCTGTGCTAATGCAGGAGCTGCTTCCTGAATAGTCAGGTACTTTATGCAGTGACTCTGGGTTAGGTGGAGGCTGTTTGTTATTCTCAGTTTGTTATTCCTCCTTCTGAGCCAGCACTGTAAAACTGCAGGCATGTCTGGTTGCTCCTCAGGACTTTATAAGGTGGCATCTGTGTCAAAAGGTTTGGGCAATTTTCTGTTGCTGCTCAGCAAGTTTGCCATTTCCTCATACAGGTTGTGTGCAGCCGTAACAAAGCGGGAAGCAGCAGAATTTTTGAACAGTCCAGAAACCAGACAGACGTCATAGAGAGCACTCTGGCCCATTACAGCAGTCTGGAGAGTGTTGGAAAAGTCATTGATGTGCTAGCACTGGAACAAAATCTGGAGACTGAGGGGAAAGAGGAAAGGATTCCCCCACTACTTCCATGTTCAGCACTAAACCATGTCCCTAGGTGCCACAACTATACAGTTCCTGAACATTTTCAGAGGTGGTGACTCCACCATGTCACTGGGTAAGCTGTGCTAGGGCCTGACCACCCTTTTGGCAAGAAATTTTCCATAATACTCAAACTAAACCTCCCCTGGCACAGCCTAAGGCCATTCTCTCTCATCCTGTCCCTTGTTCCCTTGGAGCAGAGCCTGACCTCCCCTGGCTGCCCCCTCCTGTCAGGGAGTTGTACAGATCCAGAAGATCCCCCCCAAGCCTCCTTTTCTCCAGGATGAACCCCCCCAGCTCCCCTCAGCTGCTCCTGGTGCTCCAGACCCTTACCCAGCTCCATTCCCTTCTCTGGATGCAAAATCTCTTAATCACCCAAAGGTAACAGCCAGTCTGTGCCTTGGAAGGTGAGGAGCTTACACAATTTACAGTGCCATGACAGCTCTGGAATGAATGTTCGGGTGCCCCATCTTTGGGGCATCACAGCTGTGGTTTAAGGTACTTCAGCTTCTGATCTTTAAGTTTATTTATTTATGATGATAGCATCGTAAATCAGGCTGCGTTTTTTAAGATTGGGTGGCTGCATTACCTAAAAATACATTCATTCCTGGAATAGAAGGTTATCTAGGGAGAGTCATACCTTTCCCACTGCACTGTGCAGAGTTCCTTTCTGAAGTTGTTCTTCTGCCAGGAAAAATAAAAGCTGCAAGCTTCTTGTGCTGCATGTAACATTGGTCGTCAAAGTGAAATATGGCACTGTCAGAAATAGGGTTTATCACTAGGGTGAGTGAAATGGGGTTTTTAGGTTTCAGTTAAAAATGGGAATTCAGTAGCATGTACCATCCCACAGGGCTCTGAATAAAGTGAGAGAGCTTGGAAGATGCCTACAATACACCAGGAATTTATGAGACAAAATAGTTAAAATCTGAAGTGCTGTTTTATCAACCTCATGCTTTTAGTGTCTTCCTTTTGGCTTACTCAGTCCCTGTTTTGCCTTGATGTTTTCATCAAGGGTTCAATTGTCTTTCCCTTGCATCTCTATTTCCAAGCAATCTCCTGAGTGGGTAGAATTAACTGTAGACTACACAAACGAACCTTGAGCTGCAATTAGAGACTGGGAGACTTGCTACTGCTGGCAGCAGGGCAGGAAACCTTCCCCTGGTTTGGCTTGTGGCGCCTTCAACTGGTTGGTTTGGCTTCTGGAAACCGAAGACAACCACATCATTTACTCAGTACTGGGTGCCTGGGAGGAAACTCTGTATTTCAGTAAGTAGATGGGTATTTGGGAGGGGAAATGTGCATCTTCATTGCTTCGTTCCTCAGCCTTTGTTTATCCTACCCAGTGATTCCATGTGTCAGGCTCTGCTGCTCCCCATAAACACTGAGCAAGGGAGCTGGTGGGATTTTCAGCAACAACTTCCTTCATGGCAGCAGCTGGAAGTGCTGACCCTGGTCTCTTAGTGTTGCCCGTGGAAATGTTCTCATCTCCACTAGAGCTGCTGGGCAGTCTGGAGTTCTGGCTTCACATGAAAGCTCATTTGGAAAGCAAAGTTTTTTTTAGGGAAAGCTTCTTGTGCCTAATGTATGCTGAAAGCTTTCTGACTTGTGCAGATGAAATTCTTGAGCCTGCATCAGAGGTGGAGACAAGTTTTCCATGCTGCATACTTGTCTGAATCAACATGGTTTGATAAGATTGAAAGCCAGCTCAGCGAAAATGCAGGAATGAGCAATGAATGCAGTGCCTGCACAGTCCCTGGTCCTGCAGCTCCTGCTGGCATGGCTGGAAACATTCAGTGTTTGTGCTCAAATATTTAGTACATTTATGTGCAGAACTCTCAGCTGTAACCTAGATGAAACTCCCATCATTCTGGCATTATTTTTTGCAATTTATAATGCCTTTTGCTTATTTTAACAAGGAGTGTTGGGGCTGGGATCTATTTCAAACATTTCAGAGATTTAGAATTCAGACTAGGTACTGTGGGGTTTGTGAGACATCACAAGTGCTGTGTTTTGTAATATACTGAGATAATAACTAATAATAAAATAGAGGAATTCTGAGTTGGTCTCCTTGCTCCCAGTTGAGGATTATTATATGCCATAAGTCAAAAAGGCTTGTCAGACTATGTATATTAGAGCAATCAGTTTTAAGAAGTTTGGGAGAGGGGAATATTGCATAAGTGGTTGTATAAATTGACTTTCTAACTTTTGAATACAAATGAGGGCAGGTGGACCATTAAATAGTCTGAAGCGTGGTTTTTAAAAAAAATGTGTTTATGCAGGGAGCTGGGGTAAAAAATGAAAGAGAAACTCGGAGCCTTTCAGAGGAGTGGCAGCCCCTGCTATGCAGTCACAGGATCCCCAGCTGAGTGAACCGTTTGACCTAGTGATGATGATATGGCCCCAGCACGGTGAGGGTGCCCAGTATAAATCCTGGGGTCTGAGTCTGCAGTTTATTTTGAGCTGTCCTTGTAAAGGGAGGTGCCACAGCTGTCCCTGCAATCTCCTTTCTTGGGCTGTAGCAAACTGATCTGCACAGGGAGGAAAGGTGCAGCTTGCAGGAGGAGCTGGGCCATGGGCCTTAGCAGCAAAACTTCACTTGCTAAAAATTTTGAGACCAGGTTGGACAGGGCTTTGAGCAGCCTGGTCTAGTGGAAGGTGTCCCTGTCGATGGCAGGGCATTCAATGACATGAACTTCGAGGTTCTTTCCAACCCAAACCAGTTTATGATTCTATGAAGGAACAGTTTGGTGGGGATTTAGGTGCCTCTTTTCATGGGACTCACTTCAGCATGAATGGACTTAAGAACAAGCTCATGGTGAGCATAGCCTATCCAGGCTTGTGCAGAGATGTTTCAAGCTGCTGTGAAATTGAAGTGGAAGCAATGGGACCCAGAGTATGTCTGTGAGATGAAGCTCCAACCTGCACAGCTTCAGGGAGCCAAATTTTATTTCCTCCCTCCACTCCAGAGATGTCCCACCTCTTACTGTGGTGAAACACGACCTTTCTAAAATACTTGATTCTTAAAATGTTTTTCAGAGGAAATGAGCTTTTCTGCATTTCCAGACTAATGAGGACAATACCACACATTGCTAAGAGCCTGATCCCTGGAGTCAGGCTTCTCTTTTCACATCAAGCTGTTGACAATCAAGGACATGAAAATTCCTGATTTAGACACCTACCTAATTTCTCATGTCAGTTTTCAGTCATAATAATTGTAATGTGCAATGCTTACAAGTGATCAGTATTTTAGAAAATACATCCATGTGTTCTCTTGTCAAATATTTTCCTGTTAAACAAATTTTGGAAAAATCGGTCTCCTTCCAGCTTTTAACTCTAAGCTTAAATATAGGCTTTGCTGATCTGAAAACAACCAAAATAACTGAAAATTCACTCTTTAAGAGCAAATTGTATGATTTATTTTTCTTTAATGCTGAGTTGTTTGGGATTTTTGTAGCTTGTTTCCTGTGGCTGGACAAAATAGAAGACTCTTAACTTCTAGGAGTCTGACTGGAAATGTTTCTATAATACAATAAGCTGACCTTGCAGAGGGACACAAGCAGCTTCAGCGTTGCTTTTCCAGCATTTAGCCTTGCTCATAAATCTTTGTGAGATGTACAGAATGCAGAGTGACCACCTGCCATTAGCTTTTTATGTGTCACTGCCTTTTCAGGGTAAAACTAAACCTGGCCCATGTCTGATCCCCTGAGCCAGAGCATTGATTTGCCAGTGATTGCTCACCATCCATTTCTGGAATCTCTCTGAAGCCACCTCCTATTTATAATTTGTCATTCCCTGCTGTATCACTTAATGCGATTTCATGTCAAAGCCCGATGGTTTTTTACATCTGAAATGGTGCGATAGCAGCAAGTCCTAGGACAGCCTTGTCTGAACACAAGTGCTGGCTCAGTGAGGAGGCTCTAGCAGTGGTTTAGGGAAGTGAGGTGGTTGTGTGTGGGCTCTGCCCACACCTAGCTTATGTCTGTTTAGTTTAGACCTGTAAATAGAGTAGCATCACCCAGAGGAATGTAAACCAGCATGAAGCTGGCAGGGCCTGTACAGGGAGCTGTTCCCAGTTCACCACATGGGCTTTGTGCTTGAATTGAAGCATCCAGAAGTGCTGCTGGTTTCATTCTGAAGTCAAAGTATGAAGCATCTTCATCTTCCAGGATTTCAATTCATATGGATTGTCAGCCTTACCCAAAACGACTATTAATTATGAATTATCTTGAGTGACATTTATAAAAAGCAGGAACTTTATAAAAAAAGCGGCTTTTTACACAGGCAGATAGCAAATAGGACAAGGGGGAGCAGTTTTAAGCTACAAGTGAAGAGGTTTAGATTGGATATTGGGAAAAAATTCTTCCCTGTGAGGTTGCTGAGGCCCTGGCACTGGTTGCCCAGAGAAGCTGTGGCCGCCCCACTGCTGGAAGTGTCCAAGGCCAGGTTGGACAGGGCTTGGGGCAACCTGGACTGGTGGAAGGTGTCCTTGCCCACAGCAGGGGGTGGAACTGGATGAGCTTTAAGTTCCCTTCAAATCCAAACCAGCCTGGGATTCTATGATCTCTGACAATTTGATACTTTATGTGAGACATGTATGTAGGGATTTGCCCCTTAGAAAATTGGTGGGACTGGAAGGCTCTGACCCAGAGGGCTGTGAGTGCTGTGGCTTGCTTTAATTCTTTTGGTATATGCAAATGTATATGTGTATGTATATATTTCTATCATTGCTCTGAGTTACATCATTAGCAGAGACCCTGCCTGTGCCAACAGAAGTAATCAGAATATTTACCTTAAATACTGTTGTGGTACTGGAGGATGAAATGTTCTAAATTTTTATCTAACAAGCTGGTTTTTTGACCCCATTTGCTGTGTGATTTCTATAAGTGAGGTGACACTCAGCGTAGACAGCTTTGGTGTTTTTGCGGATAGCAACTAAATCTGAGCAGCTGGTTGCATTAGCATAACCAACACATGTCCAGGAAGAGGTGCACATCCTGAGCCTGGGTAGGAGTCTGACTGCACCTGTGACACACTTCACGCTTGCCAACTGTCTGATGTAGTTTTTTTTTTCAGGTGCTGTGAACATGCCAGTAGTAGTTTCTGCGTTAGTGAACCCTAGGCCCTTACTTGAGCCTTTTAATGAATATCACACGTGAACTTGGTATGACTGACATGGATTAATGTCATCATTGGTGTTACCAAAAAATATTCCACTGGCCAAGATGCTTTCAAAGGAACTTGATGGCAGAGAAATGCTATGGTCTAGGCTATTACCAGATCATCTTCCATTTTTTATGCAAGATGTGGGTTTTAAGAGTCTGCAACAAATATTTCAAGCAGAATTATGAATTCTGGGCTGAAATAGCTCTCTAGAACAGAGGTAGAAAGCTGCTGACTTGCTTCCAAAGGAAACAGTGTCTGGGTTAAACCTTCAAAGCTGGTTCCATCACTTGATGCTGGCTTTCAGTTCCTCCCTGGCTTCATGCTCCTTCCCTGTGTTCTCAGGAAGCTGACTGATCTGCTCCATGCTTCAGCCAGCTCAACTTAGTGTGGGCTGATGTTCTCATCATACCCTTTCAGGGGAATCTGTGTACCCTGCAAGGCTTTGAAAGGTAGAAGTTGAATTCAAAGGGACTGTTTCAAAGGCTTTTGAGAGGCAGAAAGGCACTGGTGAGCTGCAGAGTCTCTTCCAGACAGTTGTATGGATGATCTATAGAAGCAGTTTATTGTGGCTGCCTGGCCTCTGTTCCCTTACTCTCCCTGAGAGCTTGGCAGGTCATTTGCTGCAGAGCTGCTTTACAGCCAGCTGCCCCAGTCTGTGCTGGTGCAAGGGCTTATTCTGTCCTGGGGCAGGTCACTGTGTGCCTCTGTTGTCCTTCATAAACTCTCCATCAGGCCCTTTGTCCAGTCTGTGTAGGTCCCTCTGAGAAGGATCTGCCCCAGCCATGCCAGCAGTTTGATATCATCTGCAGACTTGGTGAGAGTGCTCTCTGTCCTATAATTGGTGTTAATAGAGTTCATTAATGAAGACATGGATTTGTATTGACCCCATATCAGCCCCGAGGGATGCTGCTGGTAATTGGCTGCTAGCTGGACTTTCTACAGCTGATCACTTTTTGAGCCTGATATTCTCGCCAACATCAGTCGTCTGCTTCTGCAGTCCAGCTCCTCCCTGTTGAAAACAATGGCAGAGACAGTGTCAAAGGTGTAACACACTTGCTCTCCTGTCCTTCACACAGGCAGCTTGGAGAGCAATCAAGTTAGGCAAGATTTGCCACTGGTAAATTCACGCTGGCTGTTCCATCTCCTGCTGGAAAGGGCTGTCAGGAAGATATACTACACAGCCTTTCCAGGGGCTACAGTGAGACTGAGAGGTCTGATGTTCCCTGGATCCTTCTGACATGGTGGAGTGGTGTTTGCATGTCATCAGACCTCCCTTTGTCACCATGACCTTCGAACGTTGACAGTGATTTTCAGTGACATCAACTAGCTCCCTCTTAAGCCATGTCTGCATCCCACCTGGTCTCAAAAGTGATCCATGGTCATTCCTTCCTCCTCTTTCCCTGGGCTGAGGCTCTGGTGCTGCACAGTGGAGCTAACGGGACAAGCCTGTGCTTCCTGGGACCTGCACTTAGTCCGTTCCCTCAAGCACGTGTCCAGCTTGTCAGACCAGGGCTGTCGTTTGGAGCTGGAGTTGTCGGTCTGCAGGAAGCTTCAGCCACGCTTGCCTCTGACTCTTGGCGATGACTGTCAGACATTCCTGTAATCACAGAACAATGGAATGATTTGGGTTGGACGGGCCCTTAAAGATCGTCTTGTTCCAGCCATGGCAGGGACATTTTCCACTAAACCAGGTTGTTCAAAGCCCTCTCCAACCTGGCCTTGGACACTTCCAGGATTGGGATACTCCTGTGAACACAAACTAACCATTCGTGGGGCATTTTTCTGATTTCCTTACCTCCTTGATTTTCCACTCCACCAGCCCTGCCACCTCCCCCCACCTTCTAAAAAATGGAAGTTTCATGATGAAGTCCCTGCTGGGAGGGAGATAGATCTTCTTTCCACTTGACTTGTTTCCTAGTTCTTCAGCATTCAGTCCTGCAGGGACACAGCCAGTGAGCAGTTACTGTTGTGTCATACCTGTGGTGCCTTCCCTACTTTTTGGTGCAAACTTGCATAGCAACTTCACCATCAATTCCAAATGGCTTGTCCATCAGCAGCAGTTGAGTTCTAAGGCACGTCACGACCTCTTTTCTTCAGGAGCAGACACACAATCAAAAGTGCTGCCAGGTCATGTCTCCCAAGAGAGATGATGATTGTGGATTTCTGCTTTATACTACCACTTTGGTAAATGTTTCTTCCCCATCCTGCAGCACAGACATCAGTGGCTCCTAGGGTTGGACGTATTCTTTTATCAAACTTGGCTGTCTTAATTTTATTAATGGGCTTAGCAATTCTGTCCAGTTGCTGAGGAATGCTTCTTGCTGCTACAGTGTGCTGACACTGTAGGAAATGCTATAAAGCTGAATAGACATTTTTGGCTTTTGAGCCCTTTCTGCTTTCGGTCCAGCTACCAATTTAATCACTGCTGCACTTCAGATATTAACTATTGCTTAGTGGTATCTGGATATGGCAAGGGGGTGCAGAAGGTACCGGGTAGGGGCTGGACTCGGGGGAGTGTGCATAGCCAGTGTGCGATGGCTGCTCAAGACTGAACAGCTGTAAGTCAGCAAGTTCAACTTGGTCCTTGTAACAAGAATCTTAGTCCCACTTGCTTAACCTCAGCACTCCATGGGCTCGTCACAAGTCAGTCCCATGTGCCCAACTGATGTATGTGCCACCCTGGGGAGCTGGGTTTGAGTAGCTTTGAGTGCCAAAACTTGGTGCAGGCAAAACCCTGCTCCTGCCAGCGGATGAGGAAACTGGGCTGGTGGGTAGGATTCAGTGAATCCCGTGGTTTGGAGACCAGCAAGCAGGGCAGTGAGGGGAGAACAGGGCTTGACAGCTGCAGTCCCTCTCTTGAACCAAGTGGAATAGCCTCTGGCTAGGAGGGGAAGGATAACAACCCTATTTGACAAGTTGTGTCTCTGTTCCTTTGGGTAGTCCTGGGTGGGACTGTTTGTTTGCTGTTCCTGGGCAGTTCCACCATGTGTTGGCTGCTTTGCATCCCCAGGGCATCCCCAGGTGCTGCTCCAGGGCTGCCCAGATGCTTTCTAGACCAAAGTGCTGCTCTGGGCATTCAAACTGCCCTAGAGCTGTTGAGCTTGTTGCCAGGCCCTATGTCACTTGCCTACCAACTGCCATTTGTTTCCCAGACCCTCTGTCACTTAATGTAATTAATACAATTGAAAGCTGAAAGGCAGTAGAGTTCCCACCAGGTCCTCAGGGATCCACTTTTCATCCAGGTGCCCTGGGGGCCAAGAAGGCCGGTGGTGTCCTGGAGTGCATTGGGAAGAGCAGTCCCAGCAGGTCAGGGAGGGATCCTGCCCCTCTGCCCAGTCCTGGTGAGGCACACCTGGAGTGCTGTGTCCAGGTCTGGACTCCTCAGGACAGGAGGGAGCTAGAGCTCCTGGAGTGGGGCCAGTGGAGGGTGTGGAGATGAGGTAGGGCCTGGAACATCTCCCTGCCGAGGAAAGGCTGAGGGAGCTGTGGCTGTTCAGCCTTGAGAGGAGACAACTGAGATGGGATCTCGTTCCTGTCCATCAGTGTCTGCATGGACAACTCAGAGCAGGACCCAGGCTCTGCTCCCCAGGACCCAGCACTGGCACAAGAGGAATGGGCAGGAGCTGATGCCCAGGAAGTTCCACCTGGACATGAGGCAGAACTTCTTCCCTGGGCAGTGACTGAGATCTGAACAGGCTGCCCAGAGAGGGTGTGGAGTCCCCCTCACTGGGGATCTCTCAGACCCATCTAGACATAGTCCTGGGCCATGTGCTCTGGGATGACTCTGCCTGAGCAGGGAGGTTGGATCAGATGAGCCGCTGGGGTCCCTTCCAACCTGACCCATCTCGTGTTTCTGTGATCCACAGTGCAATCTGAGCTGCACTCGAGATCCTGCTGTAGACAGAGCTACTCAGGTACTGGTGTGTCAGCCCTCTGTGCAAAGGCTCTGGGCATGAACCTTTCAAATTCCAGGTTAGATCACCCACACCTCTCCTGGGTTTGCACCCCTTCCCTATTCCCATACACATGGATCTGGAAGGTGGGATGTATGGGGAGAGGTGGGTGTGTGAGGATGAGTAATATATTTGCTGCAGACAAATAGTACTTCTGCAAACATCTACATACTGGATCTATGAAATGGGACTTCCAATGAAGGAAATTGAAAAGTGATGATCTAATGGAATTTAAATCCTAAGTATTTCCAAGTGGACAGAATGATATATTACTCCTTGTTACATATCTTTTATATGTTGTGCATTCTCCTCTCTATCATATATCACTGTAATAGGTACATGTCTAATAGGTCTATTCAGGGAGCACACAGTCTCCATTTTGGGGGGGTTTTTTGAGTGTATTGGGAGAATCTGAGTCTTGGATACAGCTCAACAAAATAGTTTCAAATGACAAATCTGTCCCACTTTTGGCATTGTGTCCTGAATAGTTTTGTAGTGTTTCTGAGTGATACCTGGGCTGCATGCCGTCAGTCTTTCCTGTACAAAGATCTCTTAAGATAAAAAATTAAAATTCGGCTTTCTGAGCTTTCCCAAGCTGTATTGACCGAAGAGGTTCCAGAACTGCTCAGACAAATGAAAAGTGTCAGGTCTTCAGCATCAGTTGGAGCTAGCACATGAAGTCACTGAGCTAGTATCTATTGTGTATAATGTATCACTTAACACAGCTACTGGGGACCTTAGCGGGAAGTGACAGTTTCCAAAAGGGACTCCAAGAAGAACCTGAGAAGTGATGAACCCAAAGCAGGCAACAAACATGTGGAGAGGAAAAATCTAGTGGAGATGGTATGTTTGGATTTCCATAACGCTTGACAACATCTATCCATGGAAGCTGTAAGAAACAAAGCTGTTGTGAAATAAAGAGATCTTATTAAATACTGTCTGAAAGAGAGAAAACAAAGGCTGACAATAAAGGATCAGTTTGCAGGAGGAAGGAGAGTTATCCTGTGCATCTCCTCTGGAGTCTGTGCTGCTCTGCACACCTTTATGTGAGACAGGAAAGGGAATATAGAGCGAGGTCACAGTTTGCAAAGGTTCCTGTACAGTCAAGATAGTGAAGTGTGAGCTGGCCCTGAAGGGTGGCCTGTATGGGCCAATTTGCTGATAAAATGGCTGGCAAAATTTGGTCTGTAAATGGGGAGTAATGTTTATGAGGAAACAGTGGCTTCCAGTCCAGTGGTCACAGGCTGGAAAGGCTGGTAGTGTGCCTATATGTAGATTAGTATTTGCAGTTCTCTTTCTACCATCTCAAAAAAAAATATACATAGTTAAGGGAAAGAGATGAGAAATAACAGCAAGGGGATCAAAGTCATGTATTGGTTTCTATATCAGGAAAGAGCAAAACTTCTGCAGTTCCTTTGACCGACAGAAAGCCACAAACACAGATATGATAAAGGTTTCCAAAATTACATGTAAAATGGAATTAGGGATGTTCGGTTTTTCTACAAGGAAGAATTTAAGGACGTCAGAGTTTTAAAACAAATGGTTTTTCTCATCCAGTGTAAAATTCAGCTTTAGGACACAGCTCATGCCAAAAGCTTCAATGTGTTCAGAATCTGCATGGTGGGTAAAATTCTAACTGTGTAAATTCAGCTCTGGATTGCCAAGCTCTAGGATGGGTGGAAGATACAAAGAACAATTAAAAAAACATTATTTACTGCAGATGAGAGTCAAGAAGAGAAAATAAGATTGGGGAAAACTAGTAAGGTCAAAAACCTTCTCAAATGTTAAAGCAAAAGTTTTAAAATTCAAGTCCAGTGCTTTTTAGAGGGCTCATAATACTATCCTGCAGAAATGGTGGCAATTCTGCTTTGTGGGCAATTTTATTGAATTTTTGGGTAACTTGCTGCAGTGGCATGAAGATTCTATTTCATAGTGTCCTCTAAACTCAAAAGAATATGTGTATGTGTGGGATATCATCTCGCTAATCTAAGAGGTTTTGAGCATTTTTCTCTTCCTGGCTCTTAGTAGCCTGAACTGATACATCTGACTGAACACAGTGTCAAGGTGTTCGTGCAAGGGATGGATTTCCTCTTTCTTCATCATCTGCACTGGCTTTTCTTTTCATTCTTGGGTGATTGACAAATGGAATTTGACCTTCACAGCCCTAAATGGTTTGTCTTTTAAATGAATATCATTTGAGTCATTCTGAGCAGGCATTCCCTCGTGCTGAAAAGATAAGTGGTAAATGTGTCTGTCTCTTGATGAGAGACTTCAGGGCTGTGCCAGCCTGTACAGCACCAGAGCCAGGGTTTGAACTTCAGAGCATATTTCAAGAGTTATTTTTGTTCCCTTATATTAATAGCTGCTATAGAAGGAGCCCTGCGCTTACGGCCAAATCTTGTTTTACAGTTACTCTGAGTATTGGCTTCTTTACAGTTTACAACTCAGTCCTCAAAATCCATTCTTTTCCATTAAGTTTAGGTGATGTTAATCTGTAAGAAAATTGTTCAGTGTTGCAGAAAGCAAACAAGGAACAAAGCATTGATTGCAGCCCTTGGGAGGGGATCCACGTGCTGACAGCACACCCAGCTTCCTGCAAATTGTGCTTGGGATTTCAATTCAAGCCCTGGCCGAAACAAGAACTGCTGTATCTTTTAAATTACAGTGTTGTGGTGCTGAAACAAACCTTCAGAGTCCTGGAGATTTGGTGATACTTGTCGTTGACAAAGCTACTAGCTTCTTTTTATAATTTTTTTATTTTAAGCATAGGGTCATGGAACCGTTAAGTTTGGAAAAGACCTCCAAGATCATTGCGTCCAACCTTTGACCAGCCATCTTGTCAGCCAGATTAGAGCACTGAGTGTCTTGTCCAGTTGGTCCTTTAAACACCTCCAGAGACGGGGACTCCAGCACCTCCCTGGGCAGCCCCTTCCAATGCCTGACCACCCTTTCTGCGGAGAAATTCTTCCTGATGGCCAACCTGAACCTCCCCTGGTACAGCTGGAGGCTGTTTGCTCTTGGCCTGTCCCTTGAAGCCAACCCCAGTCCTGCTAATGTGTTGCACTGGCCTGGTCTCAGTCTCTAAACATTCACCCCTTTCCCAGTTTGTTTAAACTTGTTTCCTAATGCTTTGGCTTCTTGAAACAGTGCTTTCATAGTTCTCCTTCTGTGGTAGGATGCTGAAAGCTGCACCTCTCCTGCTGCCATGTGTTTGGCCTTTTGCTGTTTGCCCACAAACCAGACTGGGCTGTCTTGGTGATGAGGGCGGATGGTTGCTGTTGGAGAGTTCCAGACATGGCTGGACGAGGTTGCAGAAACCCTTCCAGTTCAGTCCTCTGCACTAAGACATGACCAGATTTATCAGAGCTTTTTAGAAAAGACAGGTAATTAATCCGTTCCTAAACATCATCACAAAGCACTTGTCTGCACCTCTCCGAAAAGGCGAGAAGGCGCAATGCCTGGAGGCTCAGCTGGAACCATGGGTGATGTGCTTCTTGCTTCAGCAGCACCCCTCTGAATCATTCAGCCAGCCCTCAATTACCACTGGGGACAGAGATGAGGGCGTGGAAATGCTAGATTAAAAGTAGTGGTGTCAGTCATTGATACTTTAACAACATACTAGTGAACGCTGTGGTGAAAGACAGAGACCCCCAGGAAGCAGCGTGAGAGCCTCAGGGCCAGCGTGTGCTGCAGCACGCTGGTGCTTCCCCTGGTGCTGCTCTCACCTCATCAGTGATTCCCCGGTGCTGTGTCCTTTATGTTCTTGTTCTGCCTTTAGATTCTCCCACCTAAATGTAGGAATATTCCTATTTTGCTTCATTGTAAGAGTGTTTGAGACACACTGTTTATGAGAGGCTGGGCTCTGCTCTCTGGAGCTCTCCACCTTCTCCGCTTTGGTTTCATCTCACACCAGTAAAATGTGATCTCTGATTCTCTTTTTGCTGAACAGGAGGGACACAGAGCTTGGCCTCATTAGTCTGTGCTGGTGGGACCTTTGGAGGAATGTTCCCACAGGGAACTTGTTTTCCCTTCAGGGAATTGCAGGCTGTGGATTCCCTACCCAGCCCCATCCCTGCTGTGTAGCTGCAGCGGGTCAGGGTAGCAGCTGTGGGGAGCAAATGTGGAACAAACGTCCTGGTTTCCCCAAACCTTTTATAACTTGTTCTCTTTTTATCTTTCTGAAATCTTCTTCAGCCATTTTTTTTTTTTTCTCCAAGGAGTTTATTTCTGTGGTACCCTATAAATAGCATAAACCATATTTGTGATGCCACAAAAATCCTTAAGAAATGCTATTGGAAAATGGGGTAAATTGTTTGGGGGTTTTGTGAGTGGATTTTGTTTCCTGGTTTTTTGTTTTTGTGGGGTTTTTTTTGTTTGTTTGTTGTTTTGTTTTGTTTCATTTTTTAAGCTGAGCTTTTTTCTCATTCATGTCCTATTCGTGTCTTGTATCTTTTTTGGTTGTGGAGACTTTCTTACGATACTGAAAATCTGATGCATTATATAGAGGCCTAATGATATTTTATGGTTTGTTTTGTTCCATTCCAAGTAACTTCTAGAATTTGCTTTGGTTTCTGAGCTTGGAGCTGATACTTTCCTACAGCTATTTGTTATAATCCTAAGAGCTTTTCCCTGAACTCAGTAATAAGCTCAGAGCCTTTAATTTTGTTACATGACGTTGGGTATTTTGTGCCTGTGATTCACTCTCCAGTGATCTGCACTGCTTTTCATCTGCTGTTTTATCAGCAGTTGCTCAGTACTGTGAAATTCTTCATCCTTTGCTTTACCTCTTGAATAGTTTCCCCAGCAAACTTCACCTCACTGATCACCTCCTATTCCAGGTTCTTTATGTAGCACAGACCCTGGGGGAGAGGTTTCTGCAGAGTTCTCCAGGAAGATCTATCTCATATTCTGGTCACCTTATCATGAAAATACATTTAATTGTGCAAGGATCTCTTTTACCTGGGCAACTCAGTGGCTTCAGGAGCCACAGTGAGGGGCCTGGTGAGAATCTTTTAGAAAATCTTTGTGGATAGATTCATAGAATCTCTGGAGTTAGAAGGGACCCACAAGGGTCATCAAGTCCGTGCCCTGGCTCTGCACAGGACAACCCAAAAAATCACCTCATGTATCTGAGGTGAATGTCATGTATCATCTGGACCTTCCTTGTCTTCATGCTTATTTACGTTTCAAAAGACTCCAGTGGCTTTCTGTCACATGACTTTCCTCTGTAAAAGCCTTGGTGGATATTTTCCAATTTCTTATACACCTGCTCTTCTGCATTGTACCATCCACTAATGTGACCCCAGCAGCTTGGTGGTTCTTGGGTTTGGTGAAATCTTTCCTTTTCTCCATTCCAGGAGTTTCTTTGCTTCTCAGTGACTTTCTTTCAATCTTCTTAGTCATATAGTGACACACTTGCTGTTTGTCCATTTGTCTGGGGCAATACCAGAAGAGGGTTAGGCTGGATATCAGGGGAAGGTTCTTCCCCCAGAGGGTGCTGGGGCTCTCACCAGGCTCCCCAGGGAATGGGCACGGCCGCAAGGCTGCCAGAGCTCCAGGAGCGTTTGGACAATGCTCTCAGGAATGCACAGGGTGAGATTGTTGGGATGTCTGTACAGGGCCAGGGTTGGACTGGATGGTCCTTGTGGGTCCCTTCCAGCTCAAAAGATTCCATGATTCTGGTAAATGTAGCCGTCACCTGGTTTCCGGGAGAGCTGCTGAAGGAGTCCTGCTGCCTGAGCAATCCTGCTGTCCAGCTCCTGTTCTGAGCCATTGAGTTTCTGGTGCCTCCCCTGGCTGCGCACCTGCCATGCCTGCAGCAGACAACTCACCTGTATCCCATGGCCATCATCACCTGCCCAGACTTGTGTCTGAAATCCACCTGCTCATGGCCTTGCTCTTGCTTCAGGCTGGAAACTCAGCCTGCAGCCAGGGGTGCGTCCGTGGTCTTGGGGCTCTGCAGTCATGTTGCAGTGAGACAAACACAGGATTGCTCTCCCAAGGATTATTTCCCTGATTCCTTCTTTGAGCTCTTCCTTCACAGCTAGCACAGAGATGGGCTGCATTTTGAGCCCTCTGAAATTCTTCCTGTGTGATGCTCTTTGTGTCTCTTTACTCTTCAGCAGAAACCATAGAATCATAGAATTGTTTGGGTTGGAAGAAGACCTTAAAGACCCATCTAGTTCCAACCCCCCTGCCATGGGCAGGCACACCTTCAACTTGACCAGGTTGCACAGAGCCTTATGCAGCCTGGCCTTGAACACCCCTGGGGTGGGGCATCCACAACTTCCCTGGGCTACCTGTTCTATGGCCTTACCTCTTGCACAGTAAATATTTTTTTCTTAAGATCTAATCTAAATCTGCCCTCTTTCAATTTGAACCCATTGCCCCTAGTCCTGTCACTACATGCTCTTGTAAATAGTCTTGCCCCATCTTTCCTGTAAATTCCCTATAGGCACTGAAAGGCAACAATTGGGTCACTCTGAAGCCTTCTCTTCTCCAGGCTGAACAATCCCAATTCCCTGAGCCTTTCGTCATAGGAGAGGTGCTCCATCCCTCTGATTAACCTGGTGGCTTTGTCTGGACTGGGGTGATCCACTCAGACAGGAGGTTGTTCCATGCCTCTGGCAGCTGGGCTTTGTTGACAAGCCTCACTCCTTAATTCTCCTGTTCACCATCCAGGCTGTAGTATGCTGTTCCTGAGGATTTCCTGTGTCACCCACCTGCAGGGCAGACTCATGCTCAGGAGACACAGTGCAATAAACAGAGAATTCACCATCCTCCAGCTGGACTTCCACCAGGTTTTGATTTACTTCAGGGATGTGGAAGTGCTGTAGTTCACCTGTAAGTTCAGGCAGCTGCCTGGCTGGTGCTCCTGGTGGTTACAGAGGTGGGGAGTTTGCTCCCCTGCCAGCCTTCCCTTTACTGGATGCATTCATTGCTCTCACCATTTCTGGCTGTGACCTTTTTTCAGCATCTTCACATCTGACACTGTGGAAGTCCTGTTGGGGCACTCACGCAGAGTTCCCAGCGGGCTGCCAGGACCTCAGCCATGCGGGGCATGTGCACGGCACTGAGGCAATAACTGGATTTATGTTACTCTAAGGAACGCATAAAAGTTTGTGTCAGGTCTGTATTTCTTTGATCATGGGGACCACAGTTCCTGATTCGACTTGAAATGTGATTCGTGCCACTGGGGAAAGTTGACACCTTAGTTGTGTCCATCTTTCAAACTACCAAGATATCTTGGTATTGTGCTCTGACAAGTGGCAGTGCATGGCCACATCCTTGGCACACTCAGCTACGTTGTGAGAGTCTCACAGGGTAGTCAAGCAGTTCCTCTCCCTCTGCAGTGACCTTATTCCACAGGTCATTTTCTTTAACAGCTCTGTGCTCTCTGTACTGTGTTGGCCACCACCTCTCTTTTCTACAGACATCACCAGAATGGAGTCCCTGCCCTTTCTTTGGACTGCTGATGGCAGCAGGAGTGGGATGTGCTCAGAAACCAGCAGTGAAGGATTTTGTTACTGGTGGCTGTGCTGAGATTTGCTTTCGTTTGTTCCCCCAGGAATAAAAAAACCCAAAGACACTTTCCTGTGACTGAGCAGCCCTAATAGTGTCAATTGTTTTTCTTCTTTTTATTCCTGTGAATACAGGCAAGTGCAAATGAGCTCTGCCTGAAAGTGTGGTTGGTATTTGAAAATTCACACAAATTGGATCCTCAAACATACATATTTTTCCAGTATTGGAAGTTCTTGAAAAGTTTTTACCTCTGCTCTGGAGCCAGGCTGCAAAAGTTGGTAGTGTTCAGCCTGGAGAAGAGAAGGCTAAGAGACTCTAGAGCCCCTTCCAGTGCCTGAAGGGGCTCCAAGAGAGCTGGAGGGGGACTTTGAACAAGGGCCTGGAATGTCAGGACAAGGGGGAATGGCTCCCCACTGCCAGAAGGTAGGGATAGACGGGATATTGGGAAGGAAGTCTTGGCTGTGATGTTGGTGAGGCCCTGGCACTGGTTGCCCAGAGAAGCTGTGGCTGCCCCATCCCTGGCAGTGTCCATGGCCAGGTTGGATGGGGCTTGGAGCAACCTCGGCTGGTGGACGGTGTCCCTGCCCATGCCTCTCCTGGAGCCACTTTAGGCACTGCAAGGGGCTCTAAAGTCTCCCTGGAACCTTCTCTTCTCCAGGCTGAACACGCCCAGCTCTCCCAACCTGGCTTCAGAACAAAGAGGCTCCAGAGCTTTAAGTTCCCTTCAATCCCAAACCAGTCTGGGATTCTGTGAAGGGATGTGCAGACTCTGGAACAGGACCATGAACTCCTGTGCTCTCCTTTACCTACTACACTAAAAATGCCACCTGTAGTCCAGGGTTAAATTGCTGTGTTTAGATAGGTGTTTTTGCTATATTTTAGGAAAATACCTAGCTGAACTTCTGCTGTAATATCTAATTATAGCAAGGCTTCAGCAGCATTTAAAAGAAAACATTTCCTTAAAGCAGCGGTAAGTGATGTTGCAAATTCCAGTGATGGCACTAGAAATGGAAATGCTGCAAAATTGTAGCTGTGGGCCTGTCAGGAATAGTGTGAAATCACTTTATTTTTAGAAAGATTTCTTTATCCAGCCCCCTCTTTTTCAGCTCCAGCATTTGTTGTGCTTCAAAGAAAATTCTGTGTCCTCTGATTGATAAGGAGCCTTTTCCTGCTGGGAATAGTGACTGTGGCAGTTGAGCCATGGTGGATGTTGGATTCTTGTTCAGGTGTGGGCAGGAATAGTGGCAAAACTCAGAAAAAACCCTTATTTGCTTGGATGAGAAGGTCTTGAGTGGCATGGGACTAGAAAATGCCCAAACAAGCTGCCACATGTCTGGGAATGATCTTTGCCTCTAGCAGCACATGGACTGATCCTTAGAGAGGTTTGAACCCCTGAATAGATAACTGCAAAGTAGCAAATTTAAACTTTCCTGCATGCCGCCAGACTGGAAAGGAAAATGAATAAATAGAATTACTGACTGTATGTTTTTCTTTCTATATACCACCTTCTTTTTTCTGGCCACAAAGGTAAAATTCGGATCTTGAAACAAAACTTGATGTGGCTGCAAGACAGGGATGTGCACGGAAACCAAGGGCCTAATAGTCTGTGAGTAAACTGACAATGAATCCCTCCAAGAAATCTCCTCTTGCTCTCACCTGTGGTTGTGTTGAGGTGTTTCTGCTCAGAGTCACTAGTTTCTAGTCACTTAGTGCTAATTGAGCTTATTTGGCATTTGCAAGAGCTCATGAAACTTCTCGTACGGGAACTTTGGTATCTCTAAGGTAGAGCTGGTTTCTGTGAAAGCAGTACTGGCCCTGGAGTGACTTGGATGCTTTCTGTGTTGAAAAATCCATTTTCCCTGGGCTGTAGGCAGCATGAGCTGTCTGTCTTGACATAACCAAGATATTATGTGGCAGCATAAGACTGTCTCAGTCCTGCCCTTCCTGCTGCTCCTGTCATGTGTCGTTCATACCACACAAGTGCTTGTCTGGTCCCACTGTGAGCCAGTTTAGCTCCTGGATCTGTTCAGTGGGGTATCAAATGAGTGTCAGTGCCCTTGCTGGGGGAGAAGGTCTGCTGGAGGGTATAAGGCAGGGTGAGGGCAGTCCTGGCTTCAGCAAAGCCTTCTCCAAAATCCTGCCGTGGGGGAGACTAAAGAAAGCCTGGAGTGATCCACAGAGATTTTTCTGTCTGCCTGTGAGGTCTATAGTTAGGCAACACAAATCTCACCTTTAGTTTGCCAAGTTGTAGCTAAAATAATTTGCAGCTGTTTTTCTATGTCTCTGCTGGGATAGGAGAAGACCTGCAGAGACTCTTCCTGTAGAGGATTCTCTGCTGGAGCCAAGGGCCCCTGCTTGGCCTTCCCACCCTACCTTGCCCTTCCAGCAGGTGTGATGTGAGTGGAACCACCTTTCCAAGTGGGCCACAAAGTGATTTTACGTTTTTTCCTGCATTATTCACCAGGAGAGACCCCATTGGGTGTTGGCCATACCATGCTGCTTAGCCACCACCAGCAGCCCTGCAAGGCACTGGGGCGGGTGTCGGTCCTGGGCAGCAGGACACCACCTTGGTTTGCCTCAAGCTGATCTAAGGCTGTGTCGTGGAAGTTTAGGATGTGTTTGTGTTATAGAGATGATGGCAGAACCATATCTATGTTTGCTTGTGTTGTGAAAATGAAGTCTTTAGGAGCTGCATTAAATAGTGCAGTGTAGCCCCTGATGGAGCTCCTGTCAGGACAAAGGATTGTTACTAGAACATTTCTTTGCTAAGCAAATCTGCAGTGACTAAATTTCTATTTTCCACACAGGAGTGAAATGCTTGTGAGCTTTCTAGTTATGAAACATAGTTATTTTGGGCAGGAGCAAAAATTTCAGTAATTTAAGGGCAAGATGTTATATAGACTGTCTTGATCAAGTGCCAGGGAGTGCTGGCTGAGGGGGAGAGAAATTTCATACTTAGTGGTCAGAATGACCAAACTGGTGAGGCTTGGAAAGCCAGTGCTGCTCTACACCATTAGAAAACTGGCAGTCTCTGCTTTTTAGTGACAGAAAGACTTTATTTTTAGTGTTGGCAGTTGATCACATACTGGACTCATTTCAAGCTCTTCTCAGATGGTACAAAGCATTAGCCTCTGATGGCTGTTGAAATAATGGGTATTAAAAATCATGCTGGAACTAGTGGGATGATGATGAAAAGGGAGTAAAATGATGATCTAGAGTGAATTTTGAAGTCAGTTCCATATGGCCTGGTGCTGGTTTAGAGCTGTGTTGTGGGCAAATGGCAAACCAGTTAATTGCCTGCAGAGGAGGAGCACTGTGGAAGTGGAAAATCAATGTCTTGGGCCCTGTTTGGATGAGAGGTGAATTCAGTGCAAGTTGTGGGACACATGGGGGCACAAATACTGTGAGGCTGGAGGGGTTCATAGGACCATAAAACATCCTGAGTTGGAAGGGCTCATGGAATCCAGCTCCTGGCCCTGCACAGATACTCCAACAACCTCAGTCTGTGCCTGAGAGTGTTGTCCAAACACTCCTTGAGCTCTGGCAGCCCTCGGGCTGTGACCATTCCCTGGTCCCTGGGGCTCTTTGCGTAATGAATCCATGTCTATGTGGTCCGAGCTGATCCTCTTAGGTTTGACAAAATGCTCTTTTATTAGAAATGTTAAAGGAGGGGCAAAGAGCTGGCAGTCCTGTGTGCCTGTGCCTGTCATCCTAGCAAGAGTAAAATCAGAGCAATTTAGCTTTCTTCCCATTTCCCTGCCCTTTCAGTAACAAAGAGTGTGAGTGTCCAGCTGACCTTCTCTTTCCTCCCGCAGTGGCTCCTGTTTCTTCACAGAAGCCGAGCTGGAAGCTTTGGCATTCCGAGGGCTGCCCGGGTGAGGGCAGGTCCTGACCAGTCGGGGAGAAGCGAAGTGTGGTGCTTCAGCACTCACTGGCAGCACCATCACTGCAGGAGTCCTGGCAGTTCTAAAGAATTCCACAGACATTTAGCCAAGCCATCTCTGCTTTAGTGCAGCAGGTATTTACATCTAACCCCCTGTAAATAAGTTAATGGCCCCAGTGCATGTACGAAGGTGTGGGGAGTTTCAAAATAGTTTCAAAATGTGGCTACTATTCAAAGCACTTCACCTGACATTTCACGCTGCTATTTTGTCTTGGAAATGCTACATTCATGGCATAATTATGCCTTTGCACGTATTCCTCTCTTCCCATGTGCTCTGCTGGGTTTTTTGTTGTGCTAATCATTGTAAGAGATTTGTTGTTGATTCTTTTGATGACTGACATGGATACTGCTGAATACTTCTTGTTGTGTGTGGGGCTTTTTCCAGTGGAAAAATCTGACATAATCCACGCCTCTCTCTTCCTGCTTACATGAGAAGTATGACTCTACTGTTAAAAAAATGAACCTCCATAGCTAATTAATCAGACTAGAAAATGAATCTTTTTATCTTATTTTGCTCCCTTTCCCCCTGTTCTTTTTAAAACAGAATTTACCTCTTTCTCCTGGTCTAATGTGGTTGTTTCAGAATTAGATTTGCCAAGGATTTTAAAGCATAAAGATTTTAAAGCTGGGTTGATGGTACAGAAGTGCCCGTGCAGGGTACGAGGCATGAGGATGCGCAGAAGCCGAGGCTGAGGAGAGAGAAGGTGCAAAAGCTCTGTGGTTTTGCAGGAACAGCAGTAGGTTTTGCAGGAACAGCAGTACGAGCTGTTTGTTGTTCCCCAAATCACTGGTGAGTGTAATTTGTGCTGCCAGAGATACGGGGATCACTTGGAGGTGGAATTTTTGGGCAATGCCGGTTCTGACAGAAGCCCCTTAGGAGCAGAGCTGTGATCATGGGACACCATGGCAAGGTCATACCTTCCAGTGCCGACAGTCCTGACAGTCCGAGTGCTGACAGTTGCCAGGCTATTTTGGGAGTGCTTTTCCCTTTGTTTTCTGTGAACTCCTCTCTCTGTGCTCCCAGATTTAACCCTGATGCTGTTCAGCTGTCATCAGCCCTGCCTTTGTTTGTGGGTTTGAGGTGTATGTTGACATCACGTATTTACTCTTGCCTTGCATTTGCTGGAAGATTGACTCCCTCTATCTCCTGGCTAACTTTGTTCCATATATTTTAGACTTATGACAGGAGAACAGTCGAGAAGTGAGTCTTGTCATTTAATCCCTTTGGCTGTGCTGTGACAGCATGACTGAATTGCCCTGCCAGTACTTCCAGCCCAGTGTGTAACAGTTAATGGTGCTGCTGGTGTCAGTGTTGGCCTCTGGTTTGCAGGAACCCTTTAATCGTTTCCAAAACTTCTCAAAGTGGTCTTGTTACAGCAATCCTATAGAAAAAGTTGTTGTAAAGAAAACTGTCTCAAAGCTCAGGTTAAGGAGTGTCCTGGTAGATCTTGGCTCAAGGAGGGTGGTCCTGTAGCTGCTGATCAGTCCTGGAGGGTGGGGTTCAGCTCACCCTGGTGTTGCTGAGTCTGTGCTGGTCTGCAGGCAGTGGGAAAGGACAGGCACATCCCACCCAGCTTGGACAGGCAATGCCCTGTCTTTACATTTTGAAAATGTGGATGAAACTGATCCTGTGGAAGGCAAGGTGTGGGAGCACATGGCTGGGGAGGAGGAACCCTGGCAAGCTGGGCTTAAATCTGTTGGGGCTCTAGTGCTGGTCTTTGCCTGAATTTAGACTGTGCTTACATGAACTCAGAAACCATTCTGCTTGTAGGCTAGTGCTTTTGATGGCCTGTATTCCCTCTGAGTCTTTGCTTAGCACAAAGCAAACTGTGCAGACCCAGTGACTTATCCCTAAGGTAGCTATGCCTCAACCCTAGAGGGACCGAGACAAATAGGGAAAGATACCCTTTTAGGTCATGGTAAGGAAAACCTCCCCCCCATGGTCCTTTGCAAGCCACATGTTAATATTTCTTAGGTTTCATTGTTCTACTGGTTTGTTAAGTTTGTCACCCTGTTACCATATATGCACCCATGCCAGAATGTTCTTCCTTCCCTTGAACCCCATTGCGTTAAATTTGCCGCAGTGTTACACCCCTGTAACCCAATTAGTCCCCTTAGTTTATATTTACCCCTTTGCACCACTTTTCCCCATTCCTGTTGGACCCTGACCTCAGACCCACCCTAGCTGTCTCGTTTATAACCCTGTGCCCCTGCCCCATCCTGGCTGTTGTCCCTGGAACACATCCGAGGCTGTACCCACGATGCGTGTGCCGATAATAAACAGCGCTCGGCTTTCCAAAGGGGACCCTGTCTCCTCGCCTTTATCGGCAGCTCTTTGTTAGCACAGTGCTCGGGGCCCCGAAGGTGCTGGTCACTCTCAGGGACACGCTGTTGCACCATGCAACGCAAACCTTTTAATAATTTGAGCGTGGTGTCTCCCCTTGGTTTGTCTGAACAAAACCCACCTTTTTCACCCTGTGTCTGATCAGAATTTTTTGTAGCTCCTGGGTGGTGCAACCTCTGTCACTCAAATGAGTCTACATCAGGTTTTCAGCACGAGGACATCATTTAGGAGGCAAAAGCCAGAGGCTTGGGCACATGAAGCATCAAAGCTGTGGAAGTGAGTCAGGTCTGGATCAGAATGGCTGCACGAATCTATGTCTTCTAGTCCTTCCCCACAATTATAAAGTTCCCTGAATTTTCAAGGAATAAATGTGTCTGTGTATGTCTATATGAACATATATGCACACGCTTCTGATAATCCACACACAAATCCACAGCCCAGGAGGGCGAGGAGAATTCACTGCTGACACCGGGGGCACTAGGTTAGGAGTCTGCTGAAGTACTTTCCAACTGAAGTGATGCCATGGTGTATCTGTTAGGTGATGCTGTTCTGTACCTGACTGGCACTGGGGTGTGTTGAGAGCTGGGTGCTTTTCAAGCAGTAGCAGATGGTCCCTGCTCTGAGGATCTCTCCATCTGAATTGGAAGAGGTTTCACCATATGGAAGGATGGAGTGGCCGTCTGGGCACACAGACATGTGGAGAAGGGTCCTGAAGATCAGTGCAAGAATGATGGATGTGTGGTTGCATAGAAGAATCTCAGAGGTGTTTGTCAATACTTTGACTCAAGAGTTACAGAAAACTGAATCGGTGATGCAACAGAGGGAAACAAACTGTGTCAGGGAAGGATTGGGTGTTTAAAGAGCTTTGAACGTGGTTCAACACTCGATTTCTAGGTTGGAGGAGAGTCTGGTAGAAGAATTAATAATGAGGGTTTCATGAGCAATCTGATTTACCAGCAGCAGCATTTTGCACAGGGCAAGAGGTACCATAGTGTTGGGAGGTTCTGGCGATGGGTATTTCCTGGAGTAATCAAGAAGAGCTGAAGCATGGCCTCTCCTAGCCTGGCATCTCTCATACTCCATTTCAAAAGCCAGCATGTGCCTGAGCAGGCAGTTTACATATTGCATTTATGTGTGGCAAGTGGAACTGCCAAGTATGATTTCCATGTGGGAACCGTGAGGTTTGCTACCCGAGGATCCGACATGGTAGGATTACGAGATTTTCACTCTTGTGCACAGAGAAGTCACTGAGATTGGGTTCTGTGACAAGACTGGAGTGTTCATAGTAGAAACATGTAACACAGCAGCCAAGCACGCAGCCCTTTCTGCTTTCCCATTCCTGCGTTTTCCTTGTGCCTGGAGCAAATGCATGGGTTCTCTCTCTCAAATCCCAACCAACCACATAGGGAGCACCAGGGAATTAAATACAGCCAAAGTTAGCTCACAGCAGTTATTACAGGTTTCCTGGCTGGCTGATGCCAAGCTCCTACAATGCTGCTTTATCTCATGATCATATGACAGTGGCAGATGTGACGTATTATTTGTAAACTGACTATTGGCTCAGAGGGGCTGCAGGGAGCAGCGCCCTGTGCCTCCAGCCAGGTTCCCCCTTGTTACAGGTGTTGCTGTTGGCAGAGCCAGCACCTTGTGCAGGCACAGGGCAGGACGTGGCCCTGCTCCTGAGTGGCTCTCACTGACATCCTGGCCAGAATTGTTCTGCCTGCAGACAGCTGCGCTGAACATTATTCATGTATTTGTGTTAAAGCACCAGCAGTTGGGCAAGTTGTGGAGAGGACAGTCACGTTCACGTGGGTGCCTGTGACAGCACTGCGGATGTGCAGTTACTGCCTGATGTCTGTGTCCTTCTGAGTTTGTAACCACTTTTCTCCTTGTGGAGGTGAAAAAGTATACTTTTTTTTTTCTCTCAGCTGATCCCAAGCAATTTCTTAGGAATTTGTCAGGTGGTTTAGATGCTCTCCTCACTGCTATCCTGTGTGTATCTAATATGTAGTGGAATGTAACACCAGTCCTAGGCTGGAGCTTTGCTAAATGTGATGCAGCTCTAGAAAGTGAGCAGTGTCACACTGTTCACACCTTCTTGGACCTCGATTCCCAGTCTTCTGAACCCTCAGTCTCATCCCATCTATCTCCTTTTCCTCCCTAATCCTCCAGTCTCTGTCCCTGGGGATGCCCAGGAAATATGCAAACCAAACCCTTGGCAGGCAGCTGGAGCAGATGCTCATCAGGCCTCGGTGGTGCTTGTGCATTCTGGGTGTGCGGAGGGAAGAGCAAACACAACACCATTGTAGTAATGAGATTTTATTCAAGATAAGATCAGATTTTGTCTGGTTGCTGGACAAGCCTTGCC
This sequence comes from Nicator chloris, assembly GCA_013400495.1. NCBI lineage: Eukaryota > Metazoa > Chordata > Aves > Passeriformes > Pycnonotidae > Nicator > Nicator chloris. The sequence continues at coordinate 222,793 of WAAE01017688.1, read as the reverse complement.
AGATGAGCCCAGTTGTTCTGTCCCATTTCCTGGTGTCCCTGTTTCCTTACTGTAATGTAAACTTCATGCTTGGAAGAAGAATGCCTTGGCAACAGCTCCTGGCAAAGCTCAAATCTGCAGTGAGGGTCCCTGGCTGGGAAGGGCTCCACCTGTTCACTGCGAAAGGGGGAAGCTAATAATAATGCCGTATCTGCAAATTTTAGAAACTGAGCACTTCCTCCCTATGGAAAAACTGCTAAATTCTGGTCTCCTGCCAGGAGCTGGAGGAACACCATGAGCTGGGGATGGAGACTTGCCCAGCGATGTCTGGGATTTAAATCCTATGAGACAACTTTCTTTGCGTGTTGAGTGGGTAATTCTGGGCACTGGTTGCGGTTTGCATCAAGGACTGCTAAAACTGTAATACATTAGTACCATTCCAGAAGCCCTTGAAGTTTTATCAACTGCCAAGAAAAATACAGGGTTGGCAAGAGATTAGCCTGCTGAAGATCCACAAAGAGAAAGACACTCACCCTGTACTCACACCCTGTCACATCACCCTGAAGGTTGTGTTAGAGCTTGTACAGAGGCAGAGGATAAAGAAGGAATTAGAAATTTAAAGACAAAATTGCTGTGCTCTGTAGTTAACCTTGCTTTTAGCCTCTCCTACATGTGAACCAAGCGGCTGAGGGTTAGCAAGGCCTGAAATGGAAAGAATTAAGCCTATACCTCTATTTTTCTTCATGCCTGATTCCAAGGGCAGTTTAAAAGAGCAAATGTTTCCCCACATGAAGAAACTACCCACCAAAAAGGCAACGTTACTTCTCAACCAGCTGTTTTTGACTGTCTCTCCTCCCTTGGGAGGCTGAGGGCAGATATCTACTTTGTGACTCTACTCCCTGAGGTCATGGTCCTTACCATGTTCCTAAGGAATGATGAATCAAATAAGAGAGGAGAACTCTGCATAGCAATAGATCCTCTCGGGTTACTAAACTTATCCACTCTCCTAAATATAAGGTTGGAGGATTAGTAGTACTTAAAGGAGGACATATCTACCTCTTTACTTCCTCTTTGTCCTCTTCTCCTTCCTCTAGTAATCTCAGGTAACGCAGTTGGCTCAGCCTGAAGGTGAGCTGTACCCCTGGACCCCAGTAAAGCTGTTTTTCCTACAGGCTGCCTCACAGTGCTTAATTTCAGTAGATTTGCACAGGAAAACACACAGTAGAGATGTGCTGGATGGTATTAGCAGTCAGGGCTCTCAAAAATTTTAGGTGGACAAATGTGTGCCCTAGGTACTTATAAACAATGAGAAGTTTGTCCTTTACTGTGTATCTTGGTTAAATGATGGCATGTATGGCTAGTAATACCATTAATGTATGTGCAAGTATGAATTCCCTGATAACATCATGTTAATCAGTTGATACCTTAAAAGCACACAGAAATACATTGCAACTCCTAAAAGTGGAAGGCCTTCTAAAGTTCTTGAAGTTCAGGAGATCTTTAGAAGTTACCAATTTTACTCATTATTCAAGTTGTTGACCTCATAGTTCTTACTCTGAGTTGTGTTGAACATGTCATATCATGTTAAGATCTGAGAAGTGTGTTCTTTCAGGGTGTCTGACTAAAAAATTATGTAAATAATCCCTTGCCTGATAGTTTCTTAATGACACCATGATGAAATTTTCAGAGCTGAGCAGGAGTTACTCGGTATTTTTTTGTCAAATGCCAGTTTTGGAAACTGCTTTTCCACCTCACTTTTTCAAATCTCAGCCACTGTAATTAGTTGCATGTAATCATACAGCAATGCTAAAAAATCCTGCATTTTGGTATTTGAGGTAGGCAAGGTCATACCTATCACTTAAAAAACCATTCATGTTACTCTGCTCTGTCTCACTTCCATTCCTGTGTGTCATCAGCTCGTAGTAAAATCAGTATTTGCCAGGCAGTGTTCCATGGCTGGATCACATATGTGGAACAGCAGCTTTTCCTTGATCACATAACTTAAACAGCAGCTTTCAAGGTATACAGAAGAGTGGAGGATGGTTATTTCTCTTACATATTAAAGAATGCTCTGCTGCTCCATTAAGGATACTCCACCTTTGCACTTGGCTTTCTCTTGGTGATAAATGCAGACACCGAGTGTTAAATGGTCCTGGCGCCCTTGGGAGTCCCTGGTGCTGTCAGCACCCACAGAGCCCTGACTCTTCATCATCGATTGCTCTCTGCAGGAGCCAGGAGAGGCAAATCACTGCAGATTTCAGTGTAGGAACAGGTGGGGATTGATACCATTATCCTGCTGGTTCTGGCATGCATTCCATCACAACCAGGCAGGGTGGGGACCAGCACAACAGCAAGGCCAACAACAGGGAGAAATTTAAAAGAGTGACAGGGGCTCTTTTATGCATTTAAACAGGCATTTAACTTTAGAGTTCAGTTTATCCAGTGGTTTGAGCAAAAACCATGCTTTTCCCTTGGCTCATTCCCAGACTATGCAGATGTAGTAGGTGTATTTGATAAACAATGTAAATATAATTCTCTATCAAATATTTACAAAACTCATGCTCTAGAGACATTCTTTAGTCTAAATTTAGATTCACACTCGAGCTATAGGTAACACTTGAACAAACCCAGTGGAGTAGTGAGTGTGCACAGGCAGGAACCATCTGTCCACCTCACTGCCTTGGCTGGTAAAATTCCTCTGTGAGGCTCTGATGCTGTGGGCAGCCAGAAGGGATTGTGCCCAAAAGAAAAGCACTGCGTGGGCAAACCTTACCTGGCTTTCCTGGCTATTTCCAGAGCAATATGCTTTTAGATTAAGTCAAGACTGGTGGTATTCCCAGGTCAAAATGTAAGTAATTCATCAGGAACATGTTAAGTGCAGTTTATTTGAAGTGTGTTGGGGGAAAGCTTGAAGTAAATTGCAGTAAATATGAGTGGCAGTAAAACAGAGATTAGATCTGAGTTTTGCAGGATCAGACCTGAATTCTCAAAGAATTTCTCCTTGAGCTGAAGAGGGATTATTATGGGTCCATGTGTTTCCATGCCCACCTCTGTGTGCATCACGTCCTTTGCCTTCTTGCTGCATTTCAGTGCAGGCAGAAGACATTAATAGATTTGTTTGTGTTGTTTGCCGGATTATGGAAATCTGATGTTTATCCTTTTGACAGTATTCTTAAAATTAATCAAATGCATATTGGCCATGCAGTAGTTCTCCTGGACAGTAGAATATTTGGCTTGTGTTTCGTGCCCTGATTACCTGCTGACACTTGGAGGCTACATCTGTGTTGCTGAAGCAGAAGGAACAAGTTGCAAGAAAAATCCTGATTAGATTGTGAGGAGAATTACCCACAGCGAGAGTGGTGAAGCACGGGGGTGGGGAGTCTCCATCCCAGCAGACTGAACTGAAGCAGGCCCTGAGCAGTGTGATCTAACAAGATTTAGCCCTGCTTTGAGCAGGGGTCAGACCAGATAAACTAAAAGAAGACTAAAAGCTTGCTCCTGAGGCTGGTGGTAGAACCTGATTTGCATTCACATTGCTAAGATGTAACCGTCCTGCCTCATCATGCTTGGACCTGGGGCTCCTCCAGATTTATGGCTACGCTCTTCAGTCCCCAAGATTTTTTCTGTTGGGCTGTTTTTTTTGTTGGGTTTTTTTTTCCCCCAACTTCACTGCTTGAAATAATCTAAGAGAAGCCCCTCAGAGCAGGATTTACAGGACAAAACTGTTTTGGGCCTGAGGGTGGGAGAGCATTGATGGACTGAGCAGGGGGATGGAAGCAGTCCAGATAGGTCTCAGCCTTTCTGGGTTTGGAGCAGCCCCTGAAGTAAATGCCTTCAAGACTTCTGCTTGTGCTTATCTGGCAAAGGTTCAGGTAAACCAGTCTAAAGCAGGGCCGGGAAACATGCTGATGCTTCAGCACAGTCTCAGTTGGGACCTGAGCCTACTCCTGGGGCATCCTTTCCCAGTGCCATGGATGTTCCCTGTGTTGTCTCATGTTTGCCAAGTACCTGCACTAGGAGTTAGATATCTGGAATGGGCTTCCTTGGAGGTTTCAAAGCTGCACTTGTGCATGGCTGCTTGTGAGCCAAGCAAATGGAGGCGTGACTGTGTCCTAAGCAGACAGTTTGGGATTTGCAGTGAGAATCCTAGAGTGTCCTGAGTCAGAAAAGCTCCACGAGGATCATCCAGTCCAACTCACTGTGCAGTAAAAATAGCAAGAGCTGGTTGTTCTGATCCAGGACATGCCTCTCATTTGACATGAGCAATGCAGCAGAGATGAACATGTTGATAAACCAGGATTGTTGCTTTTGGGGCTGTGTGGATATTGGTTTGAGAGGATTTCCTCATTTTTATTCCTTGCTGGGATAGGAATGGATGGATAATCAGTGCTGCTGGTTTTAGATGGATCATCTGGGAGTCACCTGACTGCTGTAAACAATAGATGTACCCACATCAAGCTGTGCAAAAGGATCAAATGTTGGGATTTTGGAGGAATTCTGGACAAGCTGTTTTCCTCTCTAGTAATTAGGAGCTGTGTTTCTGCCTGGGGATGGACATGCAAAAAGCAGTCCTTGCACCTCCTGGCCATGCCCTGTGCTTCCCAGCAGAGGCACACACATTTGGATGTGTGTATTAAGTTGCCAGCTCATCTTTGAATAGCAGCTTCCAGTGAACTATAAATGCAATGCAGAACATGCTGGAGCCAGGAATTTGAGGAAGGAGGAATTCCACCCAACAGAGCTGCTGAGACTTGAAAATCAAGCTAGGTTTTCTTCTGGCAACTTCAAAGAGCTCTCTATAAATGCAGGGGCAGGAATGACTACAGCAGCTCATCAAGGGCTGTCATTCTCTTCAGCAGCTCATGGGGCTGTAGAACGAACAGGGAAAGTTTCCTGCTTTAGACTCAGGAAAACAAAGATACACTGCTGAATAAAGAAGTTACTACGTTCTCTAGAACTCTGCTTTTGCAATGGTTACCTCTGTAACTGAGCTGCTTTAGTCTGGCTCCTGGAGCTGCTGCTTTCCTTTCTCATCCCTGCCCTTAGTGAGGCCTCGTTGTGTTCACTGTTACAACCTTTATTCACTGACATTTTGGGGACCAGTATAATTTAAGTAAATACACAGCTTGCCTTGCTTAGAAGGATTTGATGCTGTGCCTAAAACCAGCACAGATCCCTCATTTCAGCATCCCTGCTATGGGAACAGAACTATGTCGGAGAGAGGAAAGAGATCAGTGGTGAAAAGTGAAGTTTGAGCAAATTCAGAGGTTGTTCATCTGGGAACTCTGAGTTACAATTAATTTTTGAAAGTTCTGAAATTAATTTGTTTTAGTTCGCAAATTGAAGTTACCCTAAGCTTTAAGGTGCAATTGATCACAACATGGGAAGTTCAACCCAGATATTGCCTGCTGCCAATAAGCTGCCAGTGAGGGTTGTACATTTGATTTAACACCAACACCAACTTCTTTTTTTTCTCTCTTCCTTTTCCCTTCAATCCTTCCACGCCCCGGACATCCCCTCCCATCTTCCCTCAGGCCTGCATTGATGAGAACCTGGACATGGTGAAGTTCCTGGTAGAAAATGGAGCCAATGTGAACCAGCAAGACAACGAGGGCTGGACCCCTCTTCATGCAGTGGCATCGTGTGGCTACCTGAACATAGCAGAGTGAGTGAGTTTGGGGCTATTCCGGGTATTTATAACACTTCCCTGTGCCTTTCTATTCAGAGCAGGTGTTGAATACTCTGAGCCTTGTACAATGCTTTGGAAAGCAATGCTGAAAATAGATGCTTTTCTCTTGGTATTGAATTCTGAACTTCTGAGGATTAAGGTGAAGCCTTCAACTGGTTGCCTTTGGCTGTTGCCATTAGGCTGCCTTATGATTGATTAGATACTTTAGCTAAAATGCCAAGCAGAAAGGAAATGGGACAGCTGATACAGGGATGTGTAGTGAAGGAGCTCCTCCCTGTGAGAGTGCTGAGGCCCTGGCACAGGTTGCCCAGAGCAGCTGTGACCACCCTGTATCTAGAAGTGTTCCAGGCCAGGCTGGACAGGCTTGGAGCAGCCTGGTCCATTGGAAGGTGTCCCTGCCCATGGCAGGGGTGGGTCTGGATGGGCTTTAAGGTCCCTTCTGACTCAAACCGGGCTGGGATTCCATGACTGCATTTCCTTACTACAGACAGGCTGCTATGAGCAGTGCTGTGGTTAAGTGGGGACTGTCAAGTTCAGCTGTCAATCCAGCACCACCAATGTGTTCACCACTAAACCTCAAGTGCTACATCCACTCATTTTTTGAGCAATTCCAGGGGGCAGTGATTCCACCACTGCCCTGGGCAGCTGTGCCAAGGCCTGACCACTATTTCTGAAAAGAACTTCCAACCTGAACCTCCCCTAGTGCAGCTTGAGGTCATTTCCTCTTGTTCTGTCCTTTGTTCCCTGGGAGCAGAGCCTGACCCCTACCTGGCTGCCCCTTCCTGTCAGGGAGTTGTGGAGAGTGAGAAGATTCCCCCTGAGCCTCGTGCTCTCCAGGCTGAACACCAACCCTTTATTCTTTACCAGTCATACCGTGCTTATATATTTAGTCCACCACAGCTACTGGAAAGTTTCCAAAATTTGAATTAAGATACCTATTTCTTAAATGCATTGAAAATAAATTATAAAACCAGACAACCTCACCCTCCTGTATTTGTGTGTTTAAACAGATACTTCTTTTACTTCTCAGAATTTTACTGATTGAAAGATGTACAAGCCAAAGAAGATGACTGTTATTCTTCAATGAAGTTTGAAGTTTTAAGAGGACAAATTTAAAAATTGATGATACTCGATTAGGCTTTTTTTAGATTAGTATAATTTCCTTTTCTTTAAAAAAAAAAAAAGGATAATCAACCAGATTAGTGCAAGAACAAGGTTATTTAAGTAACTGTGGAGAAAGAAAAACTGTGAGCCCCTGAGCAAGGACTTTTCCTTTACAATGAACATTTTTAGTCTAGAAATTGGCTAAGAATAAGGTCCTCATTTGGTAATTGAACTTGCATGAGAAAGGCAAATACTTTGTGGTGCTGTTTGATTGCCTGTGTCGTTGCTCTGAAGCCAAGCACACGAGGTGTGATGTGCTGGCCTGGGTGTCCTTGCTGCAGGTACCTCATCAGCCATGGGGCCAACGTGGCTGCTGTGAACAGTGAGGGAGAGGTCCCGTCCGACATCGCCGAGGAGGCGGCCATGAAGGACCTGCTCCTGGAGCAAGTCAAGAAACAAGGTAAGGGAAGGGCTTGAATATCTGAGAGTTGGCATTCCTAAGACTTTCTGTATGAGAATTCTGCTGCCTTGCTGTCTGTTGATGAAGAGATCTGAGGTCTGGCCAAGGAAGCAGCAGACAAATTTTGCTTTGCTATCAGGACAGTGGAGCAGATGCAGGAGGTTTGTGGTCTCTGTCCTTGGGATTCTTCAAAGCAAGGCACCACAGTCCTGAAATCTGATTCATCAGATCTAGTTACTTTTAAAGTGAGATTAAATTCTGACCTCTGATACCAATGAAAGGTCTTGTTTCACTAAGGGTTGATAAAACCGAGGTGAGATTTATGGGACTTCCAAAGGCAGGGACCAGGCAATTAATATTCCAGGCCTGAGTGACATGCTTTATCATGATCTTTCCCTAGATTTCTTCTTCCATATCCCCTTTCTCATCAGGTGTGGCTGGCTGAGGGGCTGCTCTCCAGGCTGTCTCTGCACAAACATCCCTGGCTATAGTTTTGAACTGCTGTTAAAATAAAGAAATGCTTTATCAATCTAAAATTTTCTTCATACTCACAGAATTCGTTTGGGAGTTTCGTTGGTTGAACGTTTGCATGTGTGTGTGAGCAGTTTAAATCATGTCTATGAATTTCATCAAGAATGTTGGAAAAGGAACCCAAGGAATTCCTGGAACTTCCATCCTTGGACATAGTCAAAGCTCAGCTGCATTTGTGTCTGAGCTGGTTGATCTGGCTTTGAAGTTAACCTCCTTGAAGCGTGTGTTTGGGCTACAGACCCCAAAGACTCTTTCCTGTGTGGTTTATTTTATTCCTGCAGGTTTGGGGGGGTTGCTTGCATGCTGCATTGAATCCAGTCCCTCTCTCAGATACATTCTGACACATGGTGGTGACTTTATTTTTTAAGGTGTAGTTAGGAAGGAATCAGTGCCTTGCTGCTTTGTCACCTGTGCTAATGTTCCAGGGCCACCAAATTTGTCAGGCACAACTTGCTCTCAGAGAAGCCAGGTTGGCTGTCACCAATCACCTCCTTATTTTCCGTGGGCCTTACCACAGTTTCCAGGAGGATCTGCTCCATGATCTTGCTGTGTGCAGAGGAGAGGCCAATTTGCCTGTAGTGCCCCAGGTCTTCCTCTTTTCCCTGTCTAAAAATTGAGGTTATATTTCCCATTTTCCAGTCTGTGAGAACTTCACCAGACTGCCACAACTTCTCAAATACGCGAGTGACTTAGGCACTTCTCTACCAGCTCTCTTGGGACCCATGGATGCAACTCACCAGGTTCTGTGGACTTGTGCACCTTCAGGTTCCTTAAATGGCAATAATGTGGTTGAAACCTTACAGGACATCAAGGCAGTGATTCTGCCTCACCTGCAAGTATTTAGCCTGACACTTTCTGGGTTTCTGCTTGCATTGCCTCGCCACATTAGTGGCATCCTGCTAAGATGCCCTGAAACAACCATCTGTTTCCACCAAGAAGATTACCATGATACAGTGTAAAGGATCATAACTGCTGGAGGAAATGAGGTTGAACTTTAAATAAGCATCTGTCCAACTCTGCAGCCTGTCCTCAGTGGGGGCTATGAGCAGATGCCTGCTGCAGACTGTAACAACAGCTCAAGAGTGTAAAATTCCCCTCCCAGCCTCCAGCCACTGTGTCTCCAGAAATTCCTGAGCCAATTGGCTTTCTGTGTGCTTGTGAGTGCCCCATGGCTTTCTGTTTCCTGAGCTTGTGCAGCTCTCCTTGGGAACTCCAACATGTTCAGCAATTGTGTGTAATAGCTACAAGCTTGTCTAGTCCTTGGTCAAGCCAGTTTATTTCTGATCTTTGTAAAACCCTGCAATAGTGGGTGTCACAGCTCAGACTCTGAGTTGTTTTCCTTGGTTCTGTTTTAAACCTAATGCCCTGTAATTTAATTGCAGTCATGTCATTCTTATACTGAAAGTATTAATCCATAAGGACACTTGCTCTTCAGGACCCTTCTTGATTTTTGAGATTTGTCATCTTCTGATTTGTATGTTTTCCTGAGTCAGAGAGTTCCAGTCTGATTAATCTTGTTTGGATCAGTATCAGTACTTGTGATTGATATATTGTCCTTCTGTGATCTCATTACTGTGAAAACTCCATTTAGGAAAACAAATCAAACTTGGTTTTGCCTCTCACTGGTTTAATGACAGTTGGCACAGTCTGTCAGCCAGACACATCTCCCTCTCCACATCATCCCACTGCCTCTCCACATCTCCACCTGCCCCTAAGCAGTCTCTTAGGCCATCAGAGTAGATTTCTTCCGGCCTTCTAATGCCAAAATTATTTCAAATTGTCTTTTGTCAGAATCTGGGGGTTTGCTGCTCAGTGGAATAACTCAATACTTCTCTCAGCATGCCTGTCATGAATGCCTCTGGAGCAGGGCAGGTCCCTGTGTGTGTCACATGCAGTGCCCTGAATATGGAGTGAGCACAGAGCTGGCATCACTGTGCTCTTGCTGGAGACGTCTGAGGATCCTCAGGCCTTCCCTGTAGATTATACCCTCACTACAGGTCAATTCAGTCAGTTAAGCTCTTGTTCATGACTCTGTTGTTTCAGTCTGGGACACAGCCCTTGTAGAACTCAATCCTTCTACCCTTAATGTACAGCTGAACTTCTAGTTAATTGGACTGGGTTGCAACCACTGGCCCAACTTTCAAAATTTTTAACTCAGACAGTTTTAAGTCTCTATCAATGACACAGGAGCTCTCCCAGTTCATAGAAGAGGCTTTTACTGATTGTTTTGTGGAAGATCAGAAATAGTTTACTAATATTTTATAGCAAATGGAATGTAGGGTAACAAGTACTCCAGAGCTTTCATCTCTTGTTTGTCTCTTCTTCTGTGCTTCACCCCCTTAGGTGTGGACCTAGAGCTGTCAAGGAAAGAAGAGGAGCAGCAAATGCTCCAGGATGCCCGGCAGTGGCTGAACAGTGGGAGAATTGAGGATATAAAGCAGCCTCGGACAGGAGCCACAGCTCTTCATGTTGCTGCAGCCAAGGGCTACTCTGAAGTCATGAGGTAGGAGCTCCTGCCCCGGGGCTGATGCATAAAATTAAGGCTGAAGAAGACATCTTGCTTTACATTCAGAGAAATTTGTTCCATACTGAAATCTTCTGGCTGTTATTTCTCAAAAGGCTCTGTGGTTTTATGTGTCCAACCACAGTGGTTCACCCAGAAATACAGAGGGACTGGAGGATTCCCTTTCATACCTCTAGGCCTTTTTGAAGTAATGAAAGCTTTTCGGACAGTGAGGCATAAATTAGGAGGTCTCTAATTTTTCTAATCACAAGGTCTGATTTTCACTATTACAGTAATAGCTTTAGGACTAGCAAGTTAGACAGTATTAGGGGATAAAAGTGTAATTTTGACATATGAAGTGACAACACACACTGCATGACAGTCACAAATATGACCAGTCTAGTAGGAAAGTGCAGTGTCCACCACTGTTTCACTGTCCTCTGCCCTTTCACGCTACTGCTCCTGCAGTGACAGAGGGATTCCAGCACCTGACAGCTCTGCTGCCCTGGCACTAACAAGATTATTATGAACATAAGCTTGCCCAGTGTAGCATTTCCTGGTAAAAAACATTAATATTTTTACAGGTAATGTCAAATTAGGCTTTCCGCCAATAAAGCTTTCTTCTCTTCTTTATGTGTGGGTGGAGCTGCCCGTGAACATAGAGCTCATCAAATCCCAGACTGGAGTGGGTTGGGAGGAACCTTAAAGCTCATCTTGTCCCACCCCCTGCCTTGGGCAGGGACACCTTCCACTATCCCAGGTTGCTGCAAGCCTATCCAACCTGGACCTGGACACTTCCAGGGATGGGGCAGCCACGGCTTCTCTGGACAACCTGTGCCAAGGCGTCACCACCCTCACAAGGAGGCATTTTTACCTCATATCTAATCTAACCCTGTCCTCTGTCTGTGTGAATCTATTCCTCCTTGTCTTGTTACTACATGCTGTTGTAAATAGTCTTCACAAGTTGTTGTGGTTTGACACTGCCCAAGGCCAGGCACCCACGAGAGTCGCTCACTTACCCTCCCCTCCCACAGCTGGGCAGAGGAGGGAAAAAAATTAACAAAGGGTTCATGAGTTGAGATAAGGACAGGGAGAAAATCCTTCAAGGGCAAAACAGGCTCAACTTCACTTGCAAAGTGAATTTATTACTAACAGAATCAGAGGAGGATAATGAGAAGTAAAATAAGCCTCTAAAACACCTTTTTCCCCCCAGCCCCTCCCTCCTTCCCACCGACAGCACAGGGAGCCAGGGCATGGGGTTTTGGTGAGTTCATCACCGAGATTTTCCTTCCCCTGTGAGGCTGTGGGATCCCTTCCACAGGAGACAGTTCTCGGTGAACTTCTCCAGCGTGGTTCCAATCTCACAAGCAGCAGTTCTCCCAAAACTGAATTCCCCCTACAGATGAGCAGTCCTCCTGAAACGGCTGTGCCGTGGGTCCATGGGGTACAGTCCTCCAAGGACAGGCTGCTCCAGCCTGGAAGCAGAGCCCCCTCTCTCCACCGGGTCTTCCACAGGATCAGAGCCTCCTCCAGCCATCCACCTGCTCTGGAATGGGCACCTCCTGTACAGGCTGCAGGTGGATCTCTGCATCCCCATGGATCCCCCTGGGCTGTGGGTGGATCTCTGCATCCCCATGGATCCCCCTGGGCTGTGGGTGGATCTCTGCATCCCCATGGATCCCCCTGGGCTGTGGGTGGATCTCTGCATCCCCATGGATCCCCCTGGGCTGTGGGTGGATCTCTGCATCCCCATGGATCCCCCTGGGCTGTGGGTGGATCTCTGCATCCCCATGGATCCCCCTGGGCTGTGGGTGGATCTCTGCATCCCCATGGATCCCCCTGGGCTGTGGGTGGATCTCTGCATCCCCATGGATCCCCCTGGGCTGTGGGTGGATCTCTGCATCCCCATGGATCCCCCTGGGCTGTGGGTGGATCTCTGCATCCCCATGGATCCCCCTGGGCTGTGGGTGGATCTCTGCATCCCCATGGATCCCCCTGGGCTGTGGGTGGATCTCTGCATCCCCATGGATCCCCCTGGGCTGTGGGTGGATCTCTGCATCCCCATGGATCCCCCTGGGCTGTGGGTGGATCTCTGCATCCCCATGGATCCCCCTGGGCTGTGGGTGGATCTCTGCATCCCCATGGATCCCCCTGGGCTGTGGGTGGATCTCTGCATCCCCATGGATCCCCCTGGGCTGTGGGTGGATCTCTGCATCCCC
>WAAE01017688.1:95845-210104 GCA_013400495.1 Nicator chloris | reverse complement strand
CCCTGTGGATCCCCCTGGGCTGTGGGTGGATCTCTGCATCCCCTGTGGATCCCCAGGGGCTGTGGGTGGATCTCTGCATCCCTGTGGATCCCCATGGTCTGTAAGTGGATCTCTGCATCCCTGTGGATCCCCAGGGGCTGTAAGTGGATCTCCGCATCCCTGTGGATCCCCAGGGGCTGCAGGGGCACAGCTGCTTCACCATGGTCTAGCCATGGCCTGCAGAGGAATCTCTACTCTGGAGCCTGGAGCAGCTCCTGCTCCTCCTTCTCCACTGCCCTTGATGTCTCCATGTTGTTTCTTTCACATGTTCTCACCTCCTCCTCTTCTTTGACAAGAAGAAAAACTGTGTGTGCCCACTTTGTTTTGATTTTCTTCTTAAATCTGTTGTCACAGAGGCATTACCAACCTCTCTAGTTGGCCCAGCTTTGGCCAGCAGCATGTCCATCTTCAGAGCCATCAGGGATTGGCTTTGCCAGACATGATGGAAGTTTCCAGCAGCTTCTCACAGAAGCCACCTGTGTGGCCCCCCTGCTACCAAAAACCAGGCTGTGCATAACCAACACACAAGCTTACTCTATTGCCCACATTAAAATCCATTCAGGAAGTGTGCATCTATCTTGATCCTAAATTTCATAATTTTAAGTGACGTGATTTGATGTCAAAGAGCTGTTTCATATCAAGCTCAAGCATTTTATTGTACTTCATGTTTCTGATTCGTATTCAGTCATTAGAACTTAAAATTGAGTGATGAGCTATCTGTGCCTGTACTGTGCCCAAGAACAGGAATCTAACTCAGCTCATGTGAATAGAAATGTAATATCTCTGAATTTGAGGTATTGGTCCTGTGGCTGGGTTGTGTATCCAGTGTTCCTTGATGAAGTTCAGTGTGTGCAGGATGACTTAGTTCTGGACAGCCTTTCCTTGGCATTAATTGTGGTAAGGATAAACACATCTCGCAGCAAGCTGACATGGTTTCACTCTTGTCTATATGATGGTTCTGCTGAAGTTGAAATCTAGAGCTTTAGTGACTTAAACCAGAGGCTGACAGCCAGGAGCCAGCTAACTCTAAATGAGACGTGGAATTTGTCTGTGACCTTGAGTCTCTTAGCAGCTCTGTTTCTCTCTTCTGCCAGCTGGAAAATCAACAGAAACTCAGCACCTAATTTACAATTTCTTTCACAGAGAAGCCCACAGCTGCTCTGCTGTGACTGTGTTTTATTTAGCACAGTAGCACATTGGTGTAAAGCTGCAGGAGTTTCCAAGCTATTGGTGCCATGTTGGGGTTGTGCTGGATTTCCCTCCTGCTGTGTGATGGTGGCTCTGGATGGGGGAATTTCCCACAATGGAAATTTTCAGGAGCAGTTTTACCAAACTTGCAGAATTCCCTGGGATGTTCTTCAGTATTTAAGCAACTTGGATAATAGTTTTGATACAGGAGCTGCTCAGTGCTCTCACCTGATCGTGGCCACACCAATGTGCACATGACTCTGGAGCTCCAGACTTCCCCAACCCTCTTGTGTTTGTTTTGGTGTTAAATATTCAAGCTCCAGGTGCTGTGAAACACCAGTGTTCTGCTCTGATGGAGGAGGGAGGGTGGAAGGGACACAGCACTGAGGGCAACGCAAGGAGATCCCAGTCAAGTTCACTTGTGGAAGATTTGCTTGAACTGTGCAAGGGCTACTCTGAAAAAATGCATTTGGGGTGTTTAATCCAAATGAGGGTGGTTTAGCATACAGATTTTACATCTGTCAACTTCCCTGGCAGTCCTGTTGGTCTCCTTGTGGACCACCCCACACTGTGGCCTTGTGCTCTCGGAGAACCAAGCCTGAGCTCCAGTTCCCAAATGTCCCTCTCCTGGCAGGTGCTGTGCTTGGCTCCCTGGCACAGGGATGGCAGTTGCAGGGCTGCTGTTTGTGTGCTCAATGCCTGAGCCAGTCCAGACTCTCTCCTCTGCTGGAGCGGGAGTTCAGACTGGGTCACCAATGCCAGATGAGAAGTCAAGGTGTTCTCCCAAATCAGGACATGCTGACAGGGAACCTTATCAGTTTGACATGTTGCAGCAGGTTTTACATCAAAGTCACTTTTCGTTCAGTGCACTTTCCATTACAGTTTTGAGCAAATCAAGTGGGATGTTGCTTTGGTTAATAAACAAGTCCAGAAGCTCCTGGCTGTTGGGGAGCCAGGCTTGGCCCACTTGGTGCCTAACAGGGGAAACTGTTCTGTCAGGAAGTCATTCCTGATGAGCAGAGATCAATGCTGCTGCTTTCCTCAGGCTCCTGATCCAGGCTGGGTTCAATTTGAACGTCCAGGACAATGATGGCTGGACTCCGCTCCACGCTGCTGCTCACTGGGGAGTGAAGGAAGCATGTTCCATCCTGGCCGAGGCTCTGTGTGACATGGACATCAGGAACAAGCTGGTCAGTACACAACTAATGCAGGGTATTCTGTAGCCAGATTAATAGAGACTATTACCTGCTGCATGATCATGGAATCACAGAACCCCAGACTGGTTTGGGTTTGGAGGAACCTTAAAGCTCATCTCATTCCACCCCCTGCCATGGGCAGGGGCATCTTCCACTAGCCCACGTTGCTCCAAGCCCGATCCAGCCTGGCCTTGAACACTTCCAGAAATCCAGGGGCAGCCACGGCTTCTCTGGGCACCCTGTGCCAGGGCCTTCCCACTCTCACAGCCAAAAATTCTTTCCCAATATCCCATCTAACCCTGCCCTCTGGCAGTGGGAAGCCATTCCCTGTGCCCTGACCCTCCAGGCCCTTGTCCCAAGTCCCTCTGCAGCTCTCCTGGAGCCCCTTTAGGCACTGCAAGGGGCTCTGAGCTCTCCCTGGAGCCTTCTCCTCTCCAGGTGAGCACCCCCAGCTCTCCCATCCTGACTCCAGAGCAGAGGGGCTCCAGCCCTGTGGTCAATTTAGTGGTGTCCTCTGGATTCATTCCAGCAGGTCCATGTCTGTCCTGAGATGGGAGCTCCAGAGGTGGACACAGAGATCCAGGTGGGGTCTCATAAGAGATTCAACATCATGATCCAACTACATGACAAAGTCACAGCAGTTCTCCTTGCCTGTGCACTGGATAATTTAAATACGTCAGTAGATGAAGAATCTTGACTTGCAGAAGGCAGAAGAGATTCCAAATATTATGGGAAATGTGACCTGATTAAACTTTGAGACTGAGCTTTTAAGAAGGGATAGGGGCTGATCTGTGCCATCCTGAGTTAGTGTAACCCTGAGAAATCAAACAGCAGCAAAGAAACAGTCGTGGAGTGCAAAATAACATTCTAATATTAAGATATAAGGCACTGAAAACAAGTGAACCCGTGAGAAACTGGCAGTTTTAAATCTTCCCTGTTCTATGTATTGGTAATAAAAAAGGAAATTGAAGATTTGTGAGACATGAGTGAAGAAAAGTAGGATGGAATAAAAGGAGCAAAAACATTTCTCTTCCTTTCTAATAGTTGCAGATTTTTCCTTGACGAGTCCTTGGATTTTCAAGAGCTTGTCCAGGGCTGCTTTTGGTATTCCCATTCCTGCTGGGATGTTCACACTGGTCTGTGAGCTGCTTCCCACTGGACCAGGGTCAGGTGTGCTGTGGCAGCCTCTAGGGGTGGAGAGAAGGTTGGATGTGCTTGGAGGAGCTCCAGGGGATGAAGGCAGGCAGGAGGATGTGATAAGAGAGCGCCCTGTGTGTTCGAGTGCATCCAGCTGTGCTGGAAACTGTTGGAACACAAATGCCCCACGAGGAGCCCTTTCAGCCTGATGAGCTCTTTGGCACCCAAAATATGGGGAATCTTTTCTGTTTAATGCCATCAGGTGCTTTTCCAAAGTGTTTGGGGTGTGTATGGGGTCTCATATCATGTCATACTTGAAGAGAAACAGCCACAGTTGTATGTGTTGCATTACCTGCTCCTTCCAATCCAGAATTGTCTCCTTGTTGGGTCAGACAGACAAGGCTACCTTTTGTTTTTTGACCTGTAGCCATTGGGTTTCAGGTTGTTAATGAAGTGGCATTTAGAGCTTTAGTTATGGTGAAAATGTAACCACTTTCTTGGTTTGTACCCTAGAGTAGTTTTTCTGGTTTGTTTTAGTTTATAAATGCCCGTGGATGTGGAAATGGATCCCAATTTTTTTTGCTTGCTGGCAGCCTTTCAGAATGTTTAAATACATGATGATAAAGTAACACAGAATCAGGAATATCCTGAGCTGGAAGGGACCCACGAGGACCATCCAGTCCCCCCCTGGCCCTCACAGGCACCCCAACAGTCCCACCCTGTGCATCCCTGAGAGCATTGTCCAAACACTCCTGGAGCTCTGGCAGCCTTGGGGCTGTGCCCATTCCCTGGGGAGTGCCCAGCACCCTCTGGGGGAAGAACCTTTTCCTGATAGCCAATACAAGAAGTGGTTGATCACATTCCCTCTCAGTACAAGAGTGTCCTTTTTAGAGACTTGGAAACTCAAGCATACTTCTGGCTGTTGGATTTGAGCAGCAGCAGCCAGGGTGCTGCACTGCCCTGGTAAAAGTTGCTCACTGAACATAAACATGATCTTAGAAGTCATTTCCAGCCAAAATGATTCTGTGATTTCATGATCAGTGTCACATGGGTTTCCTTGCTCTGGAGTGAAACAGTCATTCACCATTTGGGGGCTGAGGATGTAGAGCATATGCACTGGTAAATAGGACTTTTGGGAATATTACCACTGTGCCATCTCAGATATCCTCTTGTGTTCTCCCATTGTACCAGGGTCAGACACCCTTTGATGTTGCTGACGAGGGACTTGTGGAGCATTTAGAAATGCTGCAGAAGAAACAGACTGTGGTGAGTTTCTGGAGATCATTTTCTACCTTTCCAACTACCTTTTCACACACAGGTGTTCTCCAAGACATGTGGTACCAACAGATGCAGGAAGCTGAGGCCCAGCTATTTTCTTTAGCTACCTACTGATTTGCAATCTTTAATCACAGTAATATTTTTAATGGCTAGAAATCTAGATAACTGGATGACTGCAGCAAGGAGGTAAGTAGTGTGATGGCATGCAGAATTATGGGAACTGGTAAGGAATTTGTGTTCATTTTTGTAATTATTATTGTTCTGCAGTTGTTTTGCTGGCTGGCAGGCTCTCTAGCATCAAACTGCTCTGTTCCTAATGAGTGATTACCCAAGTCAGCCTTGTATTTGCATCTGGGGAAATACACTGTCAGCGTTGAGAGAGATCTGTTACCATGTCTGCCTTTCTTATAATAGGGAGGCTTTGGATTGAGGAAGAAGAAATTATAAACTTCAGGGAATTCTGGACTGAAAAAATGGCTGGTTTCAAAACCATATTAAATTGCCATTTCATAGTGCAGTGGAGATACTGGAAGGGATTATAAGTCAAAAGTCGACATAAAAAAAGGAAAGCAGAATATATCTTGTTCAAAGTAAGAGCCGTTGTCAAGCCAGAAAGTTGGGTGTGGAGTGAATTTTTTTTCCTATTTCATCTGTTCTACTCAGTTATCTCTTCTGGGTCCTTCTGAAAAACAAGCTAACCTTCTTTCAAAAAGAATTCAAAATCTCTAAGTATCACTTAAAACATTGGGCTCAGAAACAGACAGAATGGGAACACTGGTGATAAACCCCAGGAAAGGATTTTCAGGAACTGACAGTGTGTGTGGTTAGAACTCCAGCTCTGATCACAACACAGCTGCTGCTATCCTCAAATAGCAGCCTTAGTATTCACAGGAACTTCTTAAAAATTAATCAGCTTCTCCCTAAATGAGGTGTTGATAAATACTATCAGGGTTGTATTTTGGATTCCCCTCTCTCTCACTACCCAGGATTTTGCAGATAACTGCACTTCTTAAAAGAAAAATAATTTTTTGGGTGATTGCCCACCCATTTTTAGG
The DNA here is from genome assembly GCA_013400495.1 of Nicator chloris. Lineage (NCBI taxonomy): Eukaryota > Metazoa > Chordata > Aves > Passeriformes > Pycnonotidae > Nicator > Nicator chloris. Next base: position 204,211 of record WAAE01017688.1, on the reverse strand, counting down.
GCTGCTTTGCAAGGGCTACAACCCCCCTGTTCTCTATATAGAAGCACTATATAAATGTCTTCTCCATTTATTCAGTCAGTGTAGAACTGGGCAGAAGAATCTAGATTTTATCACACTTTTTTTTTTTAGTGGACATGATTTTTTAGTGGAAAAGCCAATTTATCATGTGCCATTTTTATCACTTAAAATATAAAACTTATATTTGTTAAGGATGAAACAGGCAGTTCCATGACATTATTTCTCTTCTAAAATGGCTTTCAAATCAGGTCTTTTTTCAGTCTAAAGCAGAACACTGTGCCACCCTTGCTAAAATATTTGCTCCCATTATTGGAAAGCAGGGGGGATTTTTGTTTGCTGGAGGCAATTAATTTGGTTTGGGTTTGGATTCTTTTCCCAGTTACTGAATTATCTGTGAATGGAGCAGACTGTTTCCTGCACTTCCCTGTGCTGTGCTCCAGCAGTTTGGTCAGTTTAGCAGTGTTGTACCCCAGATTTTTGCTCCTCACTGGAATCCATGCAGCTTTTCCCACTTCACAGGATGCCCAGAGAAGCTGTGGCTGCCCCATGCCTGGAAGTGTCCAAGGCCAGGTTGGATGGGCTTGGAGCAACCTGGGATAGTGGAAGATGTTCCTGCCCATGGGAGGGGCTGGGACTGAATGAGCTTTAAGGTCCCTTCCAACCCAAATAATTCTGGGATTCTATGATTCAGAATTTACAGTGCTTTTACTTCCTTTGCCTGGTGTCAACTGCTGTCAAAAAAAAGAAGAATAACCTGGTGAGTTAGAATAACCCGCTGTCAAAAGAAAAAGAATAGCCATGACACAACAGAGTCAGCCTTACATTGAGCCCCTAACTGCCATCCCTACTTCTGCCTCAGCTGTTTCTGTGCTTCTGGAAGGTACTCAAACAATTTTTGAGTACTGTTTTGTCCACTGATGGTGGAAAAATTAATATTGCTGCTGTCTAGACAAAATCTTTCAATTTCTACGTGATCCCAGGTATTCTCATGCAATGACTTTGTGCATTTGAGAGATTTAAGAAGTGACCGTCATCACAGGAGTTCCCTGGTTGCCTGTACAGGGCAGACTTAAATGCTTTCCTCTGACAGCAAGTAAATAGTAGCCACAGAGGCAGCAAATTTTCAGCTGAATCTAGCTTGATTGCATGGACACACACATGTGGACACCCTTCCAGCAGAATCCCAGAATGGTTTGGGCTGGAAGCAACCTTAGAGCTCATCCAGTCCCACCGCCTGCCATGGACAGGGACACCTCCCACTATCCCAGATTGCTCCAAGCCCTGTCCAACCTGGCCTTGGACACTTCAGGGCTGAGGGAGCCCATGACCTCTGTGGGCAGCAGTCAAGGTTCGTCCCTGGTCTTGGCGGGGGCAGCGGCAGGTGCCTTCAAAGGTTTTATTAAATGGCAGCTGCATTCCAGGGACATGCTGGGTGCTATGGTGGAGCTCCTGTCCAAGGCTCACAGTGCCATTGCAGATGTGCTGCTGTCCAAGTGGCTTCTTCCACAGATCTGCAGTGGTTTGGTCTAACGAGGCTGGGCTGACCTTGTGCTGTGGTGCTGACGGGGCTGGTTAATGGCTGTGCTCATCCTCTCTCTCCCCTCTTCCTGGACTTCTTAATAGCTGCGAAGTGAGAAGGAGACAAGAAATAAGCTGATTGAAGCTGACATGAATGGGAAGCCTCAAAACAGACTCTTCACCAAGTAAGTCTCTCCTCCTCAGTTGAAAAGAAACTGCCCAGAAAGTAATGGGAGAGCAGCTTTATCTCTCACAGCCAGCTGGCCTCAGCTGGGTCAAACACAATTCACTGTTTATTTCATGCATTTTTTTTTAATCTGAGCACTCTCAAATACAGTTTTAGTTGTGTCTTAACATACCCAGTGAGTGGTGGAACAAGGGCTTGGGCTGGTGTTTGGTTCTCCAGCTCCTGCTCTGGCTGAGGATGGATTGGATCTTTAGGCTGAGAACTGCACCTTTTTGTTGCACAGAGCCCTACAGCCCAACTGCTGCATTATGTGGCACTAGAAAAGGAGAGATCACATTTTTGTAGATGGAAAAATGCTTGCAGAATTAGAAAATGTGAGACTGGCAGTGGAATCCGTGGCAAATTGGCCGTGATGGAAGTGCTGGAGTGTTCAGTCTGTAGATGGATTTTATCCTTTGTTCTGTATGTCGTAAGTCATGTCTGTGTGCTCCTGAGAAGTGACACTCAGATAACTTGCTTGCCTAGTCCTACAACTTTCCTATTTTGCAGCAAAGAGAAGATTCTTTATGAGGAAGACACGTTGAAGTCCGTGGAAGCTGAGGAAGAGAACAAGGACTCGAGCAGTTCTAGTTCTGAAGAGGAAGAAGCGGAAGATGAAGTTTCAGAATCGGATGCTGAAAAGGAGTCAGGTAAGACTTGGTACAGCCTTGGATTTAATAACTAGCCTAAATATTATCCTTATTAATGTTGATGTTGTTGTTGTTAGTGTTACTGATTACATAATTAGTTGTTAAGAACATGCGGAAAGTTTTACTTCCAGTGTATATGTAAAGAATTTGGAGAAATCTGGAGCTACTACGCTAAAAAAGCTGATTCAAATGCTGACTCCCAGGTCAGCATAATTATTAAAATCCTTTAGATCCTATTTTAATTCCTACTTCCATCTCACATGTATTGAAGATAACACACTGTCCATAGCTTGTTCTTAAACAGGGCTTTTTCTTGTTGGCCCAGTTCAAGAAGAATCCTTCAAGTACTGCAGGATGGTAGGGAAGCAGGTGAAGGTGTAGGAAGGCAATAACCATTGTGTTCAGATCAGTCTGAAATGAAGGGCTGAAGCTGTCCTGGGTGATTATAGAGATGAGGAACTTCTATTTTCCAGGCTGTGATGAATAATGACTGCAAAAGATAGTGGAAGATTAGGATTAAGTACACAGAGTCACGGTAGCATTTACATTATAGTAAAGCTGGCATCTTACTCCCATTCCTTTTTCATAATTTCTGTGGCTTCCTTAATTCATTTTAGAAGTTTATGTGCAGCACAAAAAGTTCAAATACAGATACTTAATTTTACAGTAAGCCAAGACTTATTTGTACTTAGTATTCTACATATACAGATGGATCTTGGACTGTGATGTGCTAAATGGTTAAACTACTTTTAACATCAACTTACTTGGTCTATATCCAATGTACTAAGAAATAAGACCTGAGGAGTTAAAGTTTTATTGTGCTTCTGTGCCAGGGAAATTGTCACCTGTGTTAGAATTGTATCAGTTAATGCTGTTGGGGCAGGGTGAGAGGGGTGGAAAATCCTGGCTGGGCTCTGCAGAGCTCCTGCTGCACCAGCTGGGTGGGCATGGCAGTAACACAGGAAAATTACCTTGGGGCTTTTTAATCAAGCATGTCTAATGGACATGTCAGTGGTAGAAAGAGACATGCAGTACAGGTCACATATATTTTCTCCATTTCAAATTAGGGGTTTAGCCTGATTATATACATGTTTATATAAATATAAATTATACCTATCTAGATGGGTGCCAGTGCTTGCAATCCTTGTAAACATAGTGATAGTTTGACCAAAACAACTCAAATGTTTGCACACCTGTAATACCTGGTACTGTGTGGGGTTTAACTGAGTCAGGAACAACCCAAGATCCTTCAGCAAGGAAAGGTCTACAGCACTCAGCATTAAATATTGTGTAAAGCCAGAACAGGTCTTTTTATTGCATTAGTTCACTGAGCAAAGTGCATTATAGGAGTCTGTGTCAAACCACTGAAGCTAATAGAAATGGGAGACAAGAAGCATTCAGGTAATGATTCAGCTTCAGGTTTTGTTACCTGTACTCTCCTTTCCTGGAAAGATTATTGGGTCCTTTGAGAAATTTCTGTCAGAATTGAAACCCCACGTTGTAAACTTCTGAAATCTCTGATAAAATGAGTGTGGACTTGCCCAGCTGGATGGAGACACAGCTATCACTTGCTGCATGTGTTGGGGGAGGTCACATCTTTGATACTCTTCTTAAAGCAAGATTCTGGAAGGTAACAGCGTCAGCCCACATTCTAGGAGGACTCCAAAGAGAAGTAGGATTTTTCATTTTGATAATGAAAATAATAAATGTCACAGTATTACTGATGTCAAAGACAGACAATGTGTTCCTGGGCTGATCCCCCAGCATGGGCAGCAGGGCAGGGGGAGATTCTGCTCCTGTGCCCTGCTCAGGTGAGACCCCACCTGCAGAGCTGCTCCAGCCCTGGGGTTCCAGCACAGCAAGGACGTGGAGCTGCTGGAGCGAGTCCAGAGGAGGCACCAGGATGATCAGAGGGATAGAGCTCCTCTGCTGGGAGAATTGGGGTTGCTCAGCCTGGAGAAGAGAAGCTTTTGGGTCACCTCATTGTGACCTCCCAGCACCTGAAGGGAGCCTGCAAGGAAGATAAAGAGAGACTGTTTACAAGGGCCTGGAGTGACAGGACAAAGGGGAATGGCTTCAAACTGACAGAGAGTAGGTTTAGATAGGATATCAGGAAAAAATTCCTCCTTGTGAGAATGGGGACACCCTGGCCCAGGTTGCCCAGAGAAGCTGTGGCTGCCCCATGCCTGGAAGTGTCCAAGGCCAGGTTGGACAGGGCTTGGAGCAACCTGGGACAGTGGAACGTCCCTGCCCATGGAAGGGGAGAGAATGAGATGGGCTTTAAGGTTCCTTGCTGTTCAAACCAATCTGGGATTCTGTGATTCTATGTTTATCTGGTCAAAATTTTACATGCTTGGATTGTACAGGAGGCATGGGTATGAAAACATAAATATTATTCCCTTATTCCTCTTAATTTTCTGTAATATTCTCATACTTTATCATTCTGAGCAGTGCTGGACACAGATTATGACACTGTTGTTCTAAAGCATTCAAAGTCTGGATTAAAAAAAAAATTTTGAATGATCTTTTTAAACTTAAAAAATCCAATCCCTTTGGTAGCTGAGCATAAAGCGGGACATGTACAAGCTGGCAGTGTAACACACAAGTTTATTTTGAGGTGTGTTTTGAAGAGTCTCAGGTTGCAATTAATTTGTTGAATTTGCAGAGACTGTGGGAGGAAGAAATTGGATGAGGGAAGCAGTGAAATTGTTGGAAGGCTTCAGAGTAGTATGTTTCTTATAATCTGTAAGAAATTTGTGTTCTTCAGACAAAGGAAGCTAAGGGCATTAATGTCACTTTATTCATTTTGAAGACAATTAATTTGGCATTGACCTCTTGTAAACAAGACAAAGATCAGTATAAAATTCGATGGTGATTATCTGTGCTTGGAACTATTACAATATGTAATTACTGGGAATTAAGCAGGCCATGCAAGCTTTTAGTTGTGTGTTGTTGTGTTTCAGTTGTTGGGTTTAAAAACCAACCAAATAAACCCCCTTATCCAAAAACCCTTACAAAAACAGAATTAGAAACCTAAATTTTTACTCTTACCAAATTTGTTTTGAGGACATTGAACTAATCCTCTCCAGTTTCTCTTGTCTGGAATTCATAATGTTTATTGCTGAAATTTTGGTAGACTAAAATGTGGGACCCTGCCCAAAGCCAACGCTGCCAGCACAGAGTCCCTCCCCCTGTCCCTCTTCTGCAGTCAACTGCTCCCAGTCACATTGCTCACACTTAGTCCTTCCCAACCTGTCATTAGCACTTTTGCCCTTCTAATTAGGCTTGACCTTAAAAGCTGACCTGTGTGCTATAAACTTCCAGAACAGGCTCCCAGTGCCCATCCAGCCCAGCCTGGAGAGCTGCTGCTGCCTTCCCTTCCTGCAAGGGAAGGGAAGTGCCCTGTGTTTTACAGGCCTCAGTCACAAGAATGAGCAGCTGGCAGGAAATGGCAGCACATCCTTCCTTGTCCATGGACATTTCCATGGACTTGGATGCCAAGTACAGCAGGCTGGGCCTGCAAGGAGGGATGGGGGAGCTATTGCCCCTTCCCAGGGGGGTGAAAGTACACCTGAGGGTTCAGCTCCAGAGCTGAAATGTGCTGCTTCACAGAGGGAAAAGTGGCTGAGAATCCATTCTTATGCAGACCCAAGGGCATGGCTGGAGCTGTGCCAGGAGAGATTTAGGCTGGATATCAGGGAAAGGTTTCCCCCAGAGGGTGCTGGCACTGCTCAGGCTCCCCAGGGAATGGTTACAGCCCCAAAGTTGCCAGAGCTGCAGGAGTGTTTGGACAATGCTCTCAGGGATGCACAGGGTGGGACTGTTGGGGTGTCTGTGCAGGGCAGGGGTTGGACTGGATGATCTCTGTGTGTCCCTTTCAACTCAGGAGATTCCACAATTGTGTCTTTGTCTCTAGTTCAGGCTCTGTCAGCCCTGCTAGCTTCCTGTTATTTTAAAATATTTCTCTTGGCTTGCACTTTTCTGTTTTCTGTGTCCTTTGAATCTGTATTTTTCTAGTACTGAAAATATTTGTTACAGAAAGATTGATCTTCATGCTCCAAGGTGCCATCCTCCCAGATGCTCCATCCCAAACAATTCCAAATATGTAAAAGCAGATTTTTTTCACTGCACATACATTATTTGCTAGGACTGTTTGGGTGCTTATGCTTAAAATTACTTTATTTTTTCCAAGCCATGACGGTGTGAGCACCCACAGCTGTAAGGAAAGTTTTGATTGGTGGGTATAGGTACATAATTTCTCAGGCAGGTTCCATGTGCCCGGGTTTATAATGACTAGTCTGTCTCCAGCCTGTGCTCTCCTGCCAAATTAACCTATTGCCTGAGTCACACTTTCTTCTTAGTCTCCCCCTGGTAGTGTCTGGTGGATGTTCTTCTGTCAAGTATGTGCATAGATACCAAAGATAAAGGACATACTGGACAGCTGCACTTACCTAACAAGCAGGGAGCCAGCTGTGAGCTTGCACAAGGGTTGCTTGGCTTGCTTGGAGTCCAAGTAAGGGCTTTTGTTGGGCAGCAGTCCTGGTTTCCTGTAGAAAAATGGATTTTGCTGCAGAAGACCAGAAATTCTGCCCTGCAGCACAAGCAAGTGCAGAGAACTGTGCAGTGAAACCCAGCACTGAGCAGTCAGGGCTGTGGGCTGTACCACACTTGTGCTACAGCAGGAACAGCATGCACCCCTTTTCACCCCAAGATTTACCAGGGAAGACATTCTCAGACAGGAAACAAAATTGTGAAAAACAAAAAACCTGTGTGTATGGTGCTTTCTGTAAAGATTATGCTTGTCTGTATCAAGTACAAAAGGATCAATCAAAAGGATCTGATCAAGGATCAAGTACAAATGCTTTGCCTGGCAAATGTATCTGTCATGTTCTTTAGGAAGTGGGAAGTTCCTTGGAGAAAGCCCTGACATCTGACAGTGCAGAAGGCACTGACATCTCAGTGATCCAAGGAGACTGAGGTCACACAGCAGTGAACTGGTGTGCAGACCACACTCTGTGTAAGGAAGGGCCTCAGAAGTGCAATAATGAAACATTTGGTTTCTCTTCTTGTTTAAAATTGTAGAGAGAAAGGAAGAGCCCTTTGCCAACCACTCCAGCCGTGAATCCAGGCCCAGCATCACTGAGCAAATGCCACCACCCGAGCCCAACTCCTTCACTGCATCTGCCAGAAGAGTAAGTGAATTTGGAATCACTGGGGACTCCAGCAGTGCTCAGAAGCAGAAGGTGTTACTGGGAGATGCATACTCTGAAACCAGTCTTCAGAGGACTTTAAGACTTGAATTTAGAAAAGCTTGGTGGTATGAAATGCTGATAAAGATCTGTGTTAATAGCAGTGTAGGGACAATACGGTTCTTCTTGAATCTCTGACCCTCCAAAGCAAATTGTGGTGAAAAAACCTGGCCTACAGCACATGCTGTGTGTACTGTCAGCTCAGAGGGGACTGGTGCCAATGTCTTGTCAGCAGATCTGTCACCAGAGCTGATTGCTGCCTGTGTGCCAGCGGTGAGTTCGGCACCATCATCCAAAGTGCCTCTGACTTGCCAAAGCCACTTGAGTCAGCTGTGTGATATTACTGCTCAGCAAGCAGAGGGTAGTTTGCATGTGGCTGGCCAGCTGGGCTATAAAAGCTTTTAAAGGTGAAGTGGTCACTAAAATCTTATGTAAATTCTCCAGCTCTCAGATCACTCAGCTAGATGGCACCAGGAGACTGCTCGGCACAGGACTCCTGTCGTGTGCTGCTGCTTTCTCTTTGCACCAGACTATGGAGAAAACAGCACAAACACCTGGCCCAGGGCTGAAGCACTCCCTGCTTGTCAGAGGGAAATGTTTCTTGCTTAGTCACAATTTTTTATTTTTTGCGTGTAACTGAGTGTAACCAAGAGCAAATGAAACAGAGCTCCTCTGGGCATTGTTCAGCTCAGGCTGGCTTAGCAGGGGAACTGTTAGAGGTAGAAGGATGCTGGGAAGTGTGAGCAATTAGTTAACCTTTTCCGAGCCACAGAGGTTTGGTCTCACTCTTTTGAGCTGTTTAATGCAGAATAAGGGTGTTAGGGTGTAGAAGCTGGCCTGTGAGCAGAGCAAATATTGATTTGACCTCAGTCACTTAAGAGCAGCTTCTTTACCTTCTCTCACCTGTTTGACTTTCTGTAATTCTCTTTGACAGACTGGGCTTTAGATTATGTTGTCCTCTATTAGGGGAGTTATTAATATGTGCTGTTCCTGTGTTGCTCAGAATTTACAGGTGGCAGCTTTTGCTGTGGTTTTGAGCATTCTCTGAGGAAAGCATCAAAACTACATGAAAATGTTAGAGCTGTGTAGCTCAGTAGACTGGAAGTGGTGGAGTACAGATTAACTCTATGGATCTGCATTGAAATGGCATGAGCTGAAAACATTGCTCAGATACTGAAGGAGTAATTTTAGCTTGGCAGTCTTCAGACAGTGAGTCTGAGGGCAGAGCTCCCCAGTAGCTTCATTTATTCTGAGTAGTGTCAGATGGTTTGTGTCAGATAGAATATGGTATAATAGTGCTTAGGTCAGCTTTGATCAGCAGCCTTGTCTGCCCAGTGTCCTGCCCAGCAGTGACCATCAGGAGCTACTAGAGAACACAATCTTGCAGGAATTTCCTTCCACATTCCAGCAATTGGCATTTCAGGGACTCACTGAACCTGGTGTACTTTTTGTCTTCAGTAGCCCCTGTTGGACTTTTCCTCAATGCAGTCACTTTTTGATTGAGATCCTCTAATGTCCAGTGGTAAAAAGAGTCCTTCAGCTTAGTTAAAAACTCTACAAAGCTCCCTGACCCATTAACCTACCACACGCTGGGTTTGTTTGCTGTGGGAAGGACCAAGGAGTTCCTTACTCACCCTTATGTGTGTCACTGAGGGTTTCATGTACCTTGGTCATATCTCATCCTGGAGACTACTGATAGACTGAATATCTCCTCATGCAAAACCTCTCTTGCTCTGCTCATTCTTGCTGCCTTTCCCTGAACTCTTCCCTTCTTGTGAACTGCTGCTGAGCCCTGGAGCTGAGCTGTGTGTGGTACCAAAGGTATGATTGTACCCTGCAGTAACACAGAGCCACAGTGGTTGTGTGCTTTGTAGTCTGTACTTTTCCAATAATTCGTAATAATTTGTTTGCTTTATTTCCTGTACAACTTGGTGCTTAGCCCTGTGCAGGTATCTCTTGTGATGCTCGGGCTCTGTTTTTGAATGGCAGTGAGCAGCCTTTTGAAAGATTTGATAACTGTAGCTAAAGTCATACATTTAAGCAGGTGTACATTTAAGCAGTTGTGTATTTAAGGACTAATATATGTAGGTCAGAAGTGCCCTGTAACAAAAAGCACAAAGGCCCATTCTGTGCTATGCACAATTACCTCCCCATGGAAGGGGCCTCTGCAAGGCTGAAGTCCAGTGACCTGCTCAAAGCAGGATTAAGCTCATGTCATGTTGCTTTGTCTTACCTGCACTCAGCTGGGTATTAAAAGGTCTGCAGTCTCTGGGGATGGAGATGCTCTACTCCCTTACTCCCTGTCCCAGTGCAGCTTTGCTCCTGCCAGGAGTTACATCTCCATGTCAGCTGGTATTTCCCAAGTGGAAAGTTGTCTGTTCTCCTCCTTTCACTGTAGACTGTAGAGAAGTCTGGTTCCATGTCCTCTGTAAACCCACCTCCAAGTAGCAGAGCAACTAAATCCTGGTTTTGCCTTCTCTTTTCCATGCTAAACAATCTAGGTTTCCTCAGTCTCTTCCTTCACAGTGTTACTGGCTACAGCTCCCTGGTTATCTCAATGGCTTCTCCTGGACTGCACTGGTGTGAGGGGTTTATTGCAGCTAGTTCCATAAGACTCGAGTACTTGTTTTTGCTTTTCTGCCTTTACTGAATCATTCCCCTTTCCTAAATGGGTGATAACAATTGCTTCATTGTTCCTTATATTCTTTCCTCAAAGCTGGAGGAGGGCATGGTGTAGGCAAAGACCTGCACAGTGACAGAAGAGTCCTTTCATCCTCTGTCCTTGGGGATGAGGCAGTACAGCAGTTTGCATCCCTGTGAGTTCACCTTGAGCTCTGTCCTGTAATTAAAGTGAAGCAGGAAATAAGTCACTGTCTTACAAGTCTAGCCCAGCAAAAACTGGGGCTTTTTGAAATGCTTTCTGAACTTAGAGTGTGCCTTGCAGTGCTCTTCCTTTTTCCAAATGTCCCTGTTTCTGCTCCACAGTTCAGTTGGCTCAGCAAGTCAGATGAGCAGAAGGACGAGTCGCCTTCGTCGTGGCGGCTGGGCCTGAGGAAGACTGGCAGCCACAACACCTTGAGTGAAGTCGCTGCCACTCGTGAGGCACAGAGGGATAAAACTTCTTCTATCTATCGCTCCTCATCCAGCCCTCGGATATCTGCACTGTTGGACAACAAGGAAAAGGTTTGGCTTTCAGCAAGGATGTTTTAGTGTATCCACGTTACCCCACCGGTGTAAACCCCTTTCCATTTGAGTTATTGCTGGGGTTTGTATCCATAACAAACACGAGTCTCTTTCATTCTTACTTTCTTTTTCTTTTGAAAAATATTTCCCTCCCTATCAGTTGTTTCTCCCAAACTGGAGTTCGGTGCCCCTTTGGCTTAATTCCTGCTCAGTTTGGATCGGGCTGCTGCTGAACAAGGGCTGCCAGTCTGGCACAGCCTGTTCTTTACCAGAAAATGTCCAATCCAGACAACAGCACATACCTGCAGTGGAGATTCTCATTCCCTGTCATTTATATTGATTCCTTGTCTATCCACCAACTGCATTTGTGAATCCCATGCCAAGTATTCAGTAACTGTAACTTTTCTGCCCATGGGTAGATGCTTCATCCTTGGAGGTGTTCAAGGCCAGCTTGGATGGAGTTCTGGTCTAGTGGACTAAAGATCCCTTCCAGCTCAAACCATTCTCTGATTCTGTGATTGACAAATTATTCTCTTAAGTTAGAACATGCTCTTATTCACTACCATGGTGATCAGGAAATCCCTTTCAGAGCTGATATTTCTATGCTGTGGTATGTTGCCCAAGAAGTTGCCTTAAACCAGCTGGTAAGAGAATGCTTTCTTAGTTGAAGAAATTTGAAAGTTAATTTATTTGCCACTGAACATGCTGGAAAGGTAAGAAATATGTATCTGAAGTTCCTTTTTTGCTTCACCAGGACAGAGACAACAAGAGTTATCTTGCCACCATAGTCCCCAGAAGACTGAGCAGTACGAGTGATATAGAAGAAAAAGAAAACAGGTGAGACTGGCTGAAGTCAATGCTCAGCTTCCATCCTGTCAATAGTATTCCTAGAATATAATGATTCTGTAGTCATGCTTTGTATATTTTCTCAGCAGTCTCAAGTACACAGGAATTCACAACATCAAGAGCCACCTCTGTGTATAAAAGTTCTGGTCTGTTGGTTTTCATTTAGGTGAGCAGGAATCAGCAGACTGGTTCCTCCACCCCATCCGTACTCACACAGGCTCCATCCAGGCAACCAGATTTATGGATCCTTTTTCCTTTTAATATGCAAGTGCCTCATTTTGTGGCTGCCACCTGCACTTGTACTTGTCACTTCCTCAGCGGTCACCTTCAGTCCCTTTGTTCTCACCTCTGTCACTTGAGATTCACTCGAGCTTATGAACTCTTCCATGTAGGAGCTGTTCCATTGCAGGGCTGTTTCTACAGTCAGTGTGTATAGATGCCCCTGGACAGAACCATGGTGTAAATGGTGTGTATATATCCAGGATTTCCAGATGTATTTGAGGAGCTGATCTCTACAAGCAGCTTCTTCAGGGGCCTTCTAGTGCCTAAAGGGGCTCCCAGAGAGCTGGAGAGGGACTTAAGGCCCTGGAGTGACAGTATAAGGGGGAATGGCTTCCACTGCCAGAGGGCAGGGGTAAATGGGATATTGGGAAGGAATCCTTGGCTGTGAGGGTGGGGAGGCCCTGGCACAGGGTCCCCAGAGAAGCTGTGGCTGCCCCATCCCTGGCAGTGTCCAAGGCCAGGTTGGATGGGGCTTGGAGCAACGTGGGCAAGTGGAAGGTGTCCCTGCCAGGGCAGGTAGTAGGACAGGATGAGCTTTAGGGGCCCTTCCGTGATTGGAAGCTTTAATGGCCTTCCTGGCCATTCTGTGATTCAGTTTGTACTAGAAGGAGTAAAATTTGACCTTAGCCTCATTTCCAGCTACTTCCCCAACAGAGGAAGAAAGGCACATGCAGAGCAGTGGCTGTGAACTGTAATTGTTGGGCAGGAGCTGTGGCAGATGACACCCTGTGAGAATTTCAGCACAACTTGAGATTCTTTGCTGATCTTTTGATGGAACCTCCCTGCTGTGTTCTTGTTCACTCTCAGGCAGTCTCTGAGATCCAGAATTCAGCAGACAGTTTGTGTCTGTTTATTAGCTCAAGAAGGTTTGGCAGAGGCTGCTCTCAAGTGGTACATCCTGCTGTAGGTGCTGACAAGTGTTCTTTTCTGGGTGGAGTGGAGACTGGCTGACGAGAACTGGCCTTCAGGAACAAATGGTGCCCAGGCATGCTGGGTAGTACAGATTTTTTTCCAGTATTCTTTCCTTTCAGAACATCTGGGTTTTCTTTTCTGGAACCCACAGGTGTCTTGAGAGAGCATCTGCCTGGGCATGACAACTGGAAATAAGAAATAATTGCAGGCTGATGGGAGAATAGATTAGTGCTGCATTACAAGCTCCAGGTCCTGTCCAGCACCAGCAGAGAGCAGGATACACTGCCAGAGTGAGCATTAGCATTAAGGAAAGAGCCCTGTTTTTCAGATAACTGGGGTAAATAGGACTACTAGGAATTTCTTGATAAGTTGTCAAGTAGCTTTAGATACTGTAAATATTTTGTTTGTTGTTTTCTGCTTCATGATTTTGTGGTGGACCTGATAGTGCTGGGTTAATTGTTGGACTCAGTGATCTTGGAGGACTTTTCCAAGCCTAATGATTTTATGAAAGGCTTTGCTGTGCTGAATTGCTTTTGTCCTTGCCTGGATACCTTGAGGAATAAAAGCTTCCCTGTAGTTCCAGTATCTGCTCATTTGTATCTTGTTCTTTGATACAGACAGCAGTGAGAATATTAAATGACACTATTTAGTACATTATATTACTTCTATGGACAATCTGAATTTCCTCTGCAAGTTTTCTGACTAAAAAGGATCTTGTTCCTCTTTATGCAAAACATTCCATCATCCGTGGTTGTGAAGTGGGCTGGCAAGAGCAGGAGCTGATGTTAAGGCCAGAGTAGGTGTTTCTCTGAGCTGTGTCACCTGAACAATGAAGCACATAGGTGTAAGGGAAGGATCTGTGTTGTGAAACCGTGAAGGAAGCAAAAGCAGACTCAGAGGTTTTTCTAAGCAAAGCCTGTGCTCTGTCCTGCTGTAGAGAATCTGCTGTGAACCTGGTGCGGAGCGGCTCCTACACCCGGCAGCCCTGGAGGGATGAGCCAAAGGGAAACGAAGCTCCCCACTCTGCACCCACTACCTACGTATCCACCTACTTGAAAAGGTATGTCCAGGTCTAAGACACACCCATGGGTTCTCAGCCAGTCAGAACCACTCTTAACGTGCCTCCCAGACCTCAGCCTCCTGCTTGTTGCCTGCTGCATCTTGTAACTGGCCTTGGGACCCTCTTCTGCTGAGAGTGGGAAAGAAAAATTAAGATTTTTTGATATTTGTCATGCTAAATAGTGTTTTTAAAGGCTATAATTTTTATTAATTTACAAATTTCTGGACTGAATTTAAATACTCTTGTTCCCATAACTCAGATGCAATGTTTTCTCTGTTTAATGCTGGTGTTACGGTTAGAGAATAAAACCAAAATTGATCACAAAAACAGATTAATGTAATGAGAGTCCAAAAGCATTGTTCAGATAGCTCTTGGTGACTAAGTTATAGCTTATCTCTAATTTTGGTTTATATTAGTCCATGTTTATGGTATTATGAGAAAGTGGCAGTAGTCTTGTGCATGATGTACAGAACTTGCTAAGGAGTAAAACTGATGCTTCCACCATTGTTTTGTAAGGCAGGAAGGAAGCAGCTTGTTCACAGTGCATGTGAAGTTGTAGAGGCTGATTATTGGTAAAGGAGCCAGGCAGAAGCAGGAAGGCAATTCCAGGCAGAACTCCTGTAACTGCAGTGTCTTGGACCCCCTTGGGAGGCAGAGCCTCGGTGTCCTTGAGGTACCAGCTACCAGCTCTCCCTGAGTGAGCTGAAGCAATGCTCTGCTCTGATGAGGCAAATCGTGCATTGCTGGGTTTTCATGTGAGCAGGAGGATCATCAGGGCCAGCACCTCACCTTTATTTCAGCTAATACTGGAGACCCTCAAAACAGCCTGTTTTGCTGTTGTCACGCTGCAAAGCCATTGTGTTTCTGCTTAAGGAAAACAGCAGCAATAGCTTAAGGTTTTAGTTTGAATTTCACCAGATTCTACACCCTGGGCTAAATAACTGTCTTAAAGATGGAATAATTGCTTGAGATATTTGGGAAGAGGCAATTTGTTCCAGTGTTTATGCTGTAGAGGTAAGTGGTGCTCAAGGATGTGTGTGGCCCGTTGCTGAGCACATACAGATCCATTGCCACAAAAGGTGAAGCAGCCCCTTCAGGCAGAAGCCTTCTGCTCTGCTGATCCATTCCAGTGACTTCACACCTATCCTGGGGTGTGGTGACAGCCCAGGGTCCATAGCTTGTCTCTCTCTGAAGCTGGTCTGACAAGCTGCAGCTGATTGCATTGGAAAACTTCTGCCCTTTGCAGGTGGCACACCTGTGCTGCTCCCTGAGCTGAGGGACAGCCCAGTCACTCCCCAGGCAATCTTACAAACATTGCTGGTTTATCCCAGCTAATCCTGCACCAGATTTAGTGTTGCACTCTCACAGTTGTACTGTATTTCCTTGGTTAAAGTGTACAGAGAGTGGGAAAGGTTTAGGCTGCAGTGGGATGTCACTAATACTGAGTTCTTTTCACAATGGCTGAATTCTGGTCTTTCTTAAGAGAATGGTTCACAAACAGGTAGAGAGTAGCTTTGTCAGGTAGGAATAGATGTACTTTTAAAGGAGAGACCCATGGGTTTGCATTTCATATACAAACAGTAAAACCATGATCAATTAGACCTTTATCCCATATAGTTTCTGTAGGAGAGCACAGAGAAATTGAATATGATTGTCTTGAACTTCTGATTTCTGCAGCCTTGTGCATCCGCCCCTAAGATGAGGAAAGGAACCTGGTTAGACATAAGCATTTTGTCATTTCCAAGTATTAGCAAAACTCTGAACACAACTCCAAAAGGTGAAAGCTTCTTCTTGGAGAGGAAGAATCCAAGGGAATATGACCTGCTTGGATGTCACTGAGGGGATGACTGTGTACATCTGCAGCTCCCCTTTGCCTCAGCATTTGACTAATCTCCATAAAGATCACAGACTGGTTTGTGTTGGAAGGGACCTTAAGTCTCATCTCCTTCCACCCTCTTCTATGGGCAGGGACACCTTCCACAAACCTGGCCTTGGACACTTCCAGGGGTGGCGCAGCCACAGCTTCTCTGGGCACCCTGTGCCAGGGCCTGGACACCTCACAGGGAACAATTCCTTCCCAATATCCCATCTAGCCCTAGTTGTGTTCTTTAGGTGCTTTATATGATGCCCCAAACATAGAATGAACAACAGCAGCAGATCATCTTAAGATGGAGACAAAGATGCTTTTTTTTTTTTTTTTTAATTAAAGGGAACAAAATAACTTTCAATGTTACAAATGTTCTTGAGCTTTATTGAAGCAGATATTGATGATATCTCTGTCATGGTACTGGCAGTTGTCCTGCTTTCTCTCTCTGTACCACTGGCCCAGAAGTCTACAGAACCTGCTCTAATATCCTGGTGTCCATTTTAGTGCGTACTGGTCTTCAAAAATCCAGGTCATTTTGACTGTAAATGAAAGGATGTGGAAGAAAACTGGCATAGCAGGTTGGATTAGTTCAGCATCCTACCTTTGACATCAGCCAGAAGTGCTGCCTCCCAGGAAGGCCTCACACCAGAATGAAATCCTTCAGCCACGCAGTTTCCCCTTCATTTCACATTTATTTATATACGTCCTTGCTGACTCTGGTCACATAAACCCCATTGCAGTGAGCCAGGACAACGATCCCTGCAGCCCAGACTCTGTTTCTGACAGCAGCTGGTCTTGAAGGAGAAGTTGCAAAGGCCAGGATAACTTCAGAGCTGTCTTCTACCTCCCACACTCTCCTTACTTCCAGGAATCAGGAATTTAGGAGCCAGGGATTATATTTAACCATTGTTTTTAATAGCCACCACTGTGGCCAATTTCCATACCCAAATCCTAGTTTGATCTCTGCAATACACCATGGCAGTGTGTTTTAAAAAGTAGCTATGTGCTTTGTGCAAATCTTTTTTATTACCACATGTGGAAGCTTTTTAGGAGTGTGAAGGTTCTTAAGTTAAATTTTTAATGCCTTTTAAGTATTTCTTTAAAGTCAGAAGTATTTCTTTTTATTGCTTTGAAATGTTGCTTTACATTTCATTGCTCATTCCCTTATGGTTCTGTTGTGGTGATAATGTTAGAGAATGAGGAACAGTGTGTCAGTGCCTTTTTTATTTCTAGTGTTGAATTCTTCAGCATAATTTCATAGTCGTCCCTTTCACAGAGTCCTATGGACACAGCTGTTAATTAACAGGATTCCCTGGCTAACCTTTACACTGCAATTTTCTGGTCCTGTTCAGATCAAATGTGGACAATGGAGTAAATACCTTGGAGTGCTCCTTACACTGTGCAGTGCCACCCATGCAGGGGGACAGGCTGGGAGGTGGATTCCCACAGAGATGGCAGTGCTTTGGCTCCCTTGGGAGCAGGAGGGTGTTTCTGGTGCCCCAGCACCACATTTCTCTGCCCATGTGTGTGTTGGAGCTGGCACAATGCCATCCCTGTGCCCTCTTCCTCTGTTCCTCCTCCTCCTTCCCTTTTATCCCCCTTATCATTGCTGTCCCAGGCACCTGGTGCTGCTTTAATCCTCCTCACCCATTGCCTTTCCCTTCTGAAAGACAATTCTTGTCAGGGCTTTCTTGAGAACTCTCCCGCATCCTCCCTTCCTGACCAAGTTCCTTCTCCCTCTTGCAGCCACCCTCATGGCTCAGCCTCTCTGCCTTGGGCTCTCCTAGGATGATGCCACGTCAACTCTGTTCCCTCAGGGCTGCCAGCACCTTTTCCTGTGCTGCTCCTCGCCTTCCATCCCCAGACACAGGCTGCACTGCCATCCTCTCCTCAGAACACTCGTTTATGCAACTCTGCAGCCGCTTGCTCCACACACCCACCCTGGCCAGACTCCTCTTCCCACTCCCACCCTCCTCCCAGCCCATCTCCAGGGCTTGTCTTTTCCCTCTGGAGCAGAGAGCCAAGAAGGGAGGGACATGCTTCCAACAGGACTGCCTGCTCCTGCATGCTCCAGGCAGAGCCAGCATTCCAGAGGAAGCTCTGTTTAGGGTCTGGTGGAGGTTGCTGCCTAGTGACAATGACTTGCTTGTTCCTGTGTGACCTGGATATGGCAGGCAGCCATCAACTGAAGAGCCTGAATGGGAGGTTCCCCCCTGTGGAGGCCTTCCAGGATGCCCCATGAAGGCTTTCCAGGATGCTCTGTTGTCCCCTTTGGCTCCCTAGGGACCAGCTGCTCATGCTGGGTGAGCTGGGGGCCTTGGCATGTAAAACTGGCTTGTAAACTGGGTGCCTGGGGGAACAGGACTGGATCCTTTCTCTGGCCTCCTGTCCTTGGCTGTGTTCCTGCCCCTTCCTGGTGCTATTTCAGCCTCAGGCTACTCTCTGGATTCTTACTCTAGAGTTAACTTCGAGTTTCATTCTGTTGTCCCTGGCTTTCCCTACAACTTGCAGTTCTGTCGTGGACTACTTCCTTCCTCTAGGCCAACTTTTATTCCTGTGTGACCACTTTGGTCCGTGTGCCCTGCCATGGGAGCCATTAGGATGCAGAAGGTGAGAGCCAGCCTTCCTAGCCTTTGATCCTTCAGGCAGTCCAGTCTGACCAGCAGCAGCCATGCATGCCAGATGCTGGGAGAGGTGTGGCAGGGCCCTAGGACCCACTAGATTGCTCTGTGCAGGCAATGAGCAGCTTGTGTGCAGGGCTTGGGCATGTGCAAGAAGGAGATTTTGCCAGATTTCATCAAGTGTTTTCAGAGCTATGCAGCTTTTCCCACTAGAGTGGATTTTCTCTCCCATTAGGGTGGATTTTCTCTCCCCTTAGACTGGATTTTCTTTGAAAAAGTGAAAAGGTCCATCCTTGTATAAGAGCCCTCTGTCCTCCTCTGTCTTATCCAAAATATGAACACAAACACAATTTCTCAGTAAGAGTGGTTTTCAGGGCTTGCTTTAAACTGGCAAAGTATTATTTCCCTTGCTCATTCTTGAATATTTTTGGACAGCTGTGCTAGCTATTTTCTAGAAATACAGTTTGTGCCAAAAATGTCTTAAAGAGAATTAAAGCCTGAACCGATTGTCTTTGCCAAAACTTTAAGCCCCTGGAAATAAGTTCTTAAAACTGGAAGTCCTGGACATCCTCAGGGATGATGCAGCCAGACCAGCACATGTCACTCTCTCCTTTCCTGCTTTAAGCATCCTCATCCTTGCACCCACCTTTCTCCAGGGCACAGGGTGCTCCATGTGCCCTGCTTTCACTGCAGCAGGGTTTTTTCTTTCCCTGATCCTCCCCAGCTCACCCCCAACACCATTATTCTCTCACTGGAACTGAGCTGGGCTTAGCCAAGCAGGGCTTTGCTGGCATTGGCCTGTGTGGGCAACCAGCGACAGCTCCGCCGCTCACTGATCTCCTTGCACATGTTTTGCTGCCATGTGGTACCTGCTCCCTTCCCAGCTGCCAGCCCAGCTGTGGGATGTGCTGTTGAATATTTACTGTGCTCTGAAGGACGTGATTTTGTGATGTTTTACAGTGCTTCATTTGGTAGAAGTAGTGACCTGAGCGGTCCCTACATTTCAGCCAGTCGCGGTCCATCTCTAGCTACCTCACCCACTGCCATTGGCTCATCTACCTCCCTGGGCACCCCGTGGCAAGCTGTCTCTTGCTGTCCCACATCTCTCGGTGTGAACACTCCTGCTTCAGCCCACCACAACACCAGGTAATGGCTCCCAGTGGAGATAACACCCCAAAAGTCGGCATTTGGGTTGGAAGTTCTGCAGTGGATTAGGGATTGGAGGTTGCTTCCACATGGGAAGTGCTGATAAGCAATTCCAGCGTCATAAACAATGCCAGGATGGTGGTGTTGGACATTTCCAGTGGTGGGTGTGACTGGCAGGCAGGTGACAGCCTGCAATGTGTCCCTTGTGCCCTCTGTCCCTGTGACACAGCACGGGCTCAGGATGCCCTTGGGTGCTTAGTGTACAAGCTCTTGGAGTTCTTTCCTTCTGCTGATTCACCAGGTACATTTTTCTGATTGTTTTTGCTACTGATAGGGATGTGAAGGCTATTAATTCCTCTTGCTCATTCTTCTCCCTCTTCTCCCAAGTTCTGTAAAATTCATTTTACTGTGGCTGTTCTCTACAAAGTCATGAGTGTAAAGTGAGGAGGATGAACTGTCCATGCTCTGTCGAGGAGGTTGGGCTCGGTCAGCACTGGAGTTCACTTGCTTTGCTTTCCGTATGTCTTCTCTATTTCAGAGCCCCTTTCAGGCAACAAACTGATTCTGCTGTAGAGAAAAACGCAGAGGGCAGCTGTGCCAGCACCCCTCTAGGTGTTATCACAAACCGTGCTGTGCTCGGCACTGCCAACGGCACCGGGAATACCGGGGCTGCCTCCGCCACAGGGAAGGACCTCTCGGCTGAGGAGGCCAGGGAGCGCAGAAGGTCAGTGAGGAGTGGGCTCTGGTGGCCCCCTCTGTGGGCAGCTGTCACGTGGTGCTGATGGTGGGGGTATAACAACTGGTTTTTAGGTGCTCCATGAAGTTCCCAGGCTGCTGTCCCTACTCTGTCTGAAGGTTTTGAACTGAATCGTCACTGGCTTGTAGGTTAAATTTAGTTTCATAATTTTCTACTTGTCTCTTCAGCATCTCAGCCTTTTTCTTTAGTACTAATCTCAGCTCCTAATCTCAGCCCGATCCCAGTGTGTTTGCAGGGACACACAGCAGAGCAGCCACTTGCAGTGGGTTCTGTAAAATGAATCCCATCCTAAAAAGACCATTGTACTGAGATGCATTCAGATAAAATCTGTCCCCCTGATTCAGCTCAGTTGTGTTTACTTACCCACTGATGGAGACGTCTGTGCTGCACAGGTCCCCCAGATTCCCTTTGCAGTTAGTGGGAGAAAACACATTCCTGGGGCGTGTAGGTGTGTGACACAGCAGGAGATGGACTCCAGCAGCAGGTATGGCTTTGATTGACTGGGAAGGCCAGAGGTAGGAGACTGCCATGTGCAGCTGAGACCATTCCAGCAGCAGCAGCAGGGGGAATGACTCTGACTCCAGCTGGTGATATCTCTTTCTTATCACGTGGTGTTATTTTAAGACTGGGGAAATACAAACCTGGGGAGACAGAGCTCTTTTCAAAGGAACTGTACCCTGTGCATTAATTACGGAATATGAAATGATCCATATATTCTTCCTGTTAACAGGTTAACTTTTACAAAATCTGTCTCTTCTAATGGCATCAGTGAAAGCAAATAGTAATAAATAAAATACAGCAATGAACTGGGTGTTTCTAACCAGCACTGAGTTCATGCAGGGTACCTAGTGCTTGAATTCTTCCAAACTGTCGTAGTGATTTATTGAAATACAATCCCTCTGAGTGCTGATAGTGCTCTGGCACATCTTAAATGGCCTGAGGCTGAAGGATGGCAAAAGCAGTAATGGGAATTATCAGCCTACAAGACTAAAGGTGGTGGGGCTGAGCTGCTGCTTGGCTTCATCTGCAGCAAATCCAAGCAAGGTGGGCTGTGCTGTTGGAAAATACTCAAACTTGTAATGCTGTTTGGGATTTTTTTTTTCCCAGAGTTAGCACAGGGAGCACTTGTGAGAACAGGCAGCTGTGTTCTGGAGGAGCCACATTCATCAGCTTTGTGTGCAGGGACGGTTTGCACTAGCCACTGTAGGGTATCTTTGGTGTGAAAACACTTGGGTTAGCCCTGGAAGTGCCTCTTTGTTCTCCTGTTGCGTTGCTGGAGGTCACTTGGCTTGTGGTCATTTGCAATTGAATCGAGATGAGCTGCCAAAAGATACTGTCAGTGCCCAGTGAGGCTGTGCAAGAGAACAGAGTGAGTATTGTGCTCTCAGTTGTCCCTTCAGACTTTTCTCAATGGTCTCTCCATTTTAGCAAGCCCAAAATCAAGTTGCAGAAGCAGATTTGTCCGTGCAGAAGTGAGCTGCTCAAAGTCCTCCCAGACTTCTGGCACTGTCTGCAGATAGAGAACTGGACTGGGATAGTTACTTGTAGATGACCCAAAAAGCATCCATTAATATTACTGCATTGGCATTTACTGCCAAATCTGTTTCTATAAATAATACAGAAGATCTTTTTGTCTCCTGCATTTTGATTAGAGAACCATCTCCTGTGAATTATGGTAATGTAAAGAGAAAACACCAGAACATTCCTCCCACCTTAAATTGATGCTTTGAAACTACTGAGAGGAAAAAAGCCCAGAAATTACGTATTGTGCTCATGGGGGAGGAAACCTTACTGATGAATGTACGTCCTCACACTGGGTTAAAATGACTGCACATTGGAACTAGGAAACATGGACCCAGGGAGACAGGAGAAGTCACCTAAAGTCACCTAAACGGGAAAGGCTTACTAGGGAAGGAGACCAATTCCAGTAAAATAAAAAGGCAAATGGCAGACAGTTGTCAGGGCAGTGCTGTATGGATTTCAGTTCCCAGCTGCAGCTGTTGCAGGAGTGTTTGGGCTGCTTTGGTGTTTCCAAAGCGCCAGCTTGCCCTTAGCAACAAAAACATAAACAGACTGATCATCTAATATTAGATCATAGGGATATCTCTGAACTTGTGGCCTTACAATTATGTGTGAAGCCAAAAGGTTATAGCAGAAGAGGCTGCTTAGGGCTGGGGATGAATGACTGGCAGGGTGCTCTGGAGTGCTGATTTGCATCCTATGGTGGCCAAAAGCCTTATTCTGCCCCACCACGGTGTTTGACCCATGGTGGTTCACCTGCTCCTTGTTTTCCATCTGAATTGGTCAGGAAATGCTCCAGTAAATGCTGGAAAATAGTGTAAATGACAATGGGGAGGAAAGAACAACCAGCAGAGGGGCAGCAGAGCAGAAGTCTGTTTGGGGCTTGCGATGCCTCTTGGTGCCGACCGGGCCGTACTCGGTCAGGGCCGGGGCTGGGGCTGAATGTCCCAGGGGTTCAGCCCGGCTGCTGCCACGTGTGTTCCGTGTGTCCTGCTGCACATCCCAGCCTCCCAACACTGCCACATGTGTTCCGTGTGTCCTGCTGCACATCCCAGCCTCCTGGTGCTCCTCTGCAGCACTGCAGTGTGCTGCTGCCGTGAGCTGGAAATGTGCCATCTCCCACAGCCAGTGCTTGTGCCAGGCAGTTTCTTTTGGGTTTTTTTCTGGGAATTTTGGAGCTGCTGATGAACAGTGTGGTCTGGCCGTTTGGATGATCTCCTTCCAAAAGCAAATTGTCTCCCATTGTCAGTGTGTTTGTCCACTGAACTCAACCAGACCTGGCTCTGCTGAGGGTGGATTTCAGCTGTGTGTATGTTGTGCCTACAGTACTTCACACAGATCCTGTTCTTCCTGAGGCAGAACTAACAGCTTCCTCATTTCTGCTGAGTGCCTGTAGATGGTGGGGAACAGGGGATCCTGTTGGTTGGAGCCCAGTGCTGGATTATCCACCTTCATCCAGGATGACAGCGGCCTCTAGTGCCACCAAAAGTTCTTCCCCAAGTTCTCTGCACCCTTGTTTGTGCAGGTTCAGTGCAGGGCTCTGGTCACAGCTTCTCCCGGGAGTCCTGCACTGCAGCCCCTGCCAGAGTATTCCTGGTGTCTGGGCTGCTTGGAGCTCTGGCCCCTGGGCTTAGAAAGGGCTGCAGGAGATCCTGCTGTACTGGAATGTCACTTCAGCCATGAGATACCTGTGCTGGAAGGAAAGTGTGGGAGATCTGGCTGAAACTTTTCATACTCTATGGAAGTTTTGGTTCCCAGAACAGCTGGAAAGGTGACTGTGCAGCCCACAGCTGGCACTTGGGGTGAGACACTTTGCCTGAGAACTTCTGAAGGGCAAGTCTGTGCTCTGAGTTATGTGGCCAGTTTATAAGGACTCTTGAATTTGAAATCTCTCCTTGTTTGGCAAGAATTAGGATTTAAATTTTTTTTTACCCCCTCACCACTGTGTTTATACAACTGAATTCTGCCATTGTGTGTGTTCTTCCTGTTCCTCAGGAAGGTTCCAGCAGGGTGGTTCCAGCACTTGCCATCAAACATGCTCTTAGAGGCAGGAAACTCATCTCTCTCCTCCTTACTTCCTAATTTATTCTGACCAGTTTCTCACATAACTGCCCAGTCCATGGAGGTGTCCAAGGCCAGGCTGGACAGGGCTTAGAGCAACCTGGTCTAGTGGAAGGTGCCCCTGCTCTTGGCAGGGACTGGAACTAGATGAGCTTTAAGGTCCCTTCCAACCCAACCCATTCCATGATAAATCCAGAGTAGGAGAGAGGTGGACTTGTTTCCTGGGCAGTTTTGGGGCTGGCGGCTCTGCTGAGCCCATGGCTTCTTGCCCTCTAAGTCTCCCCTAGAAATGCTTTTCAGATGAATGAAATCCACTGACATGCCAGGTAACTGTGTTTGACAAACAATTCTGTTTCCTGCTTCATTCCCAAGAGAAATTTATTTTTCATTCTAAGGATCCAGCTGCTAATTATAGAAGCATATATTATTAATATATTAATAACCAAATCCTTCTCCCTCAGTACTGTTAGATGAACAATTTTTGGCAAGTCCTTCTACCTCATGGTTCTGGCCTGTGGGCATTTTGAGTGTGCCTCCTCTAGGAAGAGCATGGATGTGTCACCTGATATGTCCCATAACCCTTATGATCTGACAAATGGAATAAATGCCCCTGATCTGTGTGAAAGTTAAACTATGAGATTTGCATTCAAGGGGTATTTAAATGTCTCTTGGGAGGAGCTGGCAGAAAAGACTGTGAGCAGTAGCTCACTGCAACCATTTTTTACTAGCATTTGACTCTATAATCCTTATCACTGACTGATGTAAAACTGAGTGGTCTTAATCTCCTGGGAAAGGTCCCTGGGGGAGCAGAGCAGTGGGATGCTCATGCAAGGAGCTGCTACAAGGCCAGGGAAGGATTCCTGTCCACACTACACAGTGGACAAGAAGAAGTTAAGAGGTTTCTCTCTCCTGTGAAGAACAGAACGATCATCTGGCACCTGCTGTGACAGCATTTCCCTGCCACTGCCTCTGCAGTTAATTGCTTTCAGATAAAGTTGTCCCTTTTTTCAAAGGCTGCTGGTGCAAATGACGTGGGAGGGCAGGAATTCTGCTGGCCGTGGGATTGTCCCTGTTTGGAAGAGGCGAGATTGCTCCTGCTGGATCAGAAATCAGGCTGCAGTTTTATTTGGAGTAGGGTTGAGGTGTGGGCCGGGGTCAGTGCTGTTTCCTGCAGGGGCGGTGAGCAGGTGTGTGCTGCATGCTCAGCCACCAGGGCTTGATCCACCCAGGGCTCCGGGGAAGGGGGGTGGATATTTTGGCATTTGCTTTAGGCGGGGCAGCCCAGACCGTAGGTTGGCCTGCTAACAAAAGCAAGAATCCGTGCAGGATCCTTCAGGAGTGGTCAGGGAAAGGAAGCAGGGACCACTTGAGCTAAGCATTGTAAAAGAACTGCAGCTTGGCAGCGTGGAGCGAGCAGAAGGTAAAAGTGCCTTTCCCCAGCCCTGTCCATGCCATGTGTGCAGTTCTCTTGGCTTTACTAATGGGAAC
Organism: Nicator chloris; assembly: GCA_013400495.1. NCBI lineage: Eukaryota > Metazoa > Chordata > Aves > Passeriformes > Pycnonotidae > Nicator > Nicator chloris. The sequence goes on along the minus strand of WAAE01017688.1, from coordinate 178,806 downwards.
CACTGCCCTGCTGCATGCACTTCACCCTCAGTCTAACAGCAGTAATGGCACCTTCTGGCTCCAGTGCCATCCCAGTGCCACTGCTTCTATGTTCAGGGGCTGGGCTTTACTAACTTTGACTAGTTCAGCTACTTCTCTGCGTCCAAAATGGCCATTAAAGCCAAGGATGTACCTGAAATATTTGTAGTGATCTTGTGTGTCACTACAGCTGAGAGCTAATTCAGCACTTAATCAGCTACTCTGTTAAATTCTGTGCTCCACGGTATTGACCTGGGGATGTGACAGGTGGAGGACCCAAGGAAGCCAGGTAACTTCCCTGGCATTTCTTTTTCAGAAGTTTTTGTGCAGACTTAATTAATCTTCTGTCCCTGAGAACAGTGGACACTGGAAATGGAACCAAAGCTACAGGCTAAGAAATTGCAATGTGACTCATTAGGAAATGGAAATCTTTGATACATTATTAACATTCAGTGATATTTTGCATAATTCAGCTGGGGCTGATCCGTGATCCTGTTCCTCAGACTGCTCAGGCATCTCCTGCTCCCACAAGGTGGCAGTGGAAGGCTGCTGGAATGCACTGGCAGCTGAACATCACTCCTCGGGCTTATCTGGTTCAGCAGCTGAACCTTCTTTATCACCATCAAGTTTTGATTTTATTTTTTAGTTGCAAAAGACAATTTCCCAAATACTCGGAGTTTTGCCAAGTTAATCTTTTTTTTTCCCTAGGGATTTTCTGCCCTGGAAAATTTCCTGTTTCAGACTGTAAACCAGCTTTTTGGAAAGCTGTTACAGGTCTGCTTAAAGTTGCTGAAAATGTCAAATTGTGTTGGTTCAGTTGCAAATGAGAGGGATGCTAGCAGAGGCAGGATGTTGGTTTCCTCTATCAGTGGCAGGAAGTGGAGTTCCATCCTGCTCCAGGTCCTGCAGCAGATTTTTAATGCAAGGTTGCAGCTTCTGAGAACTGCAGACAGTGCATGTGCAGACAGTGCACGGGGACAGCTCACTCAGTGCTGTGTATTGACAACTGAAGTCCTGTGCTGAACACAAACAATTGCAAAATATTCCATCCTAGTAAGCTTTGCACTTGTGATGGTCACAGCTGACACGTTCAGTGTCTCAGAGACATGTCACACTGTCATTTGAGGTGTTGGCTGCCTCTGCTCTGGGGTTGCAGCACTCTCTGCTTTTCTCTTACAGAAAGAATTTCTGGATTGTTTTTGTTTTTTAAGCAAGGACGTGTTCTCCTCTTCTAGCAGAAGTTTAAAGGTCTGAGTTCACAGCAACAGTTACTGCAGCCAGTTTAGGGAATGTGATCACTGTTTGTTGCCTTTTCACTCTTCACCATAAAGCTGAGTGACATTAATGTGAAGAGATTTTTTTGTGCATTGATCATTAAAAGCTTCTCATGTATGTGCTGACTCCCCCAGCCCCAAACTTGGTGAGCTCTCAGGAGTACCAATGCTGTATTTTATTCCTCTGGCAGAGGGATTGCAGGGCTGTGTTCCCAGCTGGATCTGCAACCTGAGCACTCCTCACTTCATATTGGAGCACTCCAGGCTGCCGGAGGGGCACAAGGAGCTGCCGTGGGGACCCTGCATAGAAGGAGCAGCTCTGCTGTCTGAGAGGCACACACAGAACTGAGCATGGAACCATAGAATGGTTTGGGTTGGAAGGTTGGTCAGGATTTTACATCATCTCATCCCACCCCTGCTATGGGCAGGGACACCTTCCACTAGACCAGGTGACTCCAAGCCCCGTCCAAACTGGCCTTGAACACTTCCAGGGATGGAGCATGGGAAAGGACCAAAATTGTCCAGAACTCCTTGATGGGAAGTGTTCTTGTAGCCTCAGCTGTCATACGTGTAACGTCACCCCATTGTAAGCATCCTGTGGAAACAGGAGTTCTGCAGGGGTAAAGGGAGCTGGTTGTTTTGATTAACAAGTGGCAAAGATCACAAGTCTCTTAATCTCTTGGATCAGCACCTGAACATGTTGAGCAAAGCAGAGCTGTGGGAAATAAAGAAGTTAATCTGCTGCTAGTGAACCTGCTAATCAACCTGTAACCAGAGGGCTGAAATTCAGACACTGAAACTTGCACAAGCTGAGAATTCATTGTCCAGGTTGAAACACGACAGCTCCCAGCAGCAAAAGCCTGAAAAAAGGGAATTCTCAGCCAAGCCTTTTTGAGCCAGCTGTGAAAGGCTTTAGTACTATGATCTTGTTATCCTTCTATCCTCAGCTTATTAAATAACTAGGCATTGTCAGGGTGTCTACCCCCTCATTCCCAGCTCCAACACTCACAGTCTGATGTATTATCCTTCTCTCCTGCCTGGAAGGGTCTCTCAGAGCGCATCCAGCTGCTGGCAGTTCCTCTAATGATTGTTTCCAGTTGCAGTGGGCTGATGGGCAGAACGTGACAGCACAGGGATAAATTCAGGGAAGAACTAAAACTTGTTGCTTGCATAAGAGAGCAGGAAAGTTTCTTTTTCTGACTGTTTCCGTGTAGTTGCCAATGATTGACTCGCTGCTGGGGACATAGTTCATTTTCTAACTTAAGGAATTGTATTTTGGGAATTGCTGTCAGTATTGTTGCCTGCATAACTTGCACTTGCTTCTCTTCCCTCCTCCAGCTTACGGATAGTTATTTGCTAATGGCAACTCTCCAGTTTGTAGGAATGCATTGCTGGGATGCTGTATTTTTCCAGTTGTTTCCAGAGGAAGAATATCTGTACTTGAGGCTTTTGCTGACTTTTTTTTTTTTATGTTCCTTTGTTCACAGTATGTGTGAGTTTTAATGTGCACACTTGTATATATAAACATATACATGTGTATGCCTGAGAAACAGATACACGTGTGACAGAGACTTTGTAAAACACTGCAGTGTTTGGAATAGGAATACTGTACTCTTCTTAAGAAGAGAAATTTCAAACATTTTAAGTCTGAGTAGCCACATGGCTTTCCATGTGCTGAACACACCTCCTTGTGCACAGGGAGCCAAATCTGTGCCTGGCTCCACATACCTGTGTTGCCTGGATTTGGAGGAGCCAAAAGTCTGTCCTGGCCTCCAAGAACACTGTCACTGTTGGTTCTAGTTTAGTGAGTGTAGTTCAGAATCACTTCTAAGCTGGAAAGAGGTGAGAGGATTTGGAGAAAGCCTAGGAAGAGCTTTCCTCCAGAAGAGTTTCATCAAGCCCAGCCCCAGTTCATGACCAACAGAGTCTCATTCCCAGAGGTGGGGGACGGCTGTCATGATGAACCAGTTACTGTGTGCAGTTCATGTTCTTACTGCACTGTCTGCAGGACCTGGATTTATTGAAGAAGGGATGAGGGGGAACCTGTCATGCCCCAATGCAGCTTGTGTGAGGGTGTATCTCACTTGTCAGTCCTGACAGTAGAATGAAATTCCTTGAACCCAGTCTGAGAAAACAACAGCTGTAGAGCTTGGTGGATGTTTAGCTTCCAAATTTGTTGCCAGGTGTCTATAGAATACCAGAAAGGTTTGGGTTGGAAGGGAACTTAAAGCTCATTTAATTTCACCTGCTGGCATGGGCAGGGACACCTTCCACTATCCCAGCTTGCTCCAAGCCCCATCCAACCTGGCCTTGAGCACTTCAAGGGATGGGGCAGCCACAACTGCTCTACCACATGTAGGTGGTGTAAAACTCCAAGTTTTGCATGTTCTTGCTGTCCCCTCTGGGACTTGGTGATGTTCTGCCAGAGGGCTCCATGGTGGTGAGTGGTGTTTGCCAGAAAGACTTAAAGCTCTGCCATCACTGCCAAACACTTCCTGCCATCCTGTGCCTGAAGGAGTTTAGGGTGGCAGGAAAGAGACTGGTGTTGTAAAAGGATTATTAGTAGACTGTATGTTTCTTGGAGAAATTAATATTTTGTTCTTGTTACCTATGCACCAACCAACAGGGCATTGTAACTCTTTTCTGCATCATTCACCCTTGACTTGGGGGGGGTGGTTTCTCCTCACAATATTTTCTTTTCCTCTGGCCAGCATTCTCTAACATACAGATTTGCTCCTATATTCCTGGTTTACCAGCCTGTATATCCACCCTTCCCATTTCCTGGGTTGAATCTCCCCTTCTGTTAGTATTGCAGCTCCTTTTGCCTTGACGAGGTGATGAGTAGTTGAGATCTATTTGAGTTTTACACTATCCTTGATGAAAGAGTTGACAGACGAAAATAGGTGTTTTCTTGAAAATAGGCAGAATTAAGTGGGAGCCAGGTTCATCAGTCAGTTACCAGGTTTTTGCCTAGCTGATACACAAACCAGAAGTCTGTAGCTCTCTCAAGGCAGCAGGACACACTTGTCTCTGTGGGAGCATTAAACCTTTGCAGTGGTTTTGCCGACTCTCACATATACATCTTGAACGATTTCTGTTCTTCTCCTTGAACTTACAGCCAAAACTCTGGTAAAAATCTGTTCTGCTTTATCCATGCCTTGAGCTTGGTGTGATGGCTGCTCTTATTGCAAGTATTTCTCAGAAAAAGCTTATGGCAAAGAAACAAAACACATAGTGCCTTTCCTTTGAAGATCTGCTTGGACCCTGAGATATTTGCTTGAATTATAGGATGACACAGGCACTGCACTTGAGCAAGCAGCATGTTCCTTTAAAGGAAAAATTAAATAATTAAAAAGTCTGTGGATTGTTCAGAGGCCACCTCACACCCCATTTAGTGCTTGTGTCCTGCAGCCTGCTGTGCTCTGCAGTGTTTCTGCTTTGGAGAGCAGCGTGTTGCTCTGCCTGTGCTGCCCAGCCCAGTCCTGAGCTTCATCCCACTTGCCATCTCCTTCCTGTGCATTTGTTCTCTCTCTCTCTCTTCCAGCCCATTTAGCACACTCAGCTCTCACAAAATTCAGTTTGTAAGCAAAGCGACGCATTGTAAAATCTGTCTTTTCCCTCCCTTCCCCACAAATTAAAAAGCAAAGCACACAGGGTCCCCAGCAGGGCACACCTGGGCCTGCACTGCCAGCAGGGCCAGGCTGCCGTGTGCAGGTAGAGGTACTGACAGCACAGCCCCTCCTTCGGCGCCTGGAACAGGCTGTGGCTGCTCCCTTGCAGAAACCAGCTCTGTCACTGCGCAGTGGCTCTGCTGACTTGCCTCAGAAAATTCGGTTATCTCATGCTGTAAATGGCTTTGGGTGAGCTCCAGGAGGTGATGAATTGTGTAAATGGAAAGAACCCGAAAGTTGGCAATTGATTGTGGCTGTGGCCCAGGCTGAGCCGTGCTGACCTGCAGGATGTGCTCAGCTGAAGATCAAGTCCCTCTTACAGGTTGGACTCCCAGAGTTGCTAATGATGCTGTAACATACTTGTATTTTTATATGAATTCTGGGGGAGCAGAGCAGAAAAAGCCTGGGAGGATGATGGGGTAAGAGACCCAAATGGTTTTTCTCTTGCCGTACTCACAGCAAAGCTGTGGCTGAACTGCACCAAGGCAATCCTGCAGCCTCCTGCAGGTGCCTGGGCTGCCCCTGCTGCAGAGCCCCTCCCCACACCTGGGGCTCACCTGGTCCCCACAGATTTGCCAAACCTTTCCTGAAACTCATTTGAAAACCTGTTTTGTCCTCTCTGTACCTGTAGCTCCTACATACATGTATCCTCATTGCTGAATAAATTGCACTGATTCAAATTCCACTGATTCAAAGCCATTGCAGTAAACTGCCTATCGTACTGAGCTACAAATTTACTTGGTTTATATATTTCAGGAAATTTTTTACTACTGCTCTGAACTTCATTTGCAGTATATTTTGCAAATGCCTTCTTCCTGTAGCTGGCTTATTGCTTCTGGCTGCTGGGCAAATAGCAGTGATTCTGCTTGTGTCAAAAACTGCAGAAAATGCTTATTGTTTCCTTAATGTGCCATTACCTGGACAGTGCACACGCTGCAGCAGGGAGAGAAGAGCTCCTGCTCTGCAAAATTAGGAGTTGCAGAGCTTTCACTCATCAAACAGCAGTTTTTTTTGTTCATGAAACAGCAGATTCTTGGGAGACAGTCATCCCTCTGAAGTGTAGGCACTTCCCGTATTTGCATATCCATCACAGCTCATGTGCCTGTCTGGATAATGAATGGGAAGAAGTGAGCTCCTCTGCAGTGCATCCACATGTGGTGTGCTGGAGGCTCCTCATGGAGGTGATAAATCACACCCTGGGAGCGCAGCTCTGCAAGCCCCCAGCTGGGGACATCTCCATTGCAGGCAGCTCGTAGGGCACAGGTCAAAGAATCATGGAATTTCCTGAGTGGGGAAGGATCTCAGAAATCGAGTCCAACCCCTGGCCCTGCACAGACACCCCAACAATCCCACCCTGTGCATCCCTGAGAGCGTTGTCCAAACACTCCTGGAACTCTGGCAGCCTTGGGGCTGTGCCCATTCCCTGAGGAGCCTGGGCAGTGCCCAGCACCCTCTGGGGGAAGAACCTGTTTCACAATATCCAGCCTAACCCTCCCCTGACACAGCTTCATGTCATTCCTTCAGGTCTTGTGCCTGGCCACAGAGAGCAGCAATCAGTGCCTGCCCCTCCAGGAGTCTCCAGTGCAGCATCCCTGGCACAGATGCAATCCTTTACACTTTCCTTGGCCTCTGGAGATCAGGGATGTTCAGGGCATTACATATCAGGTCAAATCCTTGCGCCAGTTTCAAGTGAGAACACTCTCACATGAGCCCCACAAGGCCTGAGGAGCTGGGAGGTGACTGTCTGTACCTCCCACAAGCCAAGAAGCCCCCATGAAGGGGATTCCTCCCTGGAGGCCAGGCTGCATTTGCTGCACAGCTGAACCAGCACTGAACACAGGTCCTGAGGGTGGATAAAACCCACCATGGCAGATTATTTTAGAATGATGCAAATTTCTGGATTCTCTGTGGTTTTGTCACAGTGCAGCAGCTTAGTGAACTTTCTGATAAATGTCTTAACATACTGGATCAGATGCAAATCCTCTTCAGGCCATTACCTTTGCCATGAAGATGGTCAACTAAAACCAGGAAGAGTCCGAGGAATAAGTGTATTCACCTTCATCCCTCACTTAGTTCACTGCCCTTTGAACACATCCAGGCCTCCAGTACAGTGTTAACCTGGCAGTGATAGACCTGCAAAGAACATTCCAGCACCCTCATCCCTGTACAGTGGGACAGTGTGAATAATCATTCCATATCAACCAGGCTGAAGTTTAATTAACTGTTCATAAGACTGAAACCTCTCATCCAGCATGGAAATCATTTACTGCTGTGCACTCCGTGACTCAAAGCACTGTCCAATTCCTCACCAGTTCCTCTCAGTGAATGCCAGGGAAGAGGGTGCAGTTTATGTATTTTCATGTGAATAATTCTTTTGAATTCTTCCAGCTTTGATGAAATCTAGTTGTGCCCAGGTCTGTTTTGAACTGGGGGGTTTTGAGTGTTAAGGAGATTGGTTTACACAGAGCGTGAAGGTCATTTCTTTAATTCCATGGCTCTTTCCAAGGTGTGTGTCTCTGTGATGCTTGCAGGTCAGTGGCTCCTGGCGTGATGGGTTTCATATTGATGAAGGCAGCAGATTGCAGGAATATGATCGTGACTGTAACGACAGGAAGGAGGGTCTGAGGAATGCACCAGCACAGGATTTCTCTTCTTAGGTTTTTGTCTGAGTGAGAGGGCGTTTATGAGGAGTGGGATTCTTTCTTTAACAATGCAATGATTTGGAATGGAGCAAATAACAAAGAGAATAGGTGCACCTTTTTAACAGAACATGTCCATCACTAAAGGGTTTATTGAGAGGCTCTGAGGAGAAGGTGCTGTGAACATATGTGTATTGTGTGCACATGGGGAAGTTGTCCTAAAGAAACAGCAATAGCAGATGGAACTAAAATTAATTTTTGTCCATGAGAAAGAGAATAACTCAGGAGTCTACAGAGACAGGAAGGCAGAATATCTGCTTTTACTTTAACCTCTTCTGCACCTTTTTTTTTTTTTCCCAGGTCATATCTGACTCCGGTGCGGGATGAGGAAGCAGAATCCCTGAGGAAGGCACGATCCAGACAGGCCCGGCAGACTCGCAGGTCTACCCAGGTAAAGAATGGAAATGCTCACATTCATGTGTAGGATGAAGAGAGCTGATTAATTGTTTGCCCAGAGCAGCTGTGGCTGCCCCATCCTTGGAAGTGTGCAAGGCCAGGTTGGACAGGGCTTGGAGCAGGCTGGGATAGTGGAAGGTGTCCCTGCCCATGGCAGGGGTTGGGGGGATGAGATAAGCTTTAAAATCCCTTCCAATCCAAACCATTCCATGATTCAGTAGAGAGGCAGGATTTTCTTCTGCTTTTACGTTATTTCTTAGGACAAGGGACTTGTCTGCACTCACACTGTTTTGGAGAGGTTCTGGCAAAATTTCCTTCAAGCAGTTATTACAAAATCCTCCCACAGACATACCTGAGTTAGATTTCCAAGCTTTGCTTTCTGCAATGTACCTGCCTCTTAGTTTGTAGTGTGATCACATATATTTGGGTTGCTTTGAGTCAGTGATTAAGCCAATAGGCTGAGAAATATGGTAAAGGCAACAGAATTCTTCCTTTTCTCTTACCATAGGGATGAAACATGAGCCTGACCAGATGTGAGTCTGTGGCATTTTAAACTGACCTGGAAGACTGAAAATGTAATTTCAGGCTGGAAAAGTCTCCAAGGATACTTTAGCGCCCCTTCCAGTGCCTAAAGGGGCTCCAAGAGAGCTGGAGAGGGAGTTTGAACAAGGACCTGGAGGGACAGGACAAGGGGGAATGGCTTCCCACTGCCAGAGGGCAGGGGTAGATGGGATGGTGGGAAGGAAGTTTTGACTGTGAGGGAGGTGAGGCCCTGTCGTGGGATCCCCAGAGAAGCTGTGTTTGCCCCGTGCCTGGATATGTCCAAGGCCAGATTGAGCGGGGCTTAGAGCAACGTGGGCTGGTGTAAGGTATCCCTGCCTGTGCTGGGCTTGGGATGAGATGAGTGTTAAGGTCCCTTCCAAGCCAAAGCATTGTGGGGTTCGATGCTTCTGTCTCCCTGCAGGGCGTGACCCTGACAGATCTGCAGGAGGCCGAGCGCACGTTCAGCCGGTCGCGGGCCGAGCGCCAGGCGCAGGAGCAGCCGAGCGACAGGGCCGAGGACGGCGCCGAGAGGCCCGAGAGCCGCGCGCTCTGGGGCAGGAGCGCGGACGACGAGGTGATCCTTCTGCCTCAGCACTGCTTGCCTCAGAGCTAGTGAAACCGCCTAGGACAGCTGACGGCAGGAGAAATTCTTTGGGAGTTGTATTTTTATTCTGAGGGGGACAGACTAGGTGGAAAGAGGTACTGCTGACTGAGGAGCAGCACTTCAGCACAAAGGAGGTGGATGTGGAGGTGCTGGAGCTTAGCTGTGCCTTTGCTCTCCTCTGGGAATTTCACTGTTCTGTCTCTTGGCAGAAAATAAGGGAGTGTAAATCCCAGAAAGTGTAATGAGAAGACTAATGATAGAAATGTGGCCTGGATCCATCCTTGCTGTGCAGTCTAGGCAGAGGCTTTTTGTTCACATTTTTCCACAGATGTTCCATGTGTAATGGAAAGCTGGACAGACCAGTTTTCTGCCCCTGCCACCACCTCTATTTTTTTCACTCTAAATCATATATTTCTATTAGATAACTTGTGTCTCTTGCCATGAGCTGTAGGGACAAAGGGATTGATCCCAGATCTCCCAGCTGTGGAGGGTGCTGTTACACTTTAGCCGTGCAATGACTTTTAACATCCATCCCTATCTGATAGAATGGACCTGATCTGGCAAGTGCAGGTGATCACTTTGAGCAGCAGTGAAGAAAACATTGCACTCTGAAAAATTACTGCATTCCCTGAAATCCAAAATCTGCTACTTCCTTTTCATTGTACTATTTTTCTGTCATGGCTCTTTGTTTCTAGACCATCCATCGGCGATTGAGGGGCCCAGCACAGCCCGACAAACCCACGACACCTGTGTCTCCTTCCACAGCCGCACCTCTGCTCTATTCAAGTTCATACCTGACTCGAACAAATAAATATCTAGGGCTGGACTCTGTAAATCCAGCAGATTTCAGAGCGGCAGCCACAGAGATGGAGAAAAATGGTATGTACCAGGAGAGTGAAGAATAAAGCTGAAGGGTTTTCTTGTGGTTTAGAATTTCCAGTGTGTACAGATGGAGAGAACAAGTTTACTTGGTACTCTGAGGGAAGCTGCCATGTCACAAAACAAATGTTATTTGTTTAAATGAAGTTAATCAAATTCCTATTGCCATTTAGCTATCAGAGCTGGGGAAAGAGGTTCCTCTGGTATAGTTTGTCCTCCAAACAGGAGTAAGTCAGGATGACTTGGCAGCTGGGGTAACCTCCCTGGCTCTGATAAGGGAAGGAGTGTGAGTATCCAGCTGTAGCAGGGCACTGAGATTCCATTTCATTTGGTTTAATAACTTCTTTGTAATATAACACATGGCCAGATGACCTTGATCAGCTTTTAAAGAACCCCAGAACCTTAGCAAAAGCACAGATGTAAATCACTGAGACCAAAGCAGTCTTTCTTTGCTTGGCCAGAGTGTGAAGATCAGGATTCAGACGACAGGTCCCTGAACAAACAGTCGATCCGAGAGCGGCGACGGCCAAAGGAGAGACGGAGAGGCACCGGCATCATCTTCTCAACACAAGAGGTAAGTTTGAGTTCCTTACAAAGAGAAACTCCAGGGTGAATTTTCTTCCAATTCCAAGCTCCATGGTTTTCTTCCCAGTCCACTGATTTCCCATTAGTTCATTCCTCTCCAGCTCTGTTTTAGACTGGCATATCCAAAGGTCTCACACCCCTGTTTGACCTATGTGAGACCAAGCAGCAGGCTCTGGGCAGCCTGTTCCTGAGCCATATTGTGGGAACCCTGCAGGACTGGGAAAGGGCCCACATGAGAGAGGAGAGATTCAAAGTCTAATTCCTTTAGAAGGAGGGCACGAGCCACCTGAAGTATTTTAAAATTTCTTCAAGCCCAAATTTGTCTGCTCTTTGGGCCCCCAGGAAGAAAACCTGTGTCTGGGTCCCCTCCCAGCACCAGGGAACACTCGCAGCATAAGTGCAGAAGAGCTTTCTGTGTCATGGTCATTTTTCTTAGTCCTGGTTTCAGAGGATTTCTTCAGTCTCAGGCAAGAAATCCAACCCTCCAAACTTTGGTTAGAGCCTCAGCTGGAAAACAGATCACCTTTTCCAGGAGAGAATAAGAATTCTGTAATTACAGTTAACAAGTTGAATCCAGAGTCAGCTGGGACACCCTGGTAGTTCACATTTGCTCCATGAAATCCCAGAGCAGTTACAAAGGGCAGTGGCTTAGAGAGGCTACGCAAGTGCAAGATACCTGGGATGACAAATCTTTCCACCTGGAGTCTAACTGAACTGGAGATACTTTTGGAAGTCAATATTATGTTAGTATTTCAGATGTGCAGTTTTTCCAAGTTTTTTTTCCCTCAGTGTATTAGAGACTTCCTCCCAACTCCTCAGAAGCACTGAAATGGCAGGAGCAGGTTTCATCTCAAGAGAGTCATTGTGTCCTCAATACCAAGATCTTCTAAATGGCCATTAGGACACCAAACCTGATCTGATCATTAGCCAAAAAAACTGGCATTTCTTTTGACAAAAGTTTTCTTAACGTTAGCATCAAATAATTTTTTCACTGGAAGGGTGGTTAGGGACTGGTACAAGCTGCCCAGAGCAGTGGTGGAGTCACCATTCCTTGGAGGGTTCAAAATACCCATAGACTTGGCACTTTGTGCTGTGGTGGAGTTGACATGGTGTGTTTGGTCAAAGGTTGGACTTGTTGGTCCTGGAGGTCTTTTCCAACCTTGATGATTCCGTGATTCTATAAACAATACGTTACCTTCTTGGGATAAAGTCCTATTGTCTCCAGAGCTGCCTAATTACATTATTTACATTTACAATTACATTTTCCTCCTAGGATGATGATGAAGTTGATGGAAACGAGGAAGTGAAGGAAACCCGGGTAAGTGAGACCATATGTCTGAATCAGTGATGTGTCACTATTGGGTGTTGGTGGCAGCGTGTTCTGTGGCTTTTCCTTGTCTGTAGGAGAGGTTCAGGCTTTGCTCAGGAGGATGAACAGGGAGGTAGTTCCAAGCAGCAAATTCCTTACTGATTTCTCTTCTGAAAGATCTGGTATGTCTGCAGAGTGGCCCGAGTTCAGTGTTGGCTCCTGGAGAGCTGCCCAGGAGTTGTGGAGCCTGGAGGGAATGCAGTGCTGGGGCTGCAGTGCCAGGGCAGTGGGATCTCAGGTGTCCTGGGGAAGGTGTGACCTTGGATCTTGGAATCGCTGTTATATTGGACAGGATGTTTTGTGTTTCTGAAATCTGCTCTCCTGTCTCCTCATGGATTTGTTTTCTTGTGGGAAATGGTCTTCACAAGCAGCACGTGAGAGGTTGTTCAGTGTTCCCCTGTTCTTGAAATAGTCTCATCCTTTGAGGCCCTCTCTTTCCTTTTACAATAATTACCGAGTCTTTCCAAATTGCTTTTGTTTCCTTTGGTTTAGTTTGTCTTTGTCTGAAACATATTTGAGCTGACAACATGACTGACAATGTCAAAGGTAAATACATTTCAAAGCTATTAAAGTGCAGTGTGGAAGACCTGGGAGAAATAGCAAATGTAAGGTTGCACAGGGGTCAGCCTGCTTATGGGATGTTTCAGTTTTGCTGGAAAACATTGAACTTGGGGTAGCCTTTTCCTGTACTTTGCAATGCAGTAGAGTGATTGAAGCATCATTTAGTTGGAATTAACAGGTTCTTTGCTGAAAATTGGCAATAGCATTTTCCAGACTCTGTTTTCCTTCCTGCAGTATTCAGTCAGAATGCGGCAGTCACGGCAAGCCTTGCTGGGACCACAGACTCACGTGGTGCTGGGATGGCTTTTAGCGTGTGCTTATCTTTCCATGCCAGCCATTGCTTTCCCAGTGCTTACTTTGCACTATCCTCCACTTGAAATGTGAGATATTCCTGCTCACAGAAGCATCACCTGCTTCAAGGAGGCCAGCTCTTCCCACAGGAGTTTCTGCTCATCGCAGTGCACGGTTTCTTGAAATTTTCACTGAACCCCACAGGAAAGATTCGGCCATTTATCGTCATTAAAATTGTTTTGACATTTCTGCTGCCTCACACTAAGACTGAAGGAGGGGAGTTTTGTAATGTCTAAAAAGTAATAATCATAATAGGGACACCTTGTTTCCAGCAGGCATGTTTGGGACTTGCTGGGAATGTCTTGTTCTTCTGGGAAGTTGTCCCAGATTACCTAAATTAAGACAAAAGAGTAGCTGAGGCAGCAGGCTGGGAGGCTTCCTGGAGTCTAGTCCTAAAATTGCTGAAGATTTTATTGAGCACAGTCCTCACTGCTCATGTAAATGGATAAGCTGTACTTTGGGACAACCCAGCTGCCTAAAATTTCAGGGTCACCCAGTCTCTTACAGTTAATAAAGCTGGTTTTCCCCAAATTAACAGCAAGGATTTCTGTTATCTAACACTTCATGTGATTTTCTTGTGGGATCCATCTAACAGCAGAGCAACTTCCCTTCAGGTCCATCAGCCCTTTTGTGCAGGTGCTTCAGGGCACCAGCACTGTAGTTTCTTATGCACCCAGTGTACTTTAGACTTGGATTAGGCTCTCCTCCCACTCTGCTGGAGCTGTTTTCCCTTCTTCCCAGTCGTCTTGTTTTCATCCAGTTCCCAGTTTGTTTTCTTGAATGCATGCCTCCAGCATCAGGTCACTTGGTCAGTCTTCCCTGGTTTATTTGAGATCCAAATCCTAACTGGCCATCACTTTGGCAGGAATTATGGAACAACTCTCTGTTTTCAGTTCTAGTTCCAATAAGAAAGTATAGTTAATAATCATTAATTCTTCAGTAACTATTGGCAGGTGCTGAATGCCACCAGGTTGTGAACTTGAACAGTCTGGAGTATCCTATTTTAGTAGCAGAACCCCAAAGAATCTGACTTTATGGGAACAGTTGCATTTTTCCTCCAGTGTTTATATCTTGGCTGATACTAGGATGATTTTCATGGAAGCCAAAAAAAGGCCTTGCTTGAAATCCCTCCTCCAAGCTCTGCAGTGCTGGAGACTAGCACAGGAAAGGTAAAGACCGTTTTCAGGAAAAAAAATAGGAGCAAATACATGTTGTTCTAATTCTCAGAAGTGGATGAATTATTTTGTCTGAGCTCATGAACACCAGAGTGGGAAACCAGCCCAGACACTTTGGCTGAGATCTCATAGTGGGATGTGTCAGGATCCTCCATGTCTTCTGCTCCCTCCCCACCTCCCTCCTTGGGATACAGACTGCCTGGATGCACTGTGGAAAGTTGGAAGAGCAGACAAAGTTTTATTGTGGAATAAATGTTCAAGGGTACAAGGACTTCGGCTGGAAAAAGCCTCTGGGGAAGCAACTTTAGGAGAGGTTTTTCTGTGATTCCAGTGGGAAGGAGCTGCAAAGGAAGGAGTTTTTGTGTGGTCTGGGGGGACCTGAGCTCTAAACAGAGGTGGGGGGAAAGCTTGGCCACAGTCTTGTCTCTGTTTCTCAGAAAATAAAAATTGGGAGAGTCTGAAAGCTTGTGTTAAACCCAGACTGAGCCAGGGGGAGGCTGGAGCTGGGAAACCTTCCCTGTTCCCTCAAGCCTCTGACTGCAGAACACCAGTGGCAATTCCAGTCTTGGTGAGGACAAATGCAGCAGAGTCAGTGCAGATCAGATTCAGTGGCCTGGTCTGGGATGCAGCAGCTGGAGGAAGATGATGAAGACTGAATGTTCCACTGTTCCGTTTCAGAGCAGGTTTTCTTTATCCCTGACTGCTGGCTTTGACTTGGCCCTGACTTAAAATAAGGGAGTCTGTTAGAGACTGGTTTGGGTTGGAAGGGACCTTAAAGCCCATTCAGTGTCACTCCCTGCCATGGGCAGGGACACCCCCACTATCCCAGGCAGGTCCAAGCCCAATTCAACCTTGGACACTTCCTGGACTTTCCAGGGATGGAGCAGCCACAGCTTCTCTGGGCAACGTCTGCCGTTGCTATTGCACAGCAGGAACAATTAGGAACAAATTTGGAAGAAAAGTATCTTTTAAATGACAGAGCATAGAGAACAAGTAGAAAATGTTTATAATCATTTAAATGATTGTTTCTCCTTGCAGTTCTCTGCTGGAGCATTACAGATGTGCCTCACCCACGGGAGAGTTTGTCAAATGAAAACTTTAAATTCAGAGGAAGACACTGAGTGTTGTGTTTGTAAAATAGAATTTCTGGGCAGTAAAAGTATCAAACAAAATGTCTGTTGTCATGAACTGCCTTCAGGACAGTCTGTATAAAGCCCAGTATAAACCCCAGACACACTAATGGAATTAAGTTTTGTGGAGGAATAGCACTGAAACATTTGATTGTGAATTACAATTGCAGTAAGTGGATTAAATAGTCTCCATTCCTGTCTCCCTGCACTTTGATTTATGGAATGAACCAGGCTCACTTTGGTTTGTGAATAAGTGTTCTGCCTACTTGTACTGTTACCATGAAATCACCAGATGCAACTGGATACCAATATAAATTAAATCTCTGTCTTAGAAGGGCTGAATTTCTAAGCTTAATTCCACGAATTCTAAGGGACGACCAATGAACTGGAAAATTCCTTATGCAAACTCAATGTCTTAATGTTATTGCTGATTCAGAGCTATGACCTGGGAGTCTTGATTTTGGTGTGTCCTATTTTTCACCTATATTTTTACTTTCAGTGCCACTTTATCCTTCCATAGAGGCTTTAGTTCAGCTTTTGTCACCATGCTGTTTGCCTTTTTGTGAAAGATGGATGTGATGAACAACTAGAAGATCAGGAATAGCTTTTGTTAAGTGTTTTGTGAATGTCCTGTTGCAGCCAGGCTGGGTGTACTGGGAGCCCTGGGGTCCCCAGTTGTTCACCCCTTTCCCAGTGTTGTGCAGCCAACCCCGTGCCTGTGGACTGTGTTTGGAAGCCAAGGAAGGCTCCAAATCCTCCACTTTCAGGCCTTCCATTGCCTAATATGGTAAGGTATGTCTGCAAGAGCTGAGCTATTTTGCTGGGATACAAGGGAAAGTTGATCAGTAAAAGGAACAAAACAGGTGAACTTCTGGCCAGCTTATAAGAAACTAAAATCCCTTCAATCCAGACAGTGCTATATGGTAGTGTTCATCCTATGCTTCATTGCTGCTGGCCCGGGGTCCCTTTAGGGATTAAGGATATGAGTATTTTCCCCTGGTTTTACCCTTGAATGTTTATTTCTAGCAGAGATGTGGTGTGATGTGGAAGGGAAACCATCTGGCTCGTGTCCAAGGGCATGTAGGTGGCACCATGCGTCACTTGCAGCGTGTAGTTAAATTAGAGAGCATTTAATTCTGTGTAACATAAGGCTGGGAGATATTGACTCTGTTTAGTCCTGTTTATAAACAAATTGCTTTAATGGGCTTTGTATGCTGCAAGGAAAGATCTTTAATATGTATAGCAGTATGAAATAGCAGCAAAGTGCTGCAGGAAGGAGCATGAGCTGAGGCTTTGCCATAGAGCTCGAATGTGGTGAAGAACATCCTCATCGTGTTCGGAGTGCCCTGGATTCTCTGGGAGGTGGAGGGGGCAGACAGCAGAGAAATTAAATTCATTCTGCAAATATTCCTACAAAAATGCTTCACATCTACACAGAGGATTTGTTTCGTGAGTTCTCCAGCCTGATGTGCTGGTGTTGGTTTTTCTTAACCTCAGTATGTGGAGAAGGGCATCAGCCTGGGTGGCTGCTTTCCTTCACTCCTCACCCTGGCTCTGGGCACTAATTTACAGCTCTGGGAAAACACAGTTTGTGCCTAAAGCCAAGTGACCCAAGTGGGTTATGTGACCACAGGGTTACAGCTAAATACCTTCAGGTGAATTCCCCTAACTCACCGAGTTGCTGAATTAGGAAGGTGTAATGTGAAGCAGTGATGGGGATGGAGATGGGGATGAGTAAAACAAAACAAGCTAAAATCCAATCTGTGAGTCCTGGGAAGATGAAGCAAAACAGCCAGTCCTCCAGGAGTGATTTGCAAGGTCACAAGCACATAACTCTTTAAGGTAACTTTATGCTTTAGCATCTTGTTTAGTAGATTGCTGTCAGACTTGTGCTGCAGTCTGAGGTGACTGATCTTTCTCAGTTGTGAGCAAGTCAATCCCCTGCAGCCATGGGGCTGGGGTTGGCCCTGCAGCTGCCACCCACAGCTCCCTTGGCTGCAGATGGCATTGCTGGGAGGCCTGTGCAGTCAGTTCAGATGATCACAGTTCACCCCAGACTCCTTTTCCTTTGCACCCATGGCAGCTACTGCACATGGTCCCGGGATTCTCTTGCTTTCTTCCCAGGAGCTGGGAGCAGTGTGATGGATAGGGTGGCAGCAGGATCCATGACACGTGTGTGCTTCTTTCCAGTGCTGTGTGGACACAGCACGGCCACTCCAGGAAATGGGAGTGCTCACTTCAGGGTGAGTGTTAGCCCAGCCCCACTGGCCTGAGGAGCAGCATTGCTTCTGGACCATATCCCAGAGACAGAATAAATCACACTATTGTTTTATGTCTATTTATGGTTGTAATTTTTGACTTTTTAAAGGTTAATAGTGTATAATTGTGCTTATACATGTAACAGAGCATCCCATCACTTTTTGTGGGAAATTGTCAAAATCTGTCTCCTCGTGACATGTTCAAAACTATGGAAAGGAGAAATATCTCTGCTGAACTACTTGGAGCAGGTTCTGGGCCCCTCTGGGAGCTGATAATCATACCACAGTGTCAGTCATCCAGTGGGCTGGGGGAGGATGTCTCTCCTGATGTGATTGAAGTCATCCTCCAAAAAAGTCTGATCTGCTGAATTAAAACTCCTGCCTATAGCAGTAGATATCTGGGTGGGCCTTAATGGCTGTGTCTGCCTTGGAGAAAAGGGATTGGGGGCAGTGGGAGGGGGCTGCAGCACATGGAATTGAGATGTGTCACGCTCAGGCCCTGCTGTCTGGCCCTTCTCCCCAGTGTGGAAGTCTGCATCCAGCCCTAGGGTTCCAGCACAGAAAGGATGTAGAACTGCTGGAATGAGTCCAGAGGAGCCCATGGATCGGAGGCCTGGAGCCCCTATGCTCTGGAGCCAGGCTGGGAGAGCTGGGGGTGTTCACCTGGAGAACAGGAGGCTCCAGGGAAACCTCAGAGTTCCTTCAAGTGCCTGAAGGGGCTCCAGGAGAGCTGCAGAGGGACTTGGAACAAGCATGGTGTGACAGGACAAGAGGGGAATGGCTTCCCACTGCCAGAGGGCAGGGTTGGATGGGGTATTGGGAAGGAATTCTTGGCTTCCCAAGGATGGTGAGGCCCTGTCATGGGGTCCCCAGAGAAGCTGTGGCTGCCCCATGCCTGGAAGTGTCCAAGGCCAGGTTGGGCAGGGCTTGGAACAGCCTGGGACAGTGGAAGGTGCCCCTGCCCGTGGTGGAGGTAGGATGAGATGAGCTTTAAGGTCCCTTCCAAGCCAAACCATTCTGTGACTTCACAGTATTCTGTGGATGCTTCACTCTGGCAAAGCCCCCATGAAGCCAGTTGTCCTCATCTCCTGCCATCCTGTGCAGGCTGGTGCTGTCATTCATTGATGTAGTAAATTATTTGTCTCCAAGACATGTCCAGAAGGAACGAAAAGCAGAAGCTGTATTGCCTCATGGCTAGCAGAGAACTTAGGAGTAATCTAAATTTGTTTGGAAAATTGGAGTCAAATTCTCTGGCAATAAAATATCATTTGGAAACAACCACTGTAGGAAAAATGGTATGTTGCTGTGATATGTGTGGTGATCTTCTTTGTCCCTTTTGTCTTTAAAAGGTCACTTTCTGTTTGGAGTTTATATCCTCCCACATGCTTCTCTTCAGAAAAAGCCTCATGTTTGGAGTCATTGTTAGTTTTTTGCTCTTGGACATGGACTTTCCCCATGAAAAGTAACATTATTTGGCAGAAGCTGCTTCATTGTTTGGTATGTCAAGATGCTGAATCCTGAAGCTGCAAAACTCCTTCTGGCAGGAATTTCCCACCTGCTCTAGTGAATTTACACCTCATTGGTCATTATAGGGAACCTATAAGAAAGATGGAGAGGGACTTTTTACAAGGGCATGTAGTGACAGGACAGGGTGAAACAGCTTCCCACTGTCAAAGGAGAGGTGTAGATCAGGTATTTGGAAGAAATTCTCCCCTGTGAGGTTGCTGAGGCCCTGGCACTGGTTGCCCAGAGAAGCTGTGGCTGCCCCATGCCTGGAAGAGTCCAAGGCCAGGTTGGATGGGGCTTGGAGCAACCTGGGATACTGGAAGGTGTCCCTGCCCATGGTAGTGGGGGCAACAGGATGAGCTTTAAGGTCCCTTCAAACCCAGGCCATTTGTAATTCTGTAGTAGGTACCTACCAGGTACCCAGTGCTGGGCACTGTTGTGGGTGGGTTTGAGTGGATGTTTTGCCATAGAGATAGACTTTTCATTGATCTTAGATTTCATCCTTGGCAGTGGACGTAACCTTCTGCATCACAACGTGATGCTGGTGAGGGATGGTCAGAAATAGGCTTGAAGCACAGTTAGATGACAGTGTGTTGAAGTTACAGTTTTGCCTGGCCAGTGGCACTGAAATATTGTGTGTCAGCCATTCCCTTCTACAGCTGAGCTGACAGACAGGTTTTACAGCCGTGGAGTGGCTGTGGTGAGTAGAGAATCTGATGAATGTAGATAAAGAGCAGAATGGATCATGACTATTGTGAGGGCCCTGAGATTTTTATTTCTCTGCGTCATATTTTGGAAAGTCCCTTAGCTTGAAATAGCTGTTTCCATCTGGTTCTTGTACTGCTGTTTGCTTTCTCAGCTTCCCTGACATGGCCTGTTCATAGCTGTGAAAATTGCTGTTGTGTTCCTCCTTGTAAGAAACCTGGGTGGGAAGAGGGAACCTGTCTGAAAACACTTGCTGAGTGCAACTTCCAGACAGCTTCCCCTGGAAAATATTGTGTTCCAACACTACTTGATGGTTAAAACTGGATGAAATCTATTGATTTTTTGCATGAGCAGTGCTCAAACTGGGCTTGTGGGTGAACAGAGCAAAGCATTTCTCTGGGTTTGCTGAAGCCTGTCCAGAGAAGGGCAACAGAGCTGGAGAAGAGTCTGGAGCACAGTTCTGATGAGGATAAACTGAGGATGCTGGAGAGGCTCAGACTGGAGGAAAAGAGGCTCAGGGCTACCTTCTGACTGCAAAACTCCCTGACAGGAGTGGACAGCCAGGGGGATCAGGCTCTGCTCGCAGGGAACAGGGGGAGGAGGAGAGGGAACAGCCTCAAGTTGACACAGAGGAAATTCAGATTGGTTATTAGGAAAAATTTCTTCCCCGAAGGGAAGAAATCAGGCACTGGCACAGCTGCCCTGGGCAGTGGTGGAGTCACCATCCCTGGGAGTGTTCAACAGACATGTGGATGTGGCACTTGGGACATGAGTTAGTGGTGAACATTGCAGTGGTGGGGGAACAGTTGGGCTCCAAGGTTTCTTCCAGCAAGCCTTGATTCTGTGATTTTATTGTGATGCTTTTTTTGAACAAAACACACTACTGAGTTCAGGAAAGAAGCCCCACTGTGAAAAGGCAGAGCCAGGTTTTGGGTGGACATGAAGCAAACCTCTCCATAGCCAATCTCTGGTGTACAGACCTGGCCAGGATTATGACATGACAATAGGCAGTGCTGGGGTTGCCTCAGGGGTTGTGCCCATGGCTGCATTTACAACCTGAATGGAATCCTGTCTGTGATCTTAGAGACTTTTATATTTTGCAGAGTTGCCACCTGTCCCCTTCAACAGGAGCCTTTTGTGGTGGTGGTTTCTTGTTTCTGGTTTTTGCCACTGTTGCCAGCCATTTCTGTAACCTCTCACCATCAGCCTGTGCCAGGGGAAATTTAGGCTGGAAATCAGGGAAAGGTTCTTCCCCCACAGGGGGCTCAGGCACTGCCCATGCTCCCCAGGGAATGGGCACAGCCCCGAGGCTGCCAGAGCTCCAGGAGTGTTTGGACAATGCTCTCAGGGATGAACAGGGTGGGATTGTTGGGGTGTCTGTGCAGGGCAGGGGTTGGACTCAATGATCCTGTGGGTCACTTCTGACTCAGGGAATCCTGGCCTCTGCTCTTCAGATGGAAGTGTTCCCTCCTCTGATTCCAATTCCATTTATAGAAAACTCCAGCAGAGCCTGCACATCCCATTTACAGAACAGCTACTGCCTGACCATGTTGCTTTGCTCCAGTCCTGCAGCCCAGCATAACCCTGACTGCCTTCTGCAGTGCTAAATAAACCCTGCAAGCTGTAGTTGACCCTGGTAAAGCTTGAGGTTGATTTAAAAGTAATTTATTTACAGTAGAGTTTGTATATCATGCACAGTAGCTGTATAACAGTAGTAGTAATAATAATATTAATAATTTGAATTATTAAATCTTGAGATACAAAGTTCCATTAAATAAGCTAAATCAAATGCCCAGAAGTACAAATTGTAGACTACGGTACAAGCAATTTTTTAATAACTTCTTTTGAAGGTTATAGGTGTTGGCATTGTTACTGCTAAAGGAATTCAGACATATGTGTTTATACAGCTATATACAGACAATTCTTGGCTCTTCTATACACACAGTTCCTTGGCTATACTTGCTGTATAGCACATTAATTTCTGTAATCCAGCAGCTCCTCAGCTGCCCATGACTATACCCCAGGAGTAAAAATCTGTATTTTGGAGCCAGTTTTTAGTTCTCTCCCTGTACAAAGACATACTCGATCAAAATTACCTGCTCAGGTTACCTAGCAATGCACAGGGTAAGAGTGGAGCTGAGTCACTACATTTTTAGCTTGAAAAAGACAATTAAAGTCCAAAAACAACCAACCAACCAACCAACCAACCAGTGCCATCAACCCCTGAGCTGGATCCAGTCCTTCTCCTGCTCTGTCAGCATCTCCATAACCAAAGCAGAAAATCCTTGTCAGGAAAAAATCAAAAACACCACCCAGAACACAGAATAGGTGCAAAGACTCATGATCTTTCCAGACTTAATGACGCTGTGATTCTCTGGGTTCTTTGATCACCTTTGAAGACTGGCTTTTGGTCACATCCACTAGGATAAGTGACTGTGCTGCCAATTTGAAATTCACTCATTATGCACCAAAATTAGCAGTTTCTCTCCAGAACAAGCAGAATTTCTTTGCGCAGAAAGCAATGGGTGCAGTGAATAAAGAGGTGAGAGCAGGAGGCTTAACAAGGCTTAGCCTTTTCTTTCCAGGTGAATTCCTTTTGGGACGGGATGGGATGGGATGGGGTAGGGACAGTTTACTGCAAGATGCCATGTGGAGAAGGCAGTGAGTGGTTCCCTGGTACAGTGGCCCCCTGGGTGCAGCCCTTGCTCTGGCTGTGGAGAGCTGTGTGTTAAACCAGAACTGTTCCTGGCTGTTGGAGCCACCCTCGGGCTGATCATGGCTTGTCCTTTGCAGATAACAATTCTTGATCTGATCTGGATGTAGTGGGAGACAAGTGTAAGGCAAGAAAGATCCTCTTCCAGGACTGAAGCAGTGGTACCATTAAGGGTGCACAAAGAATGGCTGTTATTTTTGGCTGACGCAAACACCAATATCCTGTGGTGATGCTGATCACTGATTATTAAACTTTGCCCACAATAGAAACACTATTGCAAAGGGGAGGTGCAGAATTGTGGCACTATGGATTTCAGTTTTGTGGGCCAGTCTAGTGACATAAAAGCAGTGGGAAATCTGATTCTGACTCTGTTCTCTAGAACCCATGAGGGTAGTTCAATGGTAAATGGTAAAAAAACCATTTATGTTTAAACTGAGGTTCTAGCACAGCTTGCCCAGAGAAGCTGTGACTGCCTCATCCCTGGAAGTGTTCAAGGCCAGGCAGGAGCAATCTGGTGGAAGGTGACCCTGGCCATGGCAGGGGTTGGAACAAAATGAGTTTAAAGGTCCTTTCCAAACCAAACCGTTCCAGAGTTCTCTTTTTTTTTCTGGATATTTTACAGAACTACTTTGTACCTAGAAGCATTGTTTTCTGGATGTATAATGAGTTTATAGCCTAACACTTGGAAACAACTGCCAGATTATTTTGTTCCATTTCTCCAGAGAAGTGTTATGAGAATAAATGCAGTTTTACAGTTGATTTAGGTATTGCATAAACTTACAGATTTCAGTGATTCCCTGGACCAGCACATGACTCAACAGACAAACAGCACATTCTGCTCCTGCAGTGGGAAACCCAAAAGGGGAGGATTGGGAAGGTTTGTTTACTTGAACAGCAAACAGCTGAACTCTGTAGAAGGAGGTGCCAGCAGGTATCAGAAGTGTCTGGAGTGGCCTGACACAATTGTGGAAGTGCTCTGCTTCTCAAAGAAAAGTGAGCAAAGTGGGCTCAGTGATAGGCTGGAGGGGCTCAGCCTGGAGAAAAGGAAGCTCCAAGTGACTTTCTGGCTCTGCACAACTCCCTGAGAGGAGGGGGCAGCCGGGGGGGAGTTGGGCTCTCCTCCCAGGGAGCTGGGACAGGATGAGAGGAAACAGCATCAAGGTGTGCCAGAGGAGGTTCAGGTTGGATCTGGGGGAAAATTTCTTCCCTGAAAGGGTGGTCAGGCATTGGCACAGGCCGCCCAGGGCAGTGGTGGAGTCAGCATTCCTGGAAATGTTAAAAATGAGTGTGGTTGTGGCACTTGGGGACATGGTTTAGTGGTGAACATGGCAATGCTGGGGGAATGGTTGGACTCAAAGGTCTTTTCCAGCCTGGGCAATTCTGTGACAGGTTCAAAGGAAAACAAGGAGCCTGCTGCCAGTCTCTCCCTTTTCTGCTCGTCCAGTTGGGTTGTAATTCACAGGTAGATGTGCAGCCCATGTTCCTGCATCACTTGACCCAACACAGGAGGGGGTCACTGCAAGGGCTGTGCCACTGCTGAGACTCCATCCTCAAAGCCTCAGTACCACAGAGCCATCTTAAACTGTTGCTAACTCTGAGGCCAGCTGGGGAGGAAGGCTCATCTGTGTGACTGAATCCTCCCATCCTCCAGATCAGTGTCCAAGGTGCCTGCTGGGGATGGTCCCCAGGAGTGTCCAGTGGTACCCAGAGGAGCCTTGGCTGGCCAAGGATAAGATGGTGCCAGAGACCTTCCCCCTGCTCGGTGATCACAGGGTTGTGTGCTGGGGCAGGGGCGGTCCCTGGCTGTGATTCATTTAGCAGATGTAGACAGGAAGGCCCTGGGGGAAGGTCACAGTGCTGAGAATGTCCTGGTGCTGTGTGGGCCCAGTTTGTGTTTTCTGCCCTAGCTGAGCCCTGTGTGACTGGAGACACCATGGTGCTCCCTGGGTCGTGCCTGCGCTGGGAGATAGAGGAGGTTTGGCTGCAGATGAAGGAACTCAGCTGGATGGGAAGGAATTCAGTGAGATATGTGGTAAACCTGGTGTGAAAAATGACAGGACTTTCAAGAGATAGTTTTGGGACGATTTGTTCTAAAAATATCAACTACTCTCATTCTTCAAGTTGTATTAGAATTATGGTCCCCCAAGAGGGCTTCTCCTCCTCTGCACTCAGGGAATGTGCCGTGGGCTTGCATCACCCCTGAGCATCACTGCAGCTCTGGCTTTAACTCACAGATTTGTTTCCCATTTTTGTCTGCTGCAGGTTGGAATGTTGCAGTGCTGCTGACATCTGTTTTATCAGCATCATGTTCTGTAGGTGATTTTCTACACAGATAAAAAGAGTGTATGTATTTTCCTATCAAATATTTAGCTCAGGATTTCATCCTGTTTCTGGTACATAATTTTTGTGCATATGAGTTCTTCTCTCTAACTAATTTTAGAAATGGAGTACAAACACAGGCATCATCACCACAGGAACGGAGAGGACAGACATCTGAATGGAAGATAAGCTGGAAGGGACCCAGAAGGACCATCCAGTCCAACCCCTGGCCCTGCCCAGGACGCCCCAACAATCCCACCCTGTGCATCCCTGAGAGAGTTGTCCAAACACTCCTGGAGCTCTGGCAGCCTCGGGGCTGTGCCCATTCCCTGGGGAGCCTGGGCAGTGCCCAGCACCCTCTGGGGGAAGAACCTGACCACTTTTTGGATAAAGGTGTATGAAGAGTGATCACAGCCAAGACCTCAGCTCTGACTATGGGAATACACTCTTTCATGTAAATATGGGAAAGACATAATACTATAGTATAGTTGTGGTGCTGTAGTCCAAGGTGAGAAGAAACTTTAAGGTGATTTTGCCCAGAAATAGGCCAGAGCATGAAGTCAGCATTCGGACAGCCTCGGGGGATTGTGTGCAGTGGTTGTGGAAATGCTCATGGAAGATGATTTTTGTGCATGTCTTTTTGAAAGCTGTATAAATATTCCTTAGTAAAGTACACAGCACCACAGCTAAAGCATGGACTGGCATGGTTCCTCGGACTGAGGAATCTCTTGAACAGACAGGAACAGTTGGATCTAAACAATGACGTTGAACATGACAGAGCTGAGGCTGTGAGGAAAAGCAGCACTGTGAAGGAGAGTCATGTTTCATACTTACACGGGAGTACTTGAAAGTAAACTGAACAAACCAGCAGGAAGAAACCCCTGAATCAGGTATTTGTTGGAATAATGCTGAAACCTGGCGTGTTTTGCCAGACTGCATCTTTTGCTGCTCGCTGTGTCCTGGCTAATCATGCCTCCCCTTCTCTCTAAAATTAGTTACTGGTCACCAAGCTGTGAGAGCTCACTGGTCAGTCTGTGAGAGCTACACTGGGTAACTAAATAATTAGTGTGGAATGGCTCAGGGAGTATTTTGGATTTGGGCTGTGAGATCTGTACCAAAATGTTGATTTTGGAGCTTTCCTGCCCCTCCTCAGCAGAAACATGACCATGGAGGGATGTGAGAGTGGTTTATTTGGGACTGGATGGGAGGGGAAGCCAAACTCTGCAATTTAGAGCTGTGTAGCTCCACCTTGGTGACTAAACTGGGCTTTGTCAGCCCTGGAGCTGGGATTGGGACACTCCAGTGCACCACCAGCCAGTTCGCCCAGTTTCACTTACACTGTTGTGAAACTCTAGAAACTGAGACTGGTGTGAAAGGATCACCCTGTGTGCAGGGTCTCTAAAGATGCATCTAAAGTGTCTGAATTACCTTGTTGTGCAGCAGAGTCGGGCTCCAGGCACAGGGGGAGGTGTGTGATGAGTGCAATAGGTGGAGGCTGGAAAGCTCAGGGTCCTGCCCCAGCCTCCTGGAGCAGCGGGGTGCCTGTCACTGCCTTCTTGTGTGTCTGGGCTTCATTTCCTTACCTTGAAAGGGGAATGCAGACATGCTACCGGGCAGAATTAGACCTCTCCAAACCCCTTTTCCCTTCTACTGCTGTTAGTGGATGATTAGTCCCCTCCTTCCTTGTGAAGAAGTGTGGAGAAACCTGATATAACTGTGACTTTCTTAGAGCAGAAAAATCTGGCAGCCCCATCTCCTGCTCTCCCTGGTTACACATGATGCTGCTTTGACCCTGAAAAGTGAAGATGCTGGATGGCAGGAGGAATTACTGTGGCTGCTATTCCAAGCCCCTTCCCCAGCTCTGTGCCAGTTAAATTACTCAGGTGCCAAGCAGGTTGCAAAAAGGGGCAAGATTTCAGAGCAACACATAGTGGTATAATACTCTTAAAACATTTTTATACAGATACTATCCTGCACTTCACAGAATAGTTTGTATTGGTAAAGACCTTAAAGCTCATCTCACTCCTCTCCACTGCCATGGGCAGGGACACTTTCTGCTAGACCAGGTTGCTCCAAGCCCCATCCAACCTGGCCTTGGTAGGAGATGTTTGATATTGAGCAGATGTGAAGCTGGAGCAGGACACGTGCTGCTGATGCAGTGGCAGGACAGGCACCTGCTCTAAGTGACCCTGCCTTGACAGTGGAGTTGGACTGGATGATTTCCAGAGGTGCCTTCCAACCCCAGCCATTCTGTGAGTCTCTGTGGTTCTGTGAGCTTGTTTGAGGCATTTGTTTCAAACGAACATCCCGTGGACCTATTTCAGCAGGACACGAGGGACACCTGCTCACCTTTGCAGGGAGCCGTCTTGCCACCTTCAGTGAGCTTGTGCAGCAGCAGAGCTTGGTGGAGAGCTGGGAGTTTGGGAGAGGTACATGCTCTCCACACCCAGTGTCCTTTCATCTGAGCTCCTCTCCCTCCTCCTTGAGTCCAAACACTGCCTTGAATCAGTGTACATTACACAAGCTCTGTGCCGCCCTTCCACAGCTCAAACAGGCTTATGAGCAAACAACAAAAATCCTGTTGTGCTGCCCAAGTGTGTCCTCCCTTTCATGGCATGAGCTGCTCCATGGTCTTTAAATCATCTCCCTGTGTTGGAGCCACACATACCTTCTGGAATTTAGCCTCTGCAAAGTGCCATCATCTCACTTCCAGCATCCCACTCACAGCCCACCAGTCCTCAGAAGCTTGGGAGGGATTTTCTCCCCCTTTCCATTTTTTTTTCATTTTTTTTCCTGCCCAAATCCCAAAACCAATCCCAAACCCAATTTGGCAGCCCAAATCCCAGGCTGAAAGTGAATCGCTGCTGCTGGCTGCCCTCCAGCATTCCTCTTGGAGCGAGTCAGGATCTGGAATGTCAGAGTGTCAGAAGGCAGCAAGGGAGGGACGGGAGGAGGCTGTGCGTGGTTAAGGGCTCTGGAGGGGGGAGGAGGAGGAGGAGGTGGAGGAGGAGGATGGAACAAAACCCAACTTCAGCTGGACTGCCCCTTTCCAAACCAGCGTTTGTTCCTGATTTATGCTTTTGTGTTTCACTTAAAACGTGCAGCTCCATTGCAGCAAGGGCAGAGCTTGCGGCTGCGCTCCGGAGTAAATCAGGGTTTGCTTTTCCTTTTCTTTTTTTTAGCTTTTTTTGGCAAAAGCTTTGTGTCTAGATAAAACCAGCCAGTTTCCAGCTCTGTCCTTGTGCTGGGAGTTTCTGCCTCCTGCAGTTCTGGGGAGAGGCTGATCCCTCTGGGCCCGTGGCACGCTCTGGACGAGGGGAAATGTCCTTTTGCGGAGAAGTTGGGACGGGGCCCAGGCAGTGAGGCTGGCACAGAGCAGCACCCGGCACTGGAGCACAGCGAGTCCTTGACACCTTCTCTGCTTCTGCTCGGACAAGAAACATTGTGGAGCCTCAGCTCTTCTTGCAGCAGATTAATGCCTAAAATTATACACCCTAAACAGGAGGGTTTAATTACCAGAGCTGTGAATAGTTTAATTAGTTTGTTCTGACCTTGGAAGAAGGACCTGCCCAGCACCGTAGAGCAACAGGAGAGCAAGACCGGTGCTGCTTCTCCCAGACACCCAGCCCGCAAGGCCATGTCGTCCCTGTACACCAGGAGTAAGGAATATACTCGCAGCAGGAAGGCTCAGTCAGACTCTCCCCCATCCTCTCCTTCCCCGATCGCAAAGACACTCAGAGTAAGCACCTTTTTCCTTTCTGTCTTACCCTGCTCAGCACTGCTCTGAGCAGAGCCCGGTGGTGGCGGTTTGTTGTCTTACCCTTGGAGACCTGTGGCTGTGGTTTCCTTTGGAAAGAGGATGGTTTAAATGAAACTTGGGATGGTGCCTCTGCAGCAACAGGTTTTAAGCAGCTGCCAGAGTCCCTGCACTGGGTCTAGCTGTATTAGTGGTGTAGGGAATTGCTGGTATGATAGTTTCCCCCCCATCCTGGAACATGGCTCTCCTGGTAGGCTGTTGCTGGATGAAAACCTTCCTGTCAAAAACAAGGCAGAACCTGACCAGCTTGTTAAACTGCACTTTTTCCATAAACAGTTTGATATCACTGGTGAAACCAGGTTTCTGTTCAACTTTCACCCCTGGGGATGAGCTGGCCTGTGCTGTAGTTTAATAATTTCAACACCACAAAAAAAGTGAAGAAAGCCACCTGTAGCAGGAGGCCCCAAACCAGAGCTGGTATCCTCCTCTCCCAAGGTGTTGCAAAGTTAGGAATGCTTCCCAGCAGTACTGCTGATAGCTCCAGAATCATGGGAGAAGCTGTCACAAACCCTCTGGGTCCGTATCGTTGTACAGGCAGCCTCTTCACCATCAAGAAATATTATCATGCTGGAGTCAAAGCCTGGAGGAATTAGTTTTTAACAGCCAGGCTAATTTTAGATGGGAGCATTAAATTAATTCCAGCACTGGTATTTGCTCAAATCAGATATGCATTGCCTGCTCTGTTGGAAGGGACAGATCTTGGTCTGGAAAAAGTATTGCCCGAAATATTTGAGTTTTAACCCACTGCTGTGGCATTAATGGAAGCAATTCCTGACCTAGGGAACTATAGCCTGGAGACTTCTGTGGCTGCTGGTTGCCCATGGCTGTTAACTGTAATCAGGAGCAGGTGGTTTCTTCCTTCTGCAGCTGGAATGTCTTTAGGATGGTTCAGATAATCTAAAACTATCCCCAGTGGGCTTGGATGGGCTTCTCTCATCAGTTTAACCACTGTGCTTACCATTCCTCACTAAAGGGCCACAGTATTGATCACCAGCCTGAGAACAGGTGGGGAACCATTCCATTTTCATTTCTTTCAAACCCCAAGTTTTTAAGGTCAGACATGTTCAGACTGACTAATTTCTCACTCTTATGCATCTGGGCAAAGGAGCAAGTGACAAACATCTCACAAGAGCCCTGAGCTGTGCCTGGAGCAGACTGACAGGAGGGGCTGGTTTCTCTGTGCAGAGCATGGGGGGACTGCAGACTCCTGGGGTCTGTGGGTGTTGGAGAAGGTGGTGGGAGCTCTCAGGTGGGTAGAGGTGGTGCTTGTTTCTCTGTCCATCACCACAATGAGATTTGCAGACTCCTGGGGAGCTGTGGGTATTGGAGAAGGTGGTGGGAGTTCTCAGGTGTTACAGAAAGGTGCCAGGTGGCAGTGAGAGGGCCTGGAAAAAAGCTTCTTGTGGCAGTGAGGTTCTGGTGAAAACCAACACATGAACATGGAAATCCTTGCACTGGTAAGGCAGTGCCAGCTGTGACTCCACAGCATCTGTAGGGAAAAACCAGGTAGGGAATGCAGCTGCATTGACTCAGTCAGTGGAGGAAACAGCACTGGTGCTATCTGGGTTATGGAAATAGCCCATGCCTTAAAAGGCTAATTAGGGAAGCATTGACTTCAGGCTAAAATAAGGATCTGAGTTAACTCTTTCTCCAAGACAATGTAATTTTGCCACAAGCAAGAGACATAAGGGAGTTTGGTTTACTCTGGGTTTGTCCCATGTGTTTATTCCTCCCCACCCACTCCCCCATGCCCACAGTAACAGGCCTGTGCCATGAGGAGCTACCACCCCTCATAAACCAGATAGGAATGTGGGATCCTGGAGTCTTTTATCTTTCCATCCAGTCTGTTGATACCAGCAGAGCTGTGGGCTCTAAACATTCCCAGCTGAGCAGGGGTGCAAGCACACACCAGCAGGCAGGAGCCTCACACATGGTGCACACAGGGAGAAAATTCTTGGAGAACCAGGCAGAGCAAAGGAGGTTTGACTTTCGGGGGTATCAGTGCCAAACAGCGGCATTAAATGTCATTTGCCAAGCAGTTTCCCGTGGCATTCCCTCTGCACTTGCACTGCTGCTTGGAATGCTCCTCCTTAGGAGTCAGGATAATATTATCTGGGGTTTTTCTTCCTTTGGTTTTTGGGAAGTCCCCAGATGCACAGCTAAGGAAGGGGGGCACTTGGCAGTGAAGTCAGGCAATCTATAAGAGAGGGAATATCCCTGCACAGGAGCTTATGGTGACAGTGGGGTGTTGGTCCCTGGGCCAGGTGAGCACCATCCCATTGGCCTGGCATCT
Source organism: Nicator chloris (assembly GCA_013400495.1). Taxonomy (NCBI): domain Eukaryota; kingdom Metazoa; phylum Chordata; class Aves; order Passeriformes; family Pycnonotidae; genus Nicator; species Nicator chloris. Next base: position 147,940 of record WAAE01017688.1, on the reverse strand, counting down.
CCACAAACTAAAATACACAAATGCTGTTAAATCCCCCGGGGTAAATGTTGCTTTCATGAGGATGTTCCTCAAAAGAGGAAACTCAAACCCCTTTGAAATCAATTCAGATTGTCCTGTTATTTGGCACAAGCTTCAAGTGTTTGGCAGTGGGTACCTTGTCATCATGTTTTGCACCATAGTGATTTAGCTTGAGGTTTCTCCTCCTGAAAAAAAAATAATATTCACTTCCAAGAATGTAATAAGCATCCAGTGACATGAAACCTGTTGTGTGCATTTAGGCAAATAAATGACAGGATTGGAAGGGTGAGAGTGAAGTCAAGGACTGAATTTTTTTTTTTTTTTTTTTAATTCCTGTTGCTTGTCCATCTGTTTGTTGTGGTACTTTGTAACCCTTGTGCTCCACGGGCTATTAGTAAGGTGAGAAAACAAATGTTAAGGAGAATGCAGGCTCCCAGCTTACTGCAGAGATTCCAAATGCAGCTCTTCAGTTGTTTCCCACCTCTTTGTCAAACCTTCCCCTTTTGTATAAACTGCTCCTTCTTGATTTGTTATCTGATATTTTTTGCTGTAAAAAAGACCATTGAAATTCAAAATTGTCATTGATGTGTGCGGGCTGCTGGTTCAGTAGTGCCTGCATCTGTGTGGCTGCCATCACTTAGAACCCCAGAATGGTTTAGATTGGAAGAAATCTTAAAGCCCATCTCGTCCCATGGGCAGGGACACCTTCCAGTAGCCCAGCTTGCTCCAAGCCCTGTCCAACCTGGCTTTGGACACTTCCAGGCATGGGGCAGCCACAGCTTCTCTGAGGACCCTGTGCCAGGGCCTCACCACCCTCACAGCCAAGATTTCCTTCCCAATACCCCATCTAACCCTGCCCTCTGGCAGTGGGAAGCCATTCCCCTCTTGTCCTGTCATGCCATGCATGTTCCAAGTCCCTCTGCAGCTCTCTTGAACCCCCTTTGAAGGGGCTCCGAGGTCTCCCTGGAGCCTCCTGTTCTCCAGGTGAGCACCTCCAGCTCTCCCAGCCTGGCTCCAGAGCAGAGGGGCTCCAGGCACCAGAGCAGCTCTGTGGTCTCCTCTGGACTCGCTCCAGCAGCTCCACGTCCTTGCTGTGCTGGAACCCCAGGGCTGGAGGCAGCTCTGCAGGTGGGGTCTCACCTGAGCAGCGCACAGGGGCAGAATCTCCCCCTGCCCTGCTGCCCATGCTGGGGGATCAGCCCAGCACATGGTGGGTTCTGGGCTGCCAGAACATGTGGCTGGGGCATGTTGAGCTTCTCATCCACCAACACCCCCATGTCCTTCTCCCCAGGGCCGCTCTCAGTCCATTCTCTGCCCAGCCCGGTTGTGAAGGAGCTGCTTGATGGTTGTTACTCACTCCTCAAGAGATTCTGTATAATTCTCCTTGTTCTGTTCATGCTCACGCTTTCACTGCAAGTCCCTTTCCTTCTGATGTTAGATTGCTCCCTTGGTAAGCCACCTTCAGAGTACATAACCTGAGCTTTCCAGCTGAATTTTTATCAGGAAGAGCTCAGCAATAAAGCTGTAAGTGTATGCAGTGGTCTGCACTGATTTATTTTATTCTGCCTTTCATTGGAGCATCTGAAGGAGCCGTGCTGGGTGAAATATGGGATGCAGGAGCATCACCTTTTATGAGCTGTATGTTTTCACCAAGTCACTTGATAGTAATACTTGAGTAAAAAGCAGCAGTTCCCAAATCACCGTCTCTGTTAAGGAGCCCCCACACGGAGCCCATGGTGCTCTGAGCAGGGCTCTGAGCACTAATTTCCATGGCAGCAAATGCACCAAGGCTGGCTACGCTTGTGTGCACACGTACATGGGAAGGCAAAGCAAATCTTACAGCAAAAAGAAAAGCCAATACACAAAAATGTGAGTGGCTGAGCTGCAGGTGCTCAGCATGCGAATCACACTGACAGGGTTGGTGTTAATGTTTAAGTGATCATAGAATCACAGAAGGCCGGAGTGATTTGGTTGGAAAGGACCTTAAAGCTCATCTCATCACACCCCCACCGTGGGCAGGGACACCGTCCACTAGCCCAGGTTGCTCCAAGCCCTGTCCAGCCTGGCCTTGGACACTGCCAGGCATGGGGCAGGAAGAATTTCCTCCTGATACCTGATCTAAGTCTTTCCTCTTTTACTTTAAAACCGTCCCCCCACTTGTCCTGTCCCTTGCCCATGAAAAAAGTCAATGTCCCAGAGTGCTGAGAGGTCATTTGAAATGCCTGATAGGATTACAGCCTTCCTCAAATTCGGAATATAAATGTGTCAGATGGTCAGTTTTTGCTCTGTGGTGTTTTTGCAACAGGTTCCACCCATTTCAGATATTCCTGGTCACAGGTTTATTCTACATGGAGTTTTCCTCTATGAATCATTTAAGTTGCTGTGCTGCCACTGCCAATATGTTAGAGAATAGAAGGTGTTATGAAAATATTTTCCCAGGAACCTTTACATTCCCGGGTTTCTATTTAGTGGTTTGGACCTGTTTGGTTGTGATAAAAGTGATGCTGCATAAATTGAAACAGGATCAAATGAGTTGTATCATGACAGTTTCTATCTAATTTCTGGATTGCTGACTAGTTGCTCAGTGTTTGTGGAAATGATTCCCTTCTTTCAGCAGCCAACAAAAAATGTGGGATACTGAAACTTGAACATTCAGGCAATTAACCTTCATCTCTGTTCTCCAGAACCCTGCTTTGTTTTATCTCTGGTTATTCCTCAAGCATCATGTTTCTCAGATGGATATGGGGATGAAATCCTTCTATGTTGTTTGTCCTTGGGTTTTTTTGAGTTTTCCTCTGTAAATGTCCATATCTGGAAGCATATCGGGAACTTGTGGTCCTTCCCAGGGCACCACCCATGAGATGTTCCCTGCTGTGACTCAGTAGCCAGACAAAATGCTCCTGCATCTGGTGTATAAACAAGATGGGTCAGGGCATGTGCTGTGACCTGTGGGCTGAACGGCTTCTGTCCCTGAGGCTGAAGTTCCTTCAGCTCTCCTCCCTCCCAAGCAGCAGAATTGATCCAAGCCAAAGCTGGAGCAGGGAGTCTGTTAACTATCAAAGGCTTTGAGTGGTCATGGATAATTTGTAAAGGACCTGATGTAACACTACAGCCTCATTTAAAGCTCCTGTTTGATGATCAGCTGCATGGTCAGAGCTGTTGCCTTTGGAGAAGCTGGTTAAACAGTTGGAGAGCAATCCTTTGGGATAGCTCAGCCTTGAAACCACAGCTCATTGCAGGAGGTCACAAGGTCAGGGGCAACTTGAGGTTCCGCCAGAGCAGGGAATCAGCTGGGACTGTAAAAGGGATGAAGGGAGGAGGAGAAAGATGATACCCTTAATTTGAGTCAGTTAATGGTACAGCCACAAAACCAAGGACAGAGAGAGGGGGAAGTGCTGCAGGATGGAAATGAGCAGCCACAGGAGTGATGGGGAGAGTGGGTGGAACCTCTGTGAGCAGCAAACCACTTCATCCTGCTGAGCTGGAAACCAGTGTCTGCGTCCCTGCAGGAGCCCAGTAGAGTTCTGTTTTTCATAAAATGAACACAAACCCATCAAAAACAGGGATGGGAGCAAGACAGAGCTCTCAGAGAGAGTTCATCCATTTCTCTGTGTACTGGCAGATCTACTTGTGCTATTTATGGGAGGTGGTGCATAGAATCATAGAACCATTAATGTTGGAAAAGCGGGCTAAGATCACTGAGTCCAAACATTAACCCAGCACTGCTGGGTGGGATCATTCTCTTCTCCCAGGTAACCAGGAACAGGACAAGAGGAAATGACCTCAAGTTGTGCCAGGGGAGGTTCAGGTTGGATACTGGGGAAAACTTCCTTGAAAAGGTGGTCAGGCACTGGCTCAGGCTGCCCTGGGCAGAGATGGAGTCACCATCCCAGGAAGTGTTCAAAAAACATGTGGATGTGGCACCTGGGATATCACACCTGGGGACATGAGTTAGTGGTGAACATGGCAGTGCTGGGGTAACGTTTGGGCTTGATGGTCTTAGAAGGCTTTTCCAGTCTACACAGTTCTGGATTCCATGATTCCAGTCTTGCTGCCATGTGCTGCCTGTGCCCACAGTGCTGTTGTGGGAATGTGGCTGCTGGCTCAGGAGCTGTTCACTGGATTTTGGAGTGAACTTCACACTGAAAAGTTGCCAGGTTGACTGTTGGCAGCTCTCAGTGTCACTGGTGGTTCAAGATGTATTTAAGTCCCTAATGAAACACCTGAGAACATGCTGTCAGAGTTTTTGCAGGGCAGGGAAGGGGTTGCTGCAGATCTATGGCATTCTCATGTGGAAGAAATTTAGAAGTAGAAATCTTTTCCTCTCATGTCACTTGGCCGCTCAGTTTTTATTTCCACATGTCTGGAGAGTTTAGTCTAAGATCACATTGCTTTGCAAAATTAAATTTTTCACCAATAAAATTTGCTCCCGTAGAAAAAAAAAGGAAAAAAGAGCAACAAGCCCTGGGTTTCAGAATTACAGCCTTTTCTAAATTAAAATACTGTCCAGCCTGATGTTTACGTGGTGAGTTTTATCCCCAAGAGACAATGGGAATAAACTGCAGCTGCTGGAAAGCCCATGGGCCATGAGAGAGTTTTGGAGCACAGAGCCACAGGCTGGCCATGGCACACATGGCACAGACCAGCATCCAACTGTAGCTTGTTTGGGATGGCAGGAGGTGTGGCCATCAGTCCCTCACAGCCCTGGATGTTTGTTTCTGATTAAATGTGTGCTGTTTGTACTGAAAATGATGGGATCTGCTGCAGCCAGCTGCCAAAGCCACTACTCCATCTTGGAGAAGCTTTTAATGTTATGCTTCAGCAATAGCAGTTTTTCTTAAGCAAAGTTTATTGATTTATAGTTTGAGAAAACATATTTTGCATCAGGCTTTGGGGAGTTGGAGGTTACATGGAGGTGGTTTGGCTGCACTGGATTATTAATCATATCCATGGGATTTTGGAATCCTTGCATTTGCACGATTGCAGGCTCAAGCTGGAAGCAGCACATCCATCACACCAGTGGAGCTAATGGGGTGCTGCACAAACCACAGCTCTCAGGTCAGAGGAGCAGCTTTCTGAGGGAGGCAGTGACCTCGAAATAACTCTCAAAAGCAGAGTTCAGCCAGACCTTCAGATTATTCTGCACCCACCAAAAAACTAAACTTGATCCCAGCCATTCCTGACTGGAATGACAAATGCAGCTGGAGGGGAGCACCGACCTGAATTGTACCCACTGGGGATGGTCCAAGATGTCCCAGGCAGTCTCCTCCTGGCTTTATTTCCTTCCAGCTCGGCTCTGGCTGCACCAGCTCCTGGAGGATTCCTGCCCTCAGCAGCGCTCTGCTCTGCCCTGGCGTGGCCTCACCTCAAGTCCAGAGGGCAGTTTTGGGCACCTCAATGTAAGAAGGATCTGAAGATATTGGAGAGTGTCCAAAGGAGGGACACAGAAATAGGGAAGGGTCAGGAGGGGCCACACAAGGAGTGGCTGAGGGCACTTGGTCTGTTCACCCTGGAGCCTGAGGTCAGACCCCACTGGGGGCTGCAGCTCCTCCTGAGGGGCAGCTCTGGTCTCTGCTCTCTGTGACAGTGACAGGACCTGAGGGAAGGCTGGAGCTGTGCCAGAGGAAGGTTAGGCTGGATATCAGGGAAAGGTTCTGCCCCCAGAGGGTGCTGGGCACTGCCCAGGCTCCCCAGGGAATGGGCACAGCCCCAGGGCTCCCCACTGCTGTCAGGAGTGTTTGGACAATGCTCCCAAGCACAGGGTGGGGTTGTTGGGGTGTCCTGGGCAGGGCCAGGAGGTCAATCCTCATGGATCCCTTCCAGCTCAGGACATTCCATGCTCCTAAGAGAGACAGGTTGTCCTTTGGAACACACATCAGCCTGGCCCAACGCTGGAGCTCGTGTAGGAGCAGCCGAGCTACGCAACTGCAGGAACGTAGTGACTTCTGCTTATAAAAGGGAAAGAACCCCAAAACCAGCTGGCTTTATTTTACATTGAATTTTTAAAACAAACTTGGCTCATCAAGAGGATATTTGCCAGCACAAGAATAAAATTTGAGGGGTTTCTGAAACTTCCCCTGTTGCATAAAGGAGGACAGAGACGGAGCTGTGCCCCTGGATCTCATTACATGGTGGTTAATTAATCGTAGGCATTGATCAGGATTTCTGAGACAAAACACACCAGATTAAATTCCTTGACAACTCTCTTAAAATAGTGTACACTGTCCTGAGATTGGCCAGTTGGAGATAAAAAAGCATAAAATGTTCCCAAAGCATCTAATTTTTTCTCCTTTTTTTCTTGGGGTTTTTTTTTTCTTTTGTCTTTTTTTCTTGAAAAAATGTAAATAGTAGGGAATTGTGCCTTCCCTGGCTCTAACCTCAGCCACAGAATGCAACTGGAAGCAACTAGGGCAGTTTCTGCCTTGGCAAGAGCAGCAGCCAATCCCCCTTCTGGCACTGCAGTTCAGGGCTGCACTTTATTGAAATCTTCCATGAGGAATTTAGGGTTAATTATTCATCACTGAGCTCCCAACAGCTGCAAAATTTTCTGTTTTTAAGGGAAGGCTCCCGCCCTCCACAGTACATTTTTAAAATCAGTCCTGGATGGTATTCTTGGCACAAGGCAGCATCCCAGCACTCTGGGTAGGTGGAGGAAACCCAGTACCCAGCTGTGCCTTTTCCCTGAGACTGACCAATGTCAGCAGTCTGAGAATCTCTGGAAGTGTCCAAGGCCAGGTTGGACAGGGCTTGGAGCATCTTGGGGTACTGGAAGGTGTCCCTGCCCATGGCAGGGGGTGGAACTGGATGGGCTTTAAGGTCTTGTCCAAACTAAACCATCCTTTGATTCCATGATTCTGTGGTGCTCTTTGCCCTTTTTCTTGGGTCCCATCTCAGATCCTTACGATTTCCCAGCCCACCTGTGTTGGATCATCTCTGAGCTGGCAAAATGGACTGAACCTCTTCAGTGTCCTCCACCACCCCAGCACTACCTGGACGTGGTGCCCACCATGAGATGGATGGGAGGGAAGGTGATGGGATCTCTCTGGTGAGATCTCTAAGACCTGAGGATTATCAGAAGTTTGTGAGCATGGCTGGTAGCTCTCTGTGCTTTTTAGTTTTCCTTTTGGAGTCACCCCCTTGGGTGTGTGGGCTGGGGCTCAGCTCAGCTGCTGTGCTGGATTCTGAATCAGGACAGCTGCCTGCAGCCCTGCGTGTTCCCCCCACCCCAACCCCTGCAGTGCTCTGACCCTGTTTAGATTACAGAAGGATAATTTCACAACTTGATGCTTCCCTTGCTCCTGATGTTTTTAGTTGAATTTTGATCCCAAGGGAAATAAAGGAATCTGGACAAAACTGCAGTGCTGCTCCAAATTTGTCAGGGAAAGAAAAAAGCCTCCAGTGCATTTGTTGATAATGACTGGAGTGGATACAGCAGTTTCTCAGCATCCCCTCACAAACCCCAACAATTTTTTTCCAGAAAGTCAGGAAGGAAAGGACCCTTCTTGTACCACCTCAGTCAAATGCACATGTGGTGCCTCAGCTCTTCATTCCCTCTGTTCATTCCCATCTTCTCTTCCCAGCAATGAAGCAAGAAGAGTTTTGTCCTTCAACTTCTTACTCTGACCTTGGCATTTCCAGTTCTTGGGTTAGCATCTCTGAGCAAACGACCTCCTTCCTCACTTCCCTGGGCAGCGCAGGAAGCCAGCCCGTGCTGCTGGACTTCCAGTGAATATTTGGTGGCTGTTTGAGAGTCCAGGGCAGTGCAGGTAGGGCCAGCAGGGACTGCACTGATGGAGCAGGTGCAGCTGGAAGCACATGGAGAGGGTTCCAAAGGTGCTGTGGTCAAACACAGGGCAGAACTGAGCTGGAAAGAAGCTGTTCTCTGCTGAAACTTTGTCTCCTGCAGTGGCCTCTGAAGATGTTTGTCTCTCTTTGAACAAAGAGCAGGGATGTCTCAGTTAAGCACCTCCTCCAGTGTTCCACAGAATCATGGAATCACAGAGTCACTGAGGTTGGAAAAGCCCTCTAAGATCATTGAGTCTACCACTGCCATGTTCACTGCTAGCCCATGTCCCAGGTGCCACATCCACATGTTTTTCAAACACTTCCAGGGATGCTGACTCTTCCACTGCCCTGGGCAGCTGTGCCAGGGCCTGACCACCCCTTCAGGGAAGAAATTTTCCTCATTATCCAACCTGAACCTTCCCTTGAGGCCATTTCCTCTTGTCCTGTCCCTGTTCCCTGGGAGCAGAGCCCGACCCCTCCAGGCTGTCCCCTCCTGTCAGGGAGTTGTGTAGACAGAAGGTCCCCCCTGAACCTCCTTTTCTCCAGACTGAGCCCCCCCAGCTCCCTCAGCCACTCCTGGTGCTCCAGACCCTTCCCCAGCTTCATCCTTCTTCTCTTAGAGGGCTTTTCCAACCTTAATGATGCTGTCATTCCACGATTCCAGGTTACTGCAGGGTGGCTCTGCTTACTGCTGGCAGCAGCAGGAATGATGCGGGTTGTCCCCTCTCATGTGGCACTTTGCTTCTCTTTAAACACATAGAGACAGTCACCATCTGAGCCTATCCATCACAGGAAGGTTGTAAATACAATAAACCTGCGGAGTTTCCCCCTTTTTGCTGTGTATGTTTAAAGTGGTTCCTTTCTTACCCCACCCTTCCTTTGTGGAAGCATGCCCCTGCTCCCCCTGCATATGGAAATTCTCATTTCTTAGAAGGAAAAAAAGGACTGAAGTGGTTTTCCCTCTTGCTGCAAGCACCCTGGCTGGCTTGGGGACCTGCTTGGGTTCATTGCCTGGTTTCCATGTCACCTTGCCCAGCCACATGGTGTTTTCCCATACTGTTCAAATGCATTAGCCAGGTGCATTTGCTGAAGTAAATTCAGGCTTGCTAAGGAGTGGATTACTTGCCCAGCCATTTGTCATCATAGCAAATTGCCACTGAAGGGCGTTAGCATAAAGTGCTCAAATAACTTTCAGCAAGAGCCTTGTTAATCACTGTAATTCCCTTCTCCAGCTCTTCAGGGGAGGTTGGGTCATTGGGCCAGGATTCAAAAGGAGCTGTCAGGCTGTTGAGGGGTTTTGAAAGCTCAGCTAACAAAGCACCATGGAGAGATCTGTGTGTGTGGCTGAAAATGGGAAATCCTTTGTCGAATCCTAGAACCCCAGACTGGTTTGGGTGGGAAGGGACAATCAAAGCTCATCCAGTTCCACTCTCTCCCATGGGCAGGGTTGCTTTGCACTAGCCCAGGTTGCTCCGAGCCCTGTCCAGCCTGGCCTTGTACACTTCCAGGGATCCAGGGGCAGCTGTGTCCAGTTTCTCTGAGCAATCTGTGCCTGGACCTCACCACCCTCACAGGGAAGAATTTATTCCCAGTAACACAAGTAACCCTGCCCTCTGCCAGTGGTAAGCCATTGCCCCTTGTCCCATCACTCCAGATCCTTGTCCAAAGTCATTCTCCAACTTCCGTGGAGCCCCTTCAGGCACTGGAGGGGTCTCTGAGGTCTCCCCAGAGCCTTCTTCTCTCCAGGTAAACACCCTCAGCTCTCCCAGCCTGGCTCCAGAGCAGAGGGGCTCCAGGCCTCCTCTGGACTCGCTCCAGCAGCTCCACGTCCTTGCTGTGCTGGAACCCCAGGGCTGGAGGCAGCTCTGCAGGTGGGGTCTCACCTGAGCAGGGCACAGGGGCAGAATCTCCCCCTGCCCTGCATGAGCCCAGGATTGGATTTGTGATTGGATTTGTGGTCTGTCTTTTTAACAGCCCTGTGCCAGAGGCCAGCTGTACAGAAACTGTCCCAGCCTGCTGCCTTCGGGTTTCATACAGAGCGTGGCCCAGGCCAGGGCTGTTTGGACAAGAGGGCTGTGTCCCTGTCATGACATCAGGCAGCTGCCAGGCATTGAGACACAGGAGATGCTTCCCAGACAGCATCCAAAATGGCATGTGGAAATGCAGCAGGACTTAGCGTGGTGGAAATGCGTCTACTGTCTTCCTTGGGAGGTTTCTCACCTCTAAGATGAAAAGAGGAGAGAGATTTTATTAGAGCAAATAAAATAATACCAGGCTGGACCCACTGCTGTGGCTCGGGGCCCGTGCCTGCACCAGGATGGCCTCCTAGAGCTTTGGTTATGGTGTCTACAGGGTGAGGCTGGCACTAAACCTGCCCAAGAGCCTGGCTGAGGGTGGCCCTGTGGGCACAGCTGGAGGGAGAATGCGCTAATTCATAGCAGGGTTTGCTTGTCCTTTTGATCTCTGCACATAGCAGCTTTGTCTGAGCGTGTGGTCCATCCGTGAGGCTCCACGTGCCGGGTCCCAGTCATTCATTTTTCTGGTGCTGGTCAGCTGACAGCACAGCATGTCAGAGGCATTGCAGGCCCCTGGGCACCCTCCCATCCTGAATCGTGGTGCAAGATGAGGGTCACATTAGGCTGGGATGAATTAAAAACTCAGCAGCCAGGTGCAGGTAATAGGTTGTCGTGTCCTTGCAAGCAGCAGGCAGGGCTGGGCACGGGGCAGGATGCTCTGGGACCTGCCCCTGTGCTCCTCTGGCTTTGAGTGGAGAGGTGGCCAGGTGACTTGGCCACCCTCCTCCATGTAATGGGTAATTCTGTGTAATTCCTCTCTCCATGGGGTACACTCCCAGATCCCTGTCCAGGATCAGAGGCATTGTCTGGGTGCCAGGCAGGAGCGGGTGGTCTGATGTCTTCAAGCACCAGGGTGCCAGGCAGGCAGCAAATCTGCCTCCCAGCAAGGCCTTAGGCCTGGATTTACTGGTGTAGCTGACAGCACAGCAGTGTCAGCATGTCTGGGCACTAAAAGCCTGACCCCTCTTCTGCTCTGTGATGTCCTTTGTGTTGACTCCATTAAAAAGAGCAAAGGGAATTGGCTGGAAGTGCCTGGGGGAGCTTTGTGTTCACTCAGAACAATGGTGCTACTGATATACTAGCAAAGGAATACTGGGCTCAACTTCCAGTTCAAGGGACCATAAAGAGTTGGAATGCACCTGGAATTCGAGTAAATGTCTGTCAGAAACCTCGTGGAGGAGGTGACTGTCAGTGTGGCATGTCCTGCAGGACAGTGATGCCATCACCACTGGATTTTTGCAATTGTAGGAAGAACTCTTCAATCCAGGAAATTTTATTGAAATGGTGGTTTACCACATTCAGCCTCTGTAAGATACTCATAAAATCATGGAGTTATTAAGTTGGAAAAGCCCTCTAAGATCACTGAGCCCAAACTTTCCCTCAGCATTGCCGTGTTCACCACTAAACCATGTCCCCAGGTGTTACATTTATACATTTTTTCAACATTTCCTGGGAGTGCGATTCCACCACTGCCCCGGGCAACCTGTGCCAGGGCCTGACCACCCTTTCAAGGAGGAAATTTTCCCTAATATGCACCTAACCTGAACCTCCCCTGACACAACTTGAGGCCTTTCCTCATGTCCTGTCCCTTGTTCCCTGGGACCAGAGCCAGGTCTTCCCTGAGCTTCCTTTTCTCCAGGCTGAGCCCTCTCAGCTGCTCCTGGTGCTCCAGCCCCTTCCCCAGCTCTTTTCCCTTCTCTGGACATGCTCCAGCCCCTCAATGTCCAAAGTTAGGCGAGGACAGCACAGCAGAGGTTTGGATGTTGTTCGAAAAGAAGAACCCAACATAGGCTTCAACCACCCTGGTCTAAGGTCTTCTCCCTCCCTCCTGCAGCTGCTGTTGTGTCTCTCTCTGCCACAGTGAAGCTTTTCTCCATGGGGAGGTGCTTGCCCATGGAGAGAAGATTTTCTCAAGTTTGTGATTTTTCTCAAGTTCAGCACAAACACTGGGAAATCCCTGTGTCTGTTAATCCCCCTCACCCACATCACACACGGCACAGTGATCGTAGTCAGGAACTTCACTGGAAAAGGGAAACAATAGATCAGTTTGATTCCAGGGAAGGCATTTCAGTTTTGGAAATGAGGATTTGAACAGCATGATTCAGGATTTCTTAGGTAAGCAAAATAAGTGCTTCAAAGGAGCTGAAGCAGTTGAAGATTCAGGCAGAGATTGGAGATTCCCAGTTTGGGCTGGGAAATCTCTGTGTAGCCTGGCATGACCTGGGTGCTAGTATCTGAGGTGGGAAATTGCTGCTGCCTAGAAGCTCTGCAATTTTGGAATTGAATGTTTAATTCTCCTCATTATTGATTACCTTTTTCTTTCTTTTTCTTCCCTCAGCATGAAAGACTTTCCAGGTAAGAATTTTCTTTTTTTTTTTTTTTTTTTTTTTTTTTTTTTTTTTTTTTTTTTTTTTTTTTTTTTTTTTTTTTTTTTTTTTTTTTTTTTTTTTTTTTTTTTTTTTTTTTGTTGATATTTATTGGCAACATGTTTTTGTATGGCTTTGAGGATTCCCTGTGCTTCAAATCCAGTCTGGTACTGGCTATTTGGTCCTTTCCTCAGCTCAGCTGAGGCACCAGTTTGCTTCCATTCTTTACTCCCCAAATTATTTACCTCAGTGACCTCTTAGAAATGGAGCTGGTTCCCACCATGGAGATGAGAGATTCATGGGAAGCCAGTGCCCATGGGAGGCTGGGTTGGTACTGGTTTATTGCAGTCACTGTAGTGCTGGTGGCTGCTGGGTTTTGGGCAGCGATCCCCAGGAGTGGAGGGTGCTCCCACAGAGCCCTGACTCAGCTGGGTCTGCCACAGCCTCCCGTCCCAACCAGCTGGGCCCTGTGCTGGCTGTTCCAAGTTACCACAGCTCCAAAGTGCTGGATCTTCCTCCTGTTTCAGGTTGGAAGCAGCTACGACCCCCAGCACGAGTGACTCCTCCTCCGGTGAGCGTGCCTCCAGCCGCTGCAGTGCCTACAGCCGCAGGGAGAACCGGCTGGCCGCCCTCAGCAGCCGGGCAGACGACGAGAGCAACAGGGACTATAAGAAAGTAGGATTTTCTTAAACTTACTATTGTCACTGCACGCACTGCAGAACCTGCCTGTTGCTGCAGAAACCAGCCCCAAGAATCAGTGGGAAGAAAGAGAAGATGTTTATGCTCATTTTCTCTGTTTCAAAGAATCCAGTGGTTTGGGTTGGAAGGGACCTTAAAGCTCATCCCATTCCACCCCTGTCATGGGCAGGGACACCTTTCACTAGCCCAGGTTGCTCCAAGTCCCGTCCAACCTGGACCTGGACACTTCCAGGGATGGGACAGCCACAGCTGCTCTGGGCTCCCTGTGCCAGGGCCTCACCACCCTGTGAGTAAAGAATTACCTAAATTAAAACTGTCCCTTTTTTTGTGCCACTTGGCTGTGTTTAAACTCCCTACAAAATTCAACAGCTGTTTTCTTATTTCCAATTCATGAATTAAGAAAACGTAAGTAAAGCGTCCAAGTTGGTTTTGTTTTCCCTTTTCATCTCCTGATGTGTGGGAGCAAAGTGAACCCCTCAGCTCAGTGCTGAGGGCATCCATCTGCTCAGAGCAGCATGGCAGGATGGGGTTAATTAACCAGGAGCAGCCTGGTTAATTGAGGTCGTTTTGCATTTCAGTTATATGAGAGTGCCCTGTCTGAAAATCAAAAGCTGAAGTCAAAGCTGCAAGAAGCCCAGCTGGAGCTGGCTGATATCAAAGCAAAGTTGGAAAAAGCTTCCCAGGTAAGGGAAAATCCAGGTTGTGACTGGAGAAACTGAGCACTGGCCATGACAAACCAACACTTGTTCCAGAATGGGAAAGGGAGGGAAGCTCCTGGAAGGATGTTTTTGGGAGGGAAGGTGCCACACAGGAGACAGAAAAAAAGCAAGTAATTTTGTAAATTAACTTGTTGCATTCCAAGCAAGATGGACTGTCTTGGCCTTTGTGCAGCATCCTGTGAATGCTCTCAGGTTTAATCACTTTCTGTTTTTAATGTTCATAGCAGAAACAGGAGAAAACTTCTGACCGGTCCAGCATGCTGGAGATGGAGAAGAGGGTATGTGTCTCTGCTTTCTTCTGAGTCACAGCCTGTGCCTTGTGGTGCTGTGCAGGGCAGTCATTTCTAGAAGGGAAGCATTAATTAAAAGATAAGTTGTATTTTTGCTTTGAGGAGCAGTGCACAATGATAATTGTGTTCTGACCTTTGCAGGGCCTGAGACTCTGCTGCTCTCTTTGCATATCAGCTTCATTCTGATTCCTCTCTTTCAATCTAAGCAGCTGAGGACCAACAGATTTTATCACACTGAGGGACTGTTGGTCCATTATGCTTTAAAACATTCTTGATCTTTACAAATAAAGATGGGTTTTGGGTGGTGGGGGAACAAGACAAAATCCTGGAAAGGCTGCTCTCAATCCCTTCATCCTCTAGCCTGGGTTGATACCAAGGATTGCCCCAACCCAAGGACAGGACCTTGAACTTGGCCTTGTTGAAGTCAGGGTAACATCCTGTATAAGTTCTGTTAAATTAGGATCACAACAGCCACAGATTCTGAGAGTTAGAAAGTAAAAACGTGTCCAGCTGTTCTCAGTGAAGATGCAGGAACTGTTACCGGGGTGGCTCGAGCATTTTGCACCGATGAATCCCTGGGTGAACTGTGCTGTGGGTAAAATGTGGCCCAGAACTCATCATCCACAGCATACTCAGAAGCTGCCTTTTCCTCACTTTCCTGGCCTCATGGCTCTTTGCACAGGGAAAAGGAGCAGGGCAGAGAGTGTAAATCTTGTTCTTGATGCATGTTTCCCCCTTCTCAGGGCATGTCCCTGGAGCAGTTTGAGCCCCTTCATGTTGGGAAGTCCCTGAAGGAGTCCAGATCTCCCTGCCTTGGCACAGGCTCAGCTGAGGCCATTCACATGACAGAGTCTAAGCCTCACTTTATAAAATGCACCAAAAGCAGTCTGTTTGGCAGCCCTGGATTATCTGGGAGAAACGGGATTTCCAGGCAGGAAATTTCCTTCTTCTGTTTGAGCAGCTCAGTGACTTTTCTCATTGCCACCTTTAGTGGAGTGTAAGTAAATCCATGGCTTCACCTACAGAGCTCAAAATCATATTACATCAGCAACTCCTGAGAACTGGGATCACTGAAAGTGGGCAATAATTTCATTAAGGGTATGAATAGAGCTTGTGAACTGCCCAAACAAGCCCAGCTTATATCCCTGCTGGTTTGCCAGCTGCCCCATCCCATCTGATCAGCTCGTGGTTGTAACCTCTGCCTTGCTTTGGAATACTCTTCAGGGAATGCTGCGACAGAAACACAAGAGTCTCATTTTTCTTTAAAAGAAAATATACTGTAAAGTTTTCTTCTAAATCCTTGTGACCTTCTTTGTTATGAATCCTTGTAAACAGGAGAAGCGAGCCCTGGAGCGGAAACTCTCTGAAATGGAAGAGGAAATGAAGGTAAGAAATAATCTTCACTGTGTCTATTCCATTTTTTATGCTTTGTATTCATGTCTTTGGGGATTGTCACCCAAGAGGAGGATATTAAAAGTGTCCATGGGAAGGATCTCGTTTTCCTTTCTGCAGTCACAACTTGCTTTAATGGCCCTGTTCTCCAAACATGAATTGCTAATAAACTGTCCTGTTCTCATTCATCTGATTGCTCCTATGTTTGATTTGTTCTGCTGTTTGATCCGAGAATGGTGAAAGCTGTTCTCCTTAAATGCCTTCCCAAACTAACCTTTTGTGGCATCGCTGAGTTCCAGTGTGCTGACCCCCTGTGCTCTGACTAGTCTGCAGCCCAAGTTAAGCCGCTGACGTTCTCTCCAGATGGGTAAGAAGACAAAGCTGCCTTTTGAGCTCACGCACACTGGCCAGGATAAAACACAGAGTGGTTGTGTTCCTATACTCTCTTCCCAGAGCATGTCACTGGGAGGCCACAGCAGCCTGGGATAATTCCAGCAAAGAGGAATTTGCTTCCTGATGGGATGTGCAGCATGGCTTGCTGTCACGAGCCGTGGCCACTGGTGCTCTGGCGCGTTCTCGCTCCCGTGGCGTGGCTTCAAGGATGGTTGTGCCCATGAGGGGAACCCTGCAGAGCCCAGGCAGCATCTGGCTGCCCACACACCCCTAAAGTCTCACCCTGTTCGGCAGCACAGCATCAGGTTATGCTGTATTTCAGTGCTGGTGTTCACAGAATGAGTGTCCCCTTTGCTCTGCCCCGTGC
Organism: Nicator chloris; assembly: GCA_013400495.1. Classification (NCBI taxonomy): domain Eukaryota; kingdom Metazoa; phylum Chordata; class Aves; order Passeriformes; family Pycnonotidae; genus Nicator; species Nicator chloris. The sequence continues at coordinate 131,836 of WAAE01017688.1, read as the reverse complement.
TTTCCTTCCCGTTCAGCATGAGCAGGGGGGACCAAGCTACCCTCAGATGGAAGGACCCAGCTGAGAGCTCTCACCAAGCACTGATGGAAGGTGCTTTCTGCCACTCTGGAGGAGTGGAAACTCTGAGAAACAATGAAATTCTGTTTATATTTGAAGCTTTGTGTTTCTACCAGGCACATAGCTTTGGAAGGACCATTGGCTTCTGCTACATCTGCTGCTGCAATAAGTAGCACAATGATGTTGTGGATTCTTGCTGTAAAGTCTCTTTTTCTCGCAGAGAGGAGAAAATAAGTGTGATATGTGAGCCAGGAGGAGAAGGAGGAAAGACTGAATATGTCTAAGTTCCAAACTCTTTGTTCAGTGAGCAAGTAGGAACCTTTAACTGCACAGGGACTTCCCTGTGAAAGACCTGACAGAATTGTGGTCTTCAAGAGAAATACACGCATGAGCAGTTTGTGTTGGTCCTTCAGCTCTGCAGATCACTGTAAAGCTGCAACTTCAGCCCGTGGAGTAAGAAGACAAGGTGGTGGCCTCTAGTGGCCTCAGTTTGGAAACATACTGCTCTGGAAAGCAGTTAATGAGAGAGAGAAGGTGTGCCTGTAGGGTCTGTCAGACACAGCCAGAGCACATCCAGTTCAGGTAGTCTGGAGCTGCAGAGCCATGGAAGCCAAGGTGGTGCAGAAGGAGAAATGCTGCAGGAGGTTGAACGTGTTCTCACACTGCCTCGAGAGACATGAGCTGAAGGAACCTGTGGTCCAGCTGAAAATGAGCTTCAGGTCCTTGAGACTGGTGCTGACTCTGCTCTCTGCCTGTTCTTGCTGGCCACAACCAAAGTGGCCTTTTGTTAGTAGAACAAATACACAAGAAATTGGAAAAACTCTCTTCTGAGGTGCTACTACATTTTTACTAGTTTTTGCAAAACCTTAAGCATGTAGTGAGTACCTGAGGGCACTGTGACATGCCTTGTTTGACAGCTACTCAAAAAAGAGGAATAGAAAAATCTCTGAAGAAAGAAGCATTGATTTGGACCTTTCCAAAAGGAAATTGTTGTTTCCACTTTCATGATGCCTTGAAGTGGGAGAAACAGCCCTGCTGTGTTTGCCTGAAGGGAGATAACCTCTGCAGAGCATCCCTGTTAGTCACTAGTGTGGGAGTTGAGCCAGGAAAGAATCTACTAATTCTGGTTGTACTTTCATCCTTGCTCCTTGCGCTACCTGAGTAGCTGTTGTGCAGAGTCAGAAGGAATAAGTAAGGAATTGTGAAGGAAAATGCAAATCCACCAATTTCCTTCAATGTGGAGAGCAGCAAGTGGAAACAACCATACCTGGTAGGTGATTATATCTCAGGTTGGTTTTGGGCATTCTTCCCACTAGTCTTTGAATCCAGCAAGCCTCACACACAGCTGTTGGATCCAGGGGTGTCTGTGTCCAGTTGTGCACATCAGATGTCCTGGCCAGGGCTGTTCTCTCTTTGCAGCTGACTTCTGAGAAAGAGGAGGCAGAGGGGACAGAAATGTACAGTAGTTCAGGCTGTGTTTGAGGAAATGAGCTTTGTTCCTGTCTGGAGTGTGACCTCTGCTACCAAAGCCATAGAGAAGTGAAGAGGAGCAAGACAGCCTTGGTAACCTCAAGAACCTTGGTGGCAGAGCTGCTCCTCAGACCTGCTCTTGCAAAGGTGACAGAGCAGTGCAGCATTTCCCTGAGTGACTGCGCAATTCGATTGGAGATTCAGAACCTTGGCTGAGGCAAGAGAAAGAACATTTGCACTGAGCTGAATTCAATGCCAAGTGCCTGAGGTCCCAACTTAATACAGCAATTGTTCTTGAAGGTCACAGAAGCTCCTTTATTCCATAGCAGTACTGCAGCTCCTGGCCTCAGCCATTGTGCAGGCTCTGAGCATTTTTATTTAGTGTTGAGGCACAAAATCCATTAACTGAAGGCAGGTACAGAGAACTGAGAAACCTGCTTTTGCTAAGCCAAGTATCAAGCAGAGTGATAAGCAATCACAGCAGTATCGTCCAGATCCTGCTCTTTGCCCTTGGCTTCAGTCCCAGCTTCCCAGCCTTTGCTGGATTTGGTGCATAACCAGGAGCCTGGCCTACCTATAGCATACACACATTTTTACATAAATTATCCTTTCTGTGGACTGTGTAGCATGTGGAGGCTGAGCAGCGGCTGATGGGACCATGCTGAGGTTCCATGCTGTGCTGGTGTGGGAAAACAAAGGTGGTCTCTGAAATGATCACAGTCCTTTCCACCTCACGTAGCATGATGCCCCTACTATGTATATGAGATGCATTCTGCCATCTGTGAGCCCTGTGATAAAACAGTATCTTGATTATCTATGTATCATAAAATCATGGAATGTCCTGAATTGAAAGGGACTCACAGTCCAACCCCTGTCCCCCTGGCACCCCAACAATCTCACCCTGTGCATCCCTGAAAGCGTTGTCCAAATGCTCCTGGAGCTCTGGCAGCCTTGGGGCTGTGCCCATTCCCTGGGTAGCCTGGGCAGTGCCAGCACCCTCTGGGGGAAGAACCTTTCCCTGATATCCACCTTAAATCTCCCCTGACACAGCTCCAGCCCTTCCCTGGGGTCCTGTCCCTGCTCACAGACAGTGGAGATCAGAGCTGCCCCTTGGGAGGAGCTGCAGCCCCAGGTGAGGTCTGACCTCAGGCTCCTCTTCCCTAGGGTGAACAGACCAAGTATCCTCAACCGTTTTTTGTACCATCAAAAGAAGTGACTATTCCAGTACAACCATCTTCCAGCAGCTCCTGGTGTGATGGATCACAGGACAGCTGTGCCGTGTCTGTCTGTCCTCACTGAGCACAGTGGCAGCCAGCAAAGCTTGGGCGGGTGAAGGGATGGATGGATGGATGGATGGATGGATGGATGGATGGATGGATGGATGGATGGATGGATGGATGGATGGATGGGATAAAGTGAGCAGGGATCTTGCTGCTGAGGTGTCATTGCAGCTTTCCTGCAGTTTTGTAGCTGTAGCTCTGTCTTGGGATCTGTTGATTTATCCAGTGTCAGAACTGTGTTTGTGTGTCCAAGGATCTGCTCTGTCAGTTTGATGACCTCAGGGGCTCAAACTCCATCTTTTGCTGGCTCTCTGCCCTCCTGTCTTGCTTCCCTTGGTTTTTCAAAGCTTTTCAAAGAGGTGTCTTCATTCTGTCATGGAGAGTAAGTGTAGTGCTTTTGGGCAGCTAAGAACAGAGCTGATGGTTGAGAGGTATTCAAAGTACTTCAGTTTTGTACAGGAATGACCCCTTGGACAAAATGTCCTGGGATGCAGCAGATTCTTTGCCAGCTGCAGCCAGCTCTGGGTCATCACAGAATCCCAGATTGCCTTGGGCAGGGACACCTTCCACTATCCCAGGTTGCTCCAAGCCCCATCCAGCCTGACCTTGGGCACTTCCAGGGATAGGATGGCCACAGCTTCCCTGCGCACCCTAAGTAGTGCAGGTTGGGTGGACGGTCACTGTCTTTGTGTCACAGTAGATTCTTTCATAGTGCTCCTTGTTCAGGACAGACAGCACCTCCCTTTGAGTGCTTTCTGCTAATTAAATGGTAGAAAGGAACCCCCTTCCCCATAGACCCTTCCCTCTGTCTTTTTCTGCCACTGTGAGCTCTCAAGTAAGAGAATGTGGGGAGGAATATGGTGCTTTGTGAGACTGCTTTGGTTTGGGACTGGGATTTTGTCACTTGACCTTACCACTCTTCTTGTGGATGTTTCCTGCCTGCCCCTGGCCAGTGTTGGGGCTCCACTAGGCTCGGCTGCTCCATCATGCAGGATGGGTTCTTGCTCAGGAGGGGTTCTTGTTCTTGTGGTCCAGCTGCCCGACCTCTTGGGAGGAAGGAGGGCAGGGATGTGACTCAGGAAGGATCTCTGCAGCTCTCAGCATCTCCTGGCACCCACAGTGGTGTAAATGTCCAGCACATGAATTCACTTCAGCATCACTGGGAACAGTGTTATCCTTGTGGCACTGGGATGTCTGCATGGCTTCTACTATTGTCCTGTTCTGCTTCCTCATGGCTCTTCTGTTCCCTACCTCCCACTGCTGCTGTACCTGTGCAAGCCCTGCTTGGTACCCATGTCCAGTTTGTACCTGTGCCCAGTTTGTACCTGTGCCCAGTTTTTACCCGTGCAAGCCCCAGTTTGTACCTGTGCCCAGTTTGTACCCGTGCAAGCCCCAGTTTGTACCCATGTCCAGTTTGTACCTGTGCCCAGTTTGTACCCGTGCAAGCCCCGGTTTGTACCTGTGCCCAGTTTGTACCAATGTCCAGTTTGTTCCTGTGCAAGCCCCAGTGTGGGGTTTGATCTCTACGCTGTCCTGTGCCCCTCATTGCCTTTGTTACCAGGAATGCCCTCCTGGCACTTCCCCCCTGTGGGAGATGCTCTCATTCAGACTCCTTTTCCTAAAATGAGCAGTTTAAGGTTCAGATTTGTTCCCTCTGAAGGTCAAAGATAAATTGAGCCCCATGACAGAGAAGAGTTGAATCTGGGCAGGGATGAGAAAACCCCCCAAACCCCAGAGGTTTTGGCAGGACTGAGCCTGGGCAGACCCAGGAGCATCACTCAAGGATGAGGGACACAAGCAGACACGGTACCTGTCTCAGTGATCTGCTGTGGGACAGTGACACTTGCAGGTGCTTCAGTCTGTGCCTTTGGGATCTTCCAGGAAGCTCTGATTGCTCTTTGCTCCACACAGCTGCTTTGGCTTTTAGAGATACATGAAGGAAAGGAGTTTTAAAGAAATTCTCAGTTCCCAGCAGTACTTTCAGAGCCTGTGTAGGTGTTAAGTCACTGTTGATAGGTCTCGCAGCAGTTCCCAAGTCCCAGGGCTGTCTGGGTAAACTAGAATATAATCCTGCTTTGTGGTGGGAAATCCCTGTATTTGACCTTTTTTAAGACTTTGGGGGCCCCTGGAGAAAGGGCTGATTCCCAAAATATCCTTGGTGTTTTGTCAGGCTTTCCCCATCCAGCACTCACTGCTACTAATTTCTTTTAGTCTCTTCTTTTCTTTCACTGCCTATGGACTAAACTCCCTTTTCTGTGCCCGTTCATTTCCATGATGTTCTCTCTGTATTTGTCCACTCCTTTCACTCTCTGCAGAATCTCCACCAGCTCAAACAGATTCACACTCTGAGGCAGATGAATGAGCAACTGCTGGCTGAGAACAGGGCTCTGACCCGGGTCGTAGCCAGACTTTCTCTGCCCACCAAGCCCTCGGAATCAGAGGAGCTGTAGCTGCTTCCCCTCCGGCTCATCTTGCCTCCCTCTTCCACTCTTCCAGGCAGGTCTCTGCTCCTTGGCCGGGCGCTTCCTACTCGCCTCCTTGCTCTCCAGGGTGTCTGGTCAAGCTTGTTGCTCAAAAGCTTGTGGCAGAGGATCACCAAATTCCAAGAGCATGGTGCTGCTGCCACGGCAGGGCTTTGCTGGAGCTCTGCTCACCCTGTTGGCTCTTGCTGTGCATGGCAGATGCTGCTGCCCTTGCCAGCTTAGCATTGGGGAATGGCTTTGGGGTGGCTTGGCAGTGCCAGCAGCTCCTTGCCTGGTACTTTGCCTTGAAACAGACCCACAGAATGGTTTGTGTTGGAGGGGGTGTTAAAGTTCATCTCGTTTCACCCCGTACCATCAGCAGGGACACCTTCCACTAGACCAGGTTGCTCCAAGCACCGTCCAACCTGGCCTTGGACACTTGAAAATAGGTGGTTTATGCTACATGTCTGCTTATAATAGAATTCTTTTTAAATTGGGCTTAGTTCAGGGAGAAGCTGGCACTCAGCAAATCAGATTATCCAAAGTCAGGAAATTTTCAGGGATGTTGAGAAAAGCAAACATTTTAGACAGAAAGGATGTTTTTAGAAAAACTACAAACTGAGCTGTCCTCAGCAGGTTTTCTTGGTCACTTGAACAGAAAGGACACGCTCCTTTACTTATTTTAAACTAAAATTTTTGAGTATGAGTCCACAGGCTCAGCAACCCTTGTGCCTCCTGTGGGCTGGCACAGAGTGGGGGATGCAGCAGGAGCCAGAGCAGGAGCGCGCTGTGTTTTCATCTTGTTTTAAATCCAGTGCAGGACAATTAATGTTTGAAAGCCAAGGATGAGTGTTCCCTAAGCTTTGCCCTCACACATCACACAGCTAAATTACGTCTCTTCCTGCTACTTCATTGGTTCAATGCTAAAATAAAGCTGTAAATGCTCCTTTCTTGGGACCCTACCTGTCCTTTGCAGGTTAGTAGGGATATTTATATCCCTTCAAACACAAGAAGTCGTGTGCTCTTGTGAGCTGGAAGTGGCACCACAGAATAAAAAAATCTATTCTTAGCACACAAATTATATCAAGGCTGATTAACCATAGAAACAAACTAATCAGGGGAATTGTGGCTTCCCCTTTCCAGGAGTCTCAGCTCAAGCCCACATGTGTGTCACAGGGGCCGGGAGAGTCAGGTGTCATGTTGAGTGCCCTGGATTGTGCAGATGGTCAGGTGAAATGCTCTCACAGCCTTTCTGGTTTTAATCTGTGGAACTATCCTCCAACCTGACCCTGCCTCATCTCATACACCATGAGTTTTAAGTCATTCTCCTTGCCCACATGCTTTCAGATCTGAGAGGGAAAATTGGGCAAAATGATTTCCAGACTCAAAGAACTGGTGTTTCACAACCTGCAAGTCACCCCTCCTCCTCCCAGGACGTGCCCATGTTATATCACTGCCCTTCCATCCCCCCTCTGCTCTGGCTGAGGCTCATCCTTCCCACTTACAGGTTTGCAGTTCCCTCCCAGTGCCTGAGCTGGGGGAGAGCCATGTTCTACAAGCTCTGCTGATTTATTTTCAACTCTTTTAGTAGGTCTAACACAGGATGTTGCTGGTATGTGTAAACTCTGCCTCAGTGGTGTCTGTGGACATCACAGCAGTACAGTGATGTCACTGCTTTAAGCTCTGCCAGATGTACCACACTCTGGCAGCAGTGCTTTTCAGTCAATCTCATTTTCCTGAATCCACATGATTTCTGAGGAGCCGTATTCTCCAGTGTCCCAGGTAACACACAGCCCTGCTGCTCAGAGCAGCCTGCAGCCCAAACTCAGGTGACAGTGACACTGCATCATCGTCAGCCCCGCCATTCCCTGGGGCTGGGCCACAGCCCTGCTCACCATTCCTGGGAGACATCTCTAAAGCTGCTGGAAGCTTCCAGCCCTTCCAGCCTGTTACTGTGGGGTTCATGTCACTTGACTTCAGGGTACTCTGCTTCAAAGGGAGGAGCACCCTGGGCTTGTGTTGTGTAAGGCTGATGTGTGGCTTTCAGGAAGCCTCACTCGGCACTGGTGGAGCAGGGTTATGACCAGGAAACGTGTCCAGAGGCACTTATTTCACATGTACTTACACTCCATTTTCAAATAAGTGACACAGGTTGCACAGCCCCATCAGGCTCCAGCTGAGCCCTGGGCCTGGGGTGGTTCTCTCTGGCATCGTTTCTGGGAACCTGTGACAGCTTCTCTCTACCAAAACGGCTGTCAGGACTTCACACACCCATTATCACAATGATGGGCACTGCAGAGCTACCCCAGGCAGTGACAGGGGCCTGACAGGGCTCTCCATCTGCAGCCCCCAGTGAGTGGTGGGGCTCTTGCTGGGAGGCAGCAGTGAGAGTAGCAGGTGAAACAGAGGAGGAAACAGAGGAGTGCAGAGACATCAAGGGCTCTGCTGTGTCTCTGAGCTCCTGATCGCTTTGGTGATGGTGATGGTGGTGGCGATGCCTCTTCTTTGGCCATGAGAAATGGCACAAGGAGCTGTGAGTGCTGTCCTGGTGACAGCCCAGCCATGTGATACACCTGTCACAGCAGCACTGAGTTCAGGGAGGCACACTCAGCATCACTGGCTGGAGCTCTGGCCAGCCCAGCACATGGACCCTTTCCAAATATCCCACCACGCAGCCCCAACCTCTCCTCCCTCTCTAAAAAACCTCCCACCTGAAACATCCACCACCAGTGCCCACAGAGATCGAGTTGGGTGTGTTGGGGCCCACCATGGCTTGGCCCAACTGTGGAAGAAGGGAATTGCTCTGGTGATCATGGAGGTACTGCAGGTGGAGGGGGGCAGAACATTGTGGTCAAAGCTGAAACACCAGGTTAGGAGGAAGGAGAAGATTTAGTACATATTTTTAATTTGAGGGAATTCCTCCAAGATGCACCTTGGCAGACAGAAGTCGTGGCTGAGCTCATACAGGTACCGTGCGTGTGATCCCGCTCTGCCCTGGGTACCCCTGCAGGCTTGGGGCTGGTCACCCTGGCATCTACTGGCACCTGTGGTGAGAGTGACCCGTTGTGTGTCACACCCCAGACAGGAGCAAGGGGTCTCCTTCTGGTGCCCAGTGGCTGGGAAGTCCACAGGTCACTCACTGCAGCACAGGGAGTCAGCAGGGTTTATGCCAATGGGAAATGCTGGAAGGGTCTTGTTGAAACTATTTATTCTCTGTTTCCAAAGGCTTTTGTCTGTGTTGCAACCTTACTTGAGCATCCAGGAGATCCTCCAGTGTCAGTGTGTTCTACCAGTCCTCTGGCCTCAGCACTTATGACTGTGTTATACATCTGTGGGGTACCAAGGAGATTTGGGGGTATTCTAAAGAGATTTGGCAAGGTCCAGTCCTAAATGAAGATTCCAGACCTTTGGTTTCACTTCTAGTCCTGGCAAAATGGAAAAAGCATATCAGGGAAACCAGCTTTCCTGTTGTCTGCTGACCTGTATTTAGCCTCTGGGCACCGGTTTGGGATGAAACAGCTCAGAAATGGTTCCTGCCTTGCCGTCCTGGTCCTGACCTGCTTCTGGGGCTGTGGCCTTGCTTCGCACCAGGGGCTCCCTGGCTCAGGGCTTCCTGGCTCAGTGCTGTGCTCAAGGCCCCTCTCACCCCTCACGCCTGGCAGCCAGCTTGTAAAAGCTCTGGAGATGCTGCAGAGCCATGGAAGTGTCCTGGATGGAGGGGATGCAATGTCCCCTCTTGCCCCTCGAGCCCCTCTGATCCCACCTTGTCTTTTGTCTCTCTGCAGATTTTGACAGAGCTGAAGTCAGACAACCAAAGGCTGAAGGATGAGAATGGAGCCCTCATTCGTGTCATCAGCAAACTCTCCAAATAGGAATCCTGAGCAAAAGCAGGACAAGGAGGGGTGTCCTACACCAGCTGCCAACCCCACCACTGAGCCCTACCCCCTTTCCTTCCCGTCACGTACAGCAAGTGTTTCAGCCATGGGATCAATGTCACACCTGCCTTGCCCTGCCCTTTGCTGTACATTCCCTTTCTACCCTCATTTCCCCCAACACAGCCCCTGCCATCTTATTTTTTTTTAATTTATGCATGTTGTGGTATCTTGGACATTTTATTCAAGGGAGAAATGTTTGAGGACTTAGTTTGAGCTGCCAAAACTTCTTCCAGAAGCTCAGTATTTGGTTTTGGACTCTGACCTGGAGTGGGAAGCTCCTACTGTAAAAAGTGACATCTGAAGAACTAACCCAGCATATCCAAGCCCTTTACAGGTGGGAAATGTGAACATGGGCTGGGACTCTGAGGATGCACATCAGCCCACTGAGATGTGGGACTCTGGTTAAATGTGATGCTGTGAAAGGCACCAGAGCTCATGTTTGTCACAGGCTGATGAGCTGTTTTGCACAGAGACCTTCTTCTCTTGCCCCAGTAGACTGAGTCTTCTATTTTAAGATAAGATTTTGAACCTGTTCAGTAACATCAGTGATGACACCCAGTGTCAGACCCTTATCCCTCACCCTCCCTGTTCTCCGACAGGCCAGGTGATCCTGTGTCATGTTGTGTCCTTCCAGGGTTCCTGTCTCTGATTGGTAGCATCCAGTTGTCACCTTGACTCTTGTTCCTGGGGACAGGATATATCCCAGGCATTTGCTGAGCTTTCTGAAGGACAAACATGAATCCCTACAGACCCTCTGCTGCTCTCACCTGTGTGTGAGCGTGAATCACCTTGCAAGGAGCTGTGCCCATGCCAGAAACCAGCCTCCCCTTCCCAAAAGCCATCTGGGACATTCTCCTGCTGCCTTCCTCAAAGCAGAGCCCTATAGCAGAGCCTAGTCTGGTATTTCAGGTACCCTCACTTTGATTTGCACCAGGATTTGTAGAGAGAGAATGCCAGCATCCTGTCCCACAGACCTTGGAAAGGTCAGGGTGTGTAATGTCAGAGGGACAAGGAGCTCCTGGTAACTGAATCACCATGATGAAAGTCTTCTGACCTGTCAAAAACTTGTAATAAGCTTTGACCTTGAAGGAAACCTCCAGAAATACTCCTCTTTAATGTTACATGCACTCTGAACAGTTTGGAATTGTTCTCTCCCATGGGCATTTAGGCATTGGCTCCTCTCTCCATGCTGTGGGACATCATCAGGTCTGTTGAGCTTCCCATTAACAGACTCCTCTTAAACAATCCTTTGCCTCTCAGAGGCATCCTGCTGTATCCATGTAGATTTTCCCATCTACATCCTTCCATATTTGTCCTTTCACCCCCTTTGTCCTTGAACTCCCCAGATTCTGTCTGGCCAAGGGCAGCAGTTCTTGGTCAGGGAACTTGGACGTTCCTTGGTTCAACCATGGAGCAGCTCTACCATGTTCCTGAGCAGCTCTCCTGGCTCTGGCTGGGGGGACTCTCTACTGCCAGAGAGATGAGATACTTGAACATGAGCGGAATACTTGAGCTTGCTCAACAGGGTAAAACTTACCTCTAATGGGGCAATCCTGGGCTTTTTCAAACCTTTTGTTGGTTATTGCCTCAGAAAGCATCTCTGTTTTCCTCTCCCTGGGGTTTTTTCTCTCTTTTTTTTTTTCCCATAATTCTCCATTTTCCCTCTTCCCCTCCCTGTCCTGCCTGTTTCCACCTCTCCTGCTCTTCCTGGAGCTGCCAGTTTTCCCCAGGCAGCTCTGACCACAAGTTGCTCTTCAGTTCATGGAGCCGTTTGTGCCGCTGAGGCACCATTTCTCCTGGTACACTGAGGCCCTTCCTCTGCTCCTGAGCTTCGAGAGGAAGAGACCAAAGCTGGTAAAGGCATCAGGGTTTCTGCAGAGCACTGCCTAAGCCAGGCATCCTTTTTATATTCCTTGATTTTAACCCTGCTCTATTTAACGGCTTTAAGTCTTGAGATCCAGTCAATGCTTCCCCTGCACGCCGCTCCCTCTTGGTGCACTCTTCATGTGAGTACTTCTGTTCTTGGTGTTTTCTCTTTTGGTGACCCGCTCCTCGCTTCAGCCTCGGGCTCTGGCTCTGCTCACATTGAGGATCAGGAGCCCGGTCCCTTCTGTGCCACGTGGAGGAGGAGACGCTCTCCAGCTGGGCCGGTGCCCCAGGCCACGCATCCCAGCAGGACGAGGAGGAGAGCTCAGAATTAAAATGCTGTTCTTCTCACAGGCGGGTTCCTGACAGCAGGAAGAAGACTGGTCTGTTTTAGGAAGAGGGTTCAACCCAATCTGACAAATCCATCTCTCACTGATGTTTTGCCCCTTCCTACCAGGACAGTCACTGCGCTTTTTCCCAAGGAACAGAGTGAGAAGGCTGTGGGAGGCTCGTTCTTCTGAGTGGCACCTTGCAGAGCCAAACCACTTTAGCTGAAGTGTCTGCTTAGCACTGGATTCTCCCGAGCCCTGGGCCTCCACGGCTTAGTGTCCCTGATCAGCCAAAGCTGTGAGCGTCTCTCATGGCGGAGCAACTGCAAACCAAATTCTTGAGAATGGATTTTTTTGGTCTCACTTCATGCCTGACATAACCAGTGCACTGAGGAGGTGACAAACAGGACACCTCAAACCCTGTGCTTGGGGCAGGGTACGGAGCAAATAGGTTTTAAAATTGATCCCTCTTGGAACCAGAGCATTTGCCAGACGTGGTCTCCCTTGGGGAACATGAGCTTTTTTTTTCTAAGCATTTGCTTGGGGTGAGTTAATTTTAATTCCTTGGGGTGAACCCACCTGTTGTGGCTGCAAGTTTGGTGATGGCTCTTTGTAAATAAGCTCCTTGGAGAAGCAGGACTGGCTGGCGAGATGGGGAGAGAATGTATTTTTATGCAACTTTTGAGTGGCCTTTCAAACCCTGAGATGAATGATTTGTTTTACTGGTTGTTGTTATATAGTATTATAAGTATTATGTGTTTGAAAGTTTGGGAATAATATTCACAGCTATGATGCTTGTAAACACAACAGTATTTATAAATGAATAAAATAAGAGTTGATAAAATAGAAGCTTTGACTTTGCTTCCATCTTTCTGGAATAGCAGGTTGTTTGTGCTGAAATTCCGTTTCTCCCAAAATTCTCATGGCATAACAATATCCATCATCCATAAAAGCACAAACGCTCCACAGCTACAACACAGATGCCTTTTCAGGGGAAGCTGAAATGAAGGAACTGCTATGCACATCCCTGAAAAGCACCCACCAGTGGGAAGGTGAAACAGGAGAGGGTCCCCTCTCCTCCTTGGCACCACACTGGGGATGAGGCCCATTTCCCACTCTGGTGGCAAGCCCTGTTGTTTGCTGTGCTCAGAAGTTTGGTCAGCACAAAGTGTGGCACAGGCAGCAGGTGGTGTCACATCTGGGAACCTCTGTCTCGGGTGAGGCTGCTGGAACCTCCACATGTTCCAGTCTTCAGAGGTGGCTGGTGCAGGAGTTCTTCCCTTAGGGTTGGGGGTGTCCAGCATCCCTGTGGAGCAGGATGTGACTGTCTGGACTAGATTCAGTGTGCTGGGGCTGAAGAATTCTGTGGGGACCTTTGGTATTTCCCACCTGTGCCCCATGTCTGGTCCATCCTTGATCATCTGAGGTTGACATCATTGAAGGCTGTCCAGAGCACAAGTCAGAGGGAGCTGGGGGGCTCAGCCTGGAGAAAAGGAGGTTCAGGGGGGACCTTCTGGCTCTGCACAACTCCCTGACAGGAGGGGGCAGCTGGGGGGGTCGGGCTCTGCTCCCAGGGAACAGGGACAGGACAAGAGGAAATGGCCAAGCTGTGCCAGGGGAGGTTTAGGTTGGATATTGGGGAAAAGTTCTGCCCTGAAAAGGTGCTCAGGCAGTGGCACAGCTGCCCATGGCAGCAGTGAAGTCGCCATCCCTGGAAGTGTTCAAATGGTGCATGAACGGGACCCTTGGAACATGGTTTGGTGGTAAACAAGGCAGTGCTGGGTTAATGGTTGAATTCCATGATCTTAGAGGGCATTTCCCACCTAAATGATCACCTAAATGATTTCATGAATCTGTGTTTTGGGGGACCTGGGCCCTTGTGAGGTTCCACCCACACCTCCATCCCTCCATCATCCCTGGGCTCACTGCCCTGGGTCCTGCCCCTCACCACAAATGCCCCGTGAGCCCCAGAAGCAAGACCAGAAGGGACCCAGCTCCTTTCAGCTCGTTTCTTTAATAAGGAGATGGAAATCATTACAAAATAACCATCAAACGATCAGAGACTGAACGACAGAGTCCACACGAGGGGAAGGGGCATTAAAAGCAGCTTCCGCCGGAGCCGAGCGCTGCGGGGCTGGGATGGGGCAGAGCCGGGCCGGCACTGCGGGTCCAGGAAAGGCCGAGCCTGCGACTCCCAAAGGAGCTGGGCCCTCCCTCCCAGATCGGGAGGAAAAAGGAAAAGGAACCCGAGCCTGTTACCGAGGCTCGTGAATTCACTTCCTTTTTTAACCCCGGGAGCATCTCCGAGGCACAGCTGGGTTTGCTCCGCTGTGCCGCCAGGAGAGGGAAGTGCCAGCTCTCGTCCCCGAAACAGAAGCCACCGATAGGACATGGCAGAAGTAACCCAAACTGCTCAAAAAAGCCTTTTCACCACCGGCAGGTCGACCCCAACATCTGTGCCCAGCGTTGTCCCGTCCCGTCGCCGGGCGTGACAGCGGCACCCGAGGCCACCAAGGCGGTGGCCGCTGCGGCTCCTGGCAGCCTGAGCCCCACGAAACCAGGGGGGACGTGGACACATGGGGGAAAGGGGGTCACGGCTCACCGTGGGCCTGTCCCCGTGGGGTCCCCGTGGGGTCCCGGTGCACCGTGCTCTAATATGGCTTCTAAAGTTGCTCTGACGGTGAGATGCTGCAACGCGACACAGAACACGGAAGCCACGAGGTTGCTGCTACCCGGCCATGGGACAAACGCGACAAGATACAGGAACACCACATACACGGACATCACGGCTGCGTCGGTGACAGCTCACCCTCCGCTGGCGGGCCGGGCTTGGCATGCTTTGCTTCTTGGCATTATTTTCTTCTTTTACATGATTTAACTGGGGACTTCCATTTTATTTTGGGGAAAAAAATCAGGATAGTGGAGAGGTCTCGAGCGATGAGTTTTGGTAATCGCCGCGTCCTCCCCGGCGGAAGGCCGGAGATGGGGCGGTAGTGCCGGGGCGGCGGCAGCGCCGCCGGGCTGGGGCCATGCTGCTGCTACTGCTACGTGGCTGCGTCACATGCACTGCTCGTGGTATATACAGCTATGTCTCCATATAATTTACCTACACACAGCTAAGAGGGGGTCAGAGGCAGCGCAGATGGCTTCAGTAGGTTGCTTGGTTTTCCCTTTTTTTATTAAAAAAAAATTAAATCATGTATTAAAGTCACAGTCTTCCCCCTCCTCCAAGGCTTGAAGAGTCTGAATGGAAAGCAGCCAGGTGGGATCTCCACTCCTGGCGAGACCCCGGCCGATGCGGCGGGTCTGGGGTGGGGGGGGGCGCACAGGAGGGGGTGCATCTGGTGTGTGCAGGTGTGATGTGCAGATGTGCAGGTGTGATGTGCAGATGTGCAAGTGTGTGCATCTCCACCTGCTTCCCTGGGAAGGCTGCAGGGCCATGCACGCTCGCTGGCTGCAAACAGTAGGATTGCAGTGTTTTTTCTAATTCCTCCTCTTTTAACCCATTCCACGTAAGACAAACATGCACCCCTCCACCCTGTGCCTGGATGGACCCCAAAATGAGACTGAGTCCTACCAGTGCTCCTGACCATAGGGCATCAGTTCCCCCTCCAGCTCCCCATTATTAAAAGCATCCCAAGACAACTTTTCCCTTTGGCTACAGGGTCAGGGCAGGACCCCATCTGTTGACACTGACGCATCCATTAGGAAAAGGGACTAATTAAAGCTGGAAACGGCCCTAAGAGACCACTGGCTGGATGACCCCTGCAGACCCAGCTGGCCCCAGTGCCACCTTCACCAGGGCGTGGGCCAAGTGCAGCCACAGTGGTGGTGGAGGTGGTCATTAGAGGTCCCTGTCCTTCCATACTGCAGCTTGGCCATCCGAGCCCCAAACCTCCCATGGATGGAGATGTCCTGCCCTGGGGACCTGTCTCAGAGCTGCACAACCCTCCAGGGTCAGGAGCTGGTCTCCATGTCCATTTGAACCCTCCAAGCCAAGTTTCAAACCCAGTGACTGCCACCTAGTTTCCCATCATCTCCCCACCTCTGGAAAGGGCCAGGATGCCTTTTGGGAAGTCAGAGCTGTGGGAGCTGCCAAAGCATCCAACAGCACTGAGATGAGCTCAGTTTTGGCACTTTGTCCCTGGACCCAAGACACCCTGCACCACGGTCCCAGTCCAGGTGTTGAACCCCCAGAGCAGCATCCCCAGTGCCAGCACATCCCTGGGGCTCAACCTTTCGCTGCTGCGGTGCTGGAACCCCCAGCATTGAGTCCAGGGAAGCCAAAGGGAGCAGAGTGTGAGGCTGCTGTGGAGCTGGAGCTGGGACAGGGACACGAGCTAACATCAGTGCTCCAGTACAGACTAGACTGAACCAGGCAGGGCTGCTGGACCCTCTCCCAGCTGCAGAGAACTGTGTTGGCTTTCCAGCTCAGGGGCTTTTCTGGGGCCTGTGGGAGAAGTAGCCTAGAGAAGCTCTTAGCCACTATCAGGGTCATGGATAGGGTTTATACCCCCAAGGGGAGCAGGACGGGGTGGGTTCAACAGCCAACGGCCTGGTGGGGAGTAGCAGCTCATGGGGGTCGGGGGGTTTGCTCCCTTGTTGGCCCGGGACTTGGTCTTACTGTCCCCACCCGCAGCAGGTGGGGGCTGGAGGTCCCCATGGCCCCCCAGCTGCCCTGAGGCTGGGGTGCCCACAGCAGGGCTGAGCCCTGGGACATGCCCTGGGACAGTCTCTGGGGAGACACCTGGAGCAGCTCCGGGGGGGCTTCCCCCATCACATCTGGAGACCTCTCATTGTAAACCGGCCTTGTGGAAGCATTTTCATCTACGGGAGTCACCAAGCATGGTGGGACACAGATGCAAATCACCCAGCGCTGCCCCCCTCTGGGGACAAAACAGGTGGTGGTGCTGGTGGTGATCCACACAGTGCTGCTGATGCATCCACATTTCATCCTGTGTCTCCTTGGAGCAGCCCTCCTGAGGCTCCCTGTGCCCAGACTGGCCTCTACCACTGCTGCAACACTGAGGGCTTGGCACCCCACCACCACAGCAGGATGCATGGCCTCTGCAAGCCTCTTTTCAGAGAACCCAAACCTGGAGCTGGCCAGGGGCATTTGGCCTTCCTTGGAGAGGGCCAGGGGGAGGCACCTGGGTCTCTTCAGAGGGGCTTCTGCACCATGTTTCTGTCTCACTGCTGGTTACACCCCAACCAAGCACAGTGGGTCTGGTCATCTCGCACCATCAGGCTCCAGTATCACCTCCATGCAACGTTCCACAGTTCCCCACATGATCCCAAGGGCAGGATGGCAGGAGCAATGCTGCAGGCTGGTGACACAGCTGCTGGGGAAGGTCCCAGGTGTGCCAGTGGCTTTGCACTGGGAAGGGATGGTGAGCAGAGGCAATGGGACATGCAGCAGAAGGGAGCGATGCTGAAGAACAAAAAGAACCATCCATGTCTTTAACCTCTTCCCCTGGAAGCTATTGGGACTGCCTGGATACCCTTCCAGAGGCATCAAAGGGCATTTCAGCTTAAAACAGAACAAAAAACCAAAAGGAAGGTTGCAGAACTGAGGTATCAGTAGCTCTGGGTCAACTGTCCGCAGTGCCCCCAGCCAGCGGAGCTGCCTATTTGTTCTTCCCGAGAGCTGCATCGACTTCTTCCTCTGGCTTCAGCGAGTGCCACTGGGCAATGGGCCGCCGGGGGTTGGCCAGCATGTCGGACCAGTGCCGCAGCTCCGTGCCCGTGGAGTTCAAGCCTGTGAAGATCTTGCCGATGGCTTCGTTCTTCCCCAGCTTGTCGTAGTCCAGCACTGTGATGACCACTTGCACTTTCTAAAGGAGGAAACCTTTTTTAGAGGAGTGGAAAGGCGCAGTGGCCATGACAGCTCCACAGCCCCAGAGTGCCCCAGGGATCCCCCAAGGATGAGCCCCACTGTGGCCCATTTTGGTGCAGGGCCCCCTCCCTGCCTCCTTCATGTCCTTCTCCAAGGAGTGCAGAGCCAAGTGGAGGCCCAGCTCATCCTGAGCTGATTCACCTGGGAAAGGTCACCAAGGTGTGGTGTAGGGCTGGGCAAGAGCTGTGGCTACTGGGGAGGGGCAAGGGGCACATGCAGGGACTTGCACAGGACATGGAGGGGCAGAAGGCAGTGGCCAAGAGTCCAAAATGTCCCCAGGACCACCCTGTTATGCTTTAGGTGAGCACTGTAGGATCAGGAGCAGAGGAAAGCCCTATTTTGGCTGTGATCTGGGTTGGGGGTTCATCTCCCCTGGGCGCTGCCCAGCCTCCCACCTCTGCCCCCGCACTAGCTGCCCTCAGCATCAGCCCAGGCCCCGGATGGGACTGGAAGAATCTCCTGGGTGACCAGACCAGGAGCTCAGCAGGAGTGGCTCAGGCTGCTGGGAAGGCTGGGACAAGGGCTCAGGCAGCTTCAGGATATCTTCCATCCCAGGGGAGTCATCAGACAAACCTGTATCTGCTCAAAGGGGATCTCAAAGCTGAAGGACTCATTGAAGTAGGGGTTCAGGGTCTTCTTCTTGACTGTGGTCTTCTTCTTCTTCAACCTCTTGCCATTCTGCAGCAGGTGGATCTTCACGTAGGGATCTGGAGGTCAGGATGGGGCATTAGCCAGGGCTGAGGTGCCCTGGGAATACCACTGGCCTGGTCCCAGGAGACATCTCAACCCAGGGTGAGGGGAGACTGCCCTGAGTAAAGGTGGTCTGAGGTTTGTGGATGGATGCCAAAGACAAAATGGTTGGGCTGGAGGAGATTTGTGGGACGAACTGGCCAAGGGATGGAGCTCTTCTGCATTCAGCAGAACTGGGGAAGGGTCTGCAGAGTCAGCCATGAGGAGAGGCTGAGGGAGCTGGGGAGCTCAGCCTGGAGAAAAGGAGGTTCAGGGAGGACCTTCTGTCTACACAACTCCCTGACAGAAGGGGACAGCCAGGGGGGTTGGGCTCTGCTCCCAGGGAACAGGGACAGGGCAAGAGGAAACAGCCTCAAGGTGAGACAGCAGAGGTTCAAGTTGGACATCAGGAAGAATTCTTTTTTTTTTATTGAAAGGATGGTCAGGCATTGGAACAGCCCAGGGACGTGGTGGAGTCCCCATCCTTGGAGCTGTCCAAGCAACACCTGGAGATGGGACTCAGCACTCTGATCTGGGTGACAAGGTGGGGATTAGGCACAGGTTGAATTTGATGATGCTGGAGGTCTCTCCCAACAGTAATGATTCTATGCTGTGGGCCCCCTTGTAGGTAAGCAGAGGACAGTGGGGTGACAGCTGGCCTGTCAAGTGAGTGACATTGGGTGGGTTCTGGCCTGTCCCCCGTTTCTGAAGCAGGAAAGCCCACAAAAAAGCTGAAACTTTCCAGCCATGCAGATACTGCTCTTGTCATGGTTGAAGCATGTCTGGAGAGAGCTGAGGACCCCTGGGCACAGGGCTCAGCCCCAGGATGGGGCTGGAAGACATTTTAACTACAAAACATGCTGTTGACTGAGGTCCCTGGCCTCCAGTTCAAGGAGGAGCAGAACAAGGAGCAAATGGCCGAAGAGCACTCTCACCACCCAGGTCCTGCAGCATCCTCCTCCTGCTTGAACCAGGGGGACCAAATTCAAAGCGTCCTTCTCAAAAGCTGGGGATGCATCCCGTGCCTGTCTCCCTTCACCCCCCAGCCACACCTTGGGCTGCCTCCAAGGCATGAGGAGGCACTGGGGAGTTTACCCAAGCTCTGCCAGACAGGTGGCCCCAGAGTCCTTCCCCACAGAGGGTGCTGAGAGCCCCCAGCAGGGCAGGGGGAGGCTGCCTCTGAGCAACACCCACCTGAGAGGCCCCCGACATCCATCTTCTTCAGGTTCTTGGCTTCCAGGATGCAGACAGTGAGCTTCCCGGCCGTGGGCACATACCGGAGCGAGATGCAGATGTCTCCCAGCTTCTCTGGCTGCCAAGCAGAGCAAGGAGAGGAGATCAAAGCCTTGCCTGTGCCTGGGACTCCAGTGTTTGGACACAATCACACGTGCAAGTCCCCCCAAACCCTGCTCAGTCCAGGCACAAGCTGGCACCCTGTGCACCAACACAAGGGTTTGATCACTGGGTCTAGGACAAGCCAGCCCCAGCACAACACTCAAGATGTTTTACAGTCTTGATTTTTTTGTTACAGAAACATTTTTTACGCAGAGGAACAAGTCAGATCCTGCCCAGCAATGACTGCCAGGATATTCATGGTACCCTGGTGGGACACCACAGTGATTGTGACCCTGAGCACTGTGGGATGGCCCTGAAAGCAGAGCTCACCCCATGGCCAGCCCCCATCTTCATCTCCCAGCCAGGGGTTCAGCTGGCTGCGGGCTGGCTCTCACCTCCTCCTTCTCGCCACTCTGCAGGTCCCGCCACTCCTCAATGGGCTGGCCCAGGTCCACTGTGTTCATGGGCACCTTCACCTCACCGATGATGTCGTGCTTGGAGAAGCGATCGAAGTCGTAGATGGCCATCACCAGCGTCTTCCCACCCAGCTCCTGGTAGGGCACCTGCACAAAGGAACAACCACCGGGCTGCAAGGGGCTCGGAGGACACCGAGCCAGGACCGCCCGCTCCTGGAAGGGAAAGTCAGCACACGGGACTGCTACAACCAGGGGGAAGGATTGGAGTGGGAGACAAGGTCCTGTGTTATGGATGAAGGGGCTTACCTTGAAGGTGAAGGTCTCATTGAAGGCAGGATTGAGGGTCTTCTTCTGCACTTTGGTCTCATACTTTTTCTTCTTGTCAGGGAGCAGGAACACCTTGACGTAGGGGTCTGAGGTGCCACCCATGTCCAAAGCTGGCAGTTCAGCAGCTTGGAGAATTCCCACTGTGAGCTGGAAGGGCAGAGGAGTCCTCAGTGAGACAGCCCAGCCATGCACTGTGGTTGCCAAGGGCTCATCTCCAGTCCAATCTGGGCAGGACTTCCTGTGGCAGAGCAACCAGCCCCTCCTTCCCTCATGCGCCTCTCAGGTCCAGCACAGAGACCTGTCCTCATCTCAACTCCCCACGCCTTGGGCAAACCCCACTTCTCAGCTGAGCCCCAGCCCCTCCATCACCTGGTTTGCCTGGAAATCATAGTCCAGTGAGAACTGCAGCTTGCCCAGGTTCTCCGGCTCCTTCTCCTCTTCCTCACCTTCCCCCTCTGTCAGACCCGTCTCTGCATCATCATCGTCCTGTTGGTCCTGGAATGGCAGCCATGGTGTCCAGCTCAGCAGGACGGTCACACCCAGCAGCCCCAGCCCCACAACACTGGGTACCCCAGCACCCCAACCCTCCTCTGGCTGTGCCACAGCCATGCAGCTCCCAGGGAGCCCCCAGTGCTGATCCAGCCAAAATGATGGGGGTGCTGCCAGGGGTGCCAGGACAAGGGATTGACTCCAGTGGAGGGAGGTTTGGTGCTTGCGGGTGGTGGATCCTGTGCCTCCCAGCCTGTGCTTGGAGGAGCACTACAGCCAGAGCTAAGGGCTTATCATGGCCAATTCCAGGCTTTGTAGGCTCAGAAATAGATTGTCCCCAAGAAATCCACCCCTCTTCCTGCCTCTCCAAGCACAGTCCATGGGGTGGGAGTCCCAGCTCCTTACCCCCTCTTTGATGTGACCCAGTCCCCCATCCCACCCTGCAAGCAGATGATGGAGAAGGAGGCTCACGGTGACACTTACGTGGAGGGTGTCCCAGAGCAGAGAGGCAGCCAGAGTAGCAGGGCAGGAGGACAGCGAGGGCACCGTGGGCAAAGAGAGACACGTTATACAGACACTGAGGGACCCACGGCGGGGTGGGGGATCAGGGCTTGTACCACCTGTGGAGCCCCAGAAGATGCAGCCCTCACTCTCCACTGGGGAATCCCACCCCACACCTCCCCCCTCTCCTGCTCCAGCCCTGTCTGCATATCCATGGTGCCCAAATGGCTCTGAAGAGCAGGAACAGATACCCAAATTGTGCCATCCCCTCCAAATGGCCATGGGTCATGTCCATTGAAATGGCCAGGGTGGCCCCAAGCCTGTGGGTACCAAAGCCTGCCTTGGGCTGGCTCCACTGTCCCATCCCAGGCTCCTGGGAGCTCCATCCCAATCTGCTGCCTGATCTATGAGTGCCCTGACACAATCCATAACTCAGCCAGAGGGGCTGTTGGCCAAGCAGCCCAGGAGGACATCACCTGGTTGCCTGACTTCATGTCCTTCATGTTCATGGCGTTCTTCATGCCTTTGCCCTTCTCCTTCTTGTTCTTCTTCTTCTTGCAGCAGCACTTCTTGCAGATACAGAAGCAACAGGTGAGGATGAGGAGTCCAGCCACGACCGCGATGGCGATGAGGGCCCAGGGTGGCACTGCGGGCAAAAGCCAGTGTCGTGGTCAGCCCCGCAGCTCCCTCCCAGCCACTCAAAAACCTTGTTCCACAGGTTGTACTGGGACCAGTGCGGTGTGGGGGTCATCAGGAGGGTAACACCTGGGAAAGGAGCTACTCACAGGGGATCTTGTTGAGCTCATTCATGAACTTGTCCCGCAGCTTGGTGAACATGTCCTCCTTGCTCTCGCCCGGCCCCGCAGCCTCAGTGGAGTTCTCCATCGTGCTCATGGGCAGTGTGCTGGCCGTGGCCTCTGGGGCCATCATGGACGCTTGCTTGAATGTCATGGTGGGTCAGGGGCTCCCTGAAACACATCATCTCACTGGTCACACAGGTCCCTGCTGCCCCCAGCCCTCTCCAGTGTCCCCAGGACAGCACGTGCGTGGGCAGCAGGGCTGCACCAGGACAGCTCATCTTCTGCTACAGGGGCACAGACCCAGTGTCTGCGAGAGGTCACCTGGATCCCTCACAAGCCGTGGCAAATCCAGCTGGCCCCTGGGTGTCCTGGGCCTTGACATCTCCAAATCCACTGGGAGCATCACCCAGCCTTGCATCCGTGATGGTGCCAGCTCCAAGCCTCCCAGGGACAATGGGGACACACCTGGGAGGATGTTCACCTGGCAAGCCACTTGGGATGAGGGGAGGGGGTTTGCATCCCCAGGAGAAAAGACTGAGGTCAGTTTGGACAAATCCAGCCCTCCCATCTCCTTTTCTCAGGCAGGGACCCCAGGCATGGCGCACCCACAGGGATCCAGTGCTGGTGTGGCACCTTCAGGACTTGCTCCCAGGCCCAGGGGAGCTTCCAAGTCTGGGAACAGAAGAGCAGAAACCCACTGCTCTTCTTCCAGCCCCCAGGGAGCTGTGGCAGAGCACATTTCGAGGATGGATGGAAGCAGGGAAGAGCTGGATCTACACAGCAGTGGCAGGTTCAGTGTGCAGGTCAATGGGTCAACTCACATGTTGCAGGAACCATATCCTGGGTGCCACACCTCTCAACCCCACAGGCCTCCCCTGGCCAGCTCTGCTCCTCCATGGAGCCATGTGTTCAGGTCACAGCCAGGGCTGCAGCACAGCCCGACATGCTCAGCACCCCCTCCCCAGCCCACCTGGGTCTGAGCACCAGCCAAGGATGGGGACGGCCATCGCCTTGCAAATGTGGCTTTGACTCCTGCCGGCAAACCTGGTACAAAGTACCCCCACAACCCAGCTCCAGCCCCAAAGTGGAGCAACCCCATCAAGAAAGCAGCTTGCAAGAGAAAACCAGAGCAGGGAAGAATGCCAGGGAATGCATTGTGCCAGTGGGGTTAAGGAGAACACCAGTCCCTCCAGCAGGGGAAGCAGAGACCAGCAGGATCACAAATAACCCAGTAAGGAGTTCCTGGGAACAAGTGAGCTGTGGCTTGAGTGCACCCACTTCCTTGCATCTCTTCTTTCCTCCTCACCCTCAAGAACCCTCTCAGCCAGAGAATCGTCCCCTGGGGCCAGGTGCTCCTGTGCCCTTCCTGCAGAACTCAGAAAGGAGTGCTCTCACCTCAACAAAGCCAGCCAGGGAGATCTGGGGGTGTTGCTGCCCCAAGCTGACACTGCCATGTGTCTCTGGCCACCTCGCAGGCAAATCAAGCACTGAATGACCCCGAGTGTGGCTCCACACCTGGACACCTTCCTCTTGCACCACTGCTCCCCGGGGGAATGTGGTATGGGGGTCTGGGGGGGACATGAGGCAGAGACAGTCCTTCACACAACAAAACGAGGTGATTATGTGACTCCCACCCAGACAAGGTCCCTGCTGCAAGCTCACAGCTTTGCCACCCAATGGCTTGGCCACAGCCACCTTCCCACTCCACTGAGGGGCTGTCACAGCCACAGACACCAGCATCAGCAGCACCTAGCCCTGAAACCTGGCACTGGGGGCTGGACCAGGATGCTGGAGGTCCCCCACAACACCCACATCCTTCTTGGGATGAACCAGGAGCTGCTGCATTTAACCCCTACCCAGCTGAGGGTTATTTGATCTTGAGGGCATTGAAGGTTCCCCAAAGCTACCAACAGTTGAGGAGACCTGGATGTGTGTCTGGGTCTGTCCCCACCACTTGAGGGGTTTGTCCCCATCACTACCCATGTGCACCAGGGTGGGTGGGAGGAGAGCCAGGATTTGGAAACCAAAGGCTGCTGGGGGTAACACCCGAGTGCTGGATCCTGCCCCCTTGGTCTGAGGGGTCCTGGCTCTGCCCTGCACCACATGGACAAAGGGTGGGGTCCAGGCCACTGACACCCTGTAGACTCCCCAGAGAGCAGGAGGTGGGGGACCCCAGGGTTGCACTCCACCACAACACACCCCAGGGCACCCACTCTGCACCCAGACCTGCCACACAAGGTGGGCAGCACCAAGAGGGGGCACCTGCATGAGCCGCCTCTCCTCCCAGTCCTCAGCCCAGCACACCCGGCGGGGCAGGCGAGCCCCGCTGCGATCACGGCGACGCCGCGATGATCGCGACGCTGCTCCTGCAGCACGGAGCCACCATCCCCAGGGACTGGTACAGCGGAGACCACTCAGCACCCGCAGCCGGGCACGCCCTGCAGCCCACGGGTGCACACAGGTGTGCACGGGCAGGAGAGACGAGCCGGGGGTGTGTCTGTGCACCTGTGAGCATGCAGGGGTGAGCGTCAGTGTGCAAGGACCAATGCATGTGCACGGGGTGTGTCCGTGCACGTGTGGAAATGGAGGTGCAAGCTTGTCCGTGCACTTGTGCAAGCACGTGTGCATGGGACATGCTAATGTGTGAAGGTGGGAACGCTTGTGCAAGGTGTGTGCACAAGGTATGAATGTGTGAGTGTGTAAACGTGCACAGGGTGTGTGAATACTCGTGCACGGCATGTGTGTGTGAATGCTCATGGCGTGTGCCTATGGCCGTGCACACGTGTGAGCACACCTGCCCAGGGCCGTGTGTCAATGCTCGTGCACAGGCAGTGTGTGCCCGGGGCTGTGCCCGTGCACACCTGCCCAGGCCTGTGTCACTTGTGTCACTCGTGACTCTGCCAGCACCCGCCCGTGGGGGTGTGTGTGTCCTCACCCGTGTGTGGCACTGCCCGCAGCCTGTGCGAGGGCTTGCACACGCAGACAGGCACAGCCCTCTGAGGGCCAGCGGGCGTGTGTGGGAGCCGCGTGCCACGGCGGGCTCTGGGGGCAGAGAGACACTTGGCCAGGGAACGGCTGCTCTGGGGGCTGCTTGGGGGCCTTTGCGGTGCTGCCGGGGCTGGGGGGCTGCAGCCAGCATCAGGCCTCGCTGCAGGGGTTGCTTTTGAACGGGGCAAGCTAATTAGCATCACTAATTGCTCCCTTGCGGTGCTCACCAGGCGAGCGCTGGCAGAGCTGAGGCCCAGGGGACACGGAGGCCCGGGAGGGGCCTGCAGGGAGCCAACCAATGGAGACCCTGTTGCTGCTCCCTCTCCAGCCGAGCACCTTACAGCACCTGGGGGCTGCAGCCCCTGCCATGGGGCTGATCCTGCCCCCCCAAGCGAGGGGACCAAGCTGGGATCCGCCTCCTGCAGGGACAGGGCAGGGTGGGGCAGTGCCATGGGGACAG
Organism: Nicator chloris; assembly: GCA_013400495.1. Lineage (NCBI taxonomy): Eukaryota > Metazoa > Chordata > Aves > Passeriformes > Pycnonotidae > Nicator > Nicator chloris. Next base: position 106,496 of record WAAE01017688.1, on the reverse strand, counting down.
CCTGGGCAGGTCAGGGACAGCCGCAGAGGGATGGGAGGCTGGCAGGGCAGGCAGTGGGGCAGTGTATGGGGCAGGGAGAGCAAGCAGTGGGGCAGTGTGATCGTGGGGATGTCCCCTCACCTCCAGGTGCCCGTCCCCACTGTGCCACCGCCTCACTGGGTGTCCCCGGGCACATGCCGTGTCCCCACCAGGCACAAGCGGAGCAGCCCAACCCCCCCAGCTGTGGGGGCAGAGCTGCTCCCACCCCACGGCGCAGATTGTCCGTCGGTAGGGGCCCGTCCCAGCCCCTGTCCCCGTCCCAGCCCCTTTTCCCCGGCAGCGGGCGGGGGCCGTGCGGGCTCGGCTGCGGCACTGCATTGCAGTCCTGCTCCGGCTCCGCTGCCTTTTTTTTTTTCATTCCTTTTGCAATTTTTTTCCCTCCTCTTTGCAAGTTGCGGCAGCCGCTGGCGAGGGGCCGAGCGGCTGGCGGTGCGGGTGGAGAGGAAGCTTGGCCCCCCGAAATCGCCACCACACCCCCAAACCCCGCTGGGCTGCCCCTGCCGAGGACTGGCTGCGGTTCTTCAAGTTTACTCTTTATTCCTGCCTGGTTTGGAGTTGTTCCCCGCCATCCCCCACTGCTCCCCGTCACCCCCCGCCAAGATCGCAGGTTAGGGACATAAAGAAAATATGAGGGTTATAATTAACCATTTCTATCAGTCCTTGGCTGAAGAACAAGCGTGGGTTAAGGCATCATGAATCAGTACTGGCTAGGAAGGGAGCCCTTACTGCCTTCCTGGTCCCTGGGGATCCCCCATCCCCTCCCTGGGGTGCAGCACCCATCAGGAGAGGCTGATGGAAATGGTAGGACCCACTGCACCCCTCCCCTGCAAGAAAAACCCCACCAGGACCTGCCCATGGAGCAGGACAGGACGGGCTTCAGCCCGGCAGCTGCTGCAGGGACCCCACGGGGCAGAGGGTGGGGAGGGTGGCACACCACCCACGCACCTCCATTACACTGCCCCCGCGGTGTGGAACCCCCACAGCCCCCCAGCTTCCACCTCTGCCCCCACAGAGCTTTATCTTGCTCCGTGTTGCTCCAGCCCTCCAGTGTGTAACCCTGAACCCCACCAAACCCAGCACCCTCACAGTGTGCTTCTCCCCTAACGCACCCCCCTGCAGCCCCCAATGCCCTATCCTGCACCCCTCAGTGCAGCACCCCAAATCCACTACTGCAGCACCCCCCCATCCCAGAGGACATCCCATATCCTGTGCCTGCAGCAGCTTCCCAGACCCCCTAACGTATCACCCCAGCCCCACTTCATGCATGCACCTGCATGCTCACCACTCTCAGAGCCCCTAAAACCCTTCTGCACCCCACAGTGCGTTACCCTGTACCCCCTCAGGCAGTGTCCCCCAGCTGCAAACATCTGGCCTAGAAGGAGCCTCCAGGGGCTGTATCCAGCAAATTCCCTCCAGGCTCAGCCCCCAAATTCGCCCCAGGTCTTTCCCCTCCCCCCCGTTAAAGCTGATACTGAACCCCGAGAAACTGCACTGAGCTCCAAACCAGCCCTTCCTGGGGTAAACTTCCCTGGCTCCATCGCTCATTTTAGGGAGGGAGTGGGGGTGTCCCCCTCTCCCATATTCCATTTGCTGCATTCCATTTGCTGGCAGCACCTCAAGGTCTGGCAGGATGTAAATCCCAGATTGGAGCCAGCAATCCCATCCCCATCCATTCCCAGGGCATTCCCTGTATACAAAAAAGCAGTTAAGGCACTGAAAAATCCCCTTCCTGAGCCCTTCATCCCTCCTCCTCCTCCTCCTCCATCAAAGACTCCATCCCAGAGACACCCCCCCACACACTGCTGCAGCACCTGGCACAAAAAAGGGGATTTGGGGTTTCTCCAGAGCTGATCCCATCATGGGTATCCATTGCCCCAGCAGTAGCTCCCTGTCGGGGAGGGATGGGGAAGGATGGCGGGGGGATTCACTGGTTGGGGGGCTTTGAGGACCATGTAGGGAGAAGCAGGAAATCAATGGGAAGTCGCTCTCATCAGCCAAGGATGTTCTGCAAAGGACCAGACCCAGGATGAGAATTTGGGGATGCACAGGACCGGGATGTCCCTGGACATGGCAGCACCCAGGGAGCTCAGTGCCCATCAGGGTGAGGGCTTTCAGGGAATCCAGCTGCTTCTCTGCAGGGGCAGAAGGAACCTCCCCCCTCCAGCAGCAGGAACCTCTCCCCTCCAGGAAGGTGAAGGCTGCGGGGATGATGGAGAACAGGAACAGCAACAAATGAAGATTAATGAGGCTGAGGCAGCAATTAGCAGCAGCCGGCACTGACCGAGCATGGGCTGGGTGTGGGCAGATGGGTACAAGGGTCCCAACCTCGGCCCCCCCAGCCCAGAGGGATGAAGTGTCCCAGGGAGACCCCAGTCAGGGGGAGGCTCATTAGCTAATGAAGGGTGACTGCCACCGTGGGCCCAGAGCAATGAATTATTGCTCCTTTACGGGATAGCAAAGCCAGGTCTGAGCTGTCCTGCTGGGACCGAGATGGGGGAACCCCCCAGTCCTCCATGAACGAGGAGCTGACCCCAAAACTGTGCTGCCGTGTACCAGGGCTTGGGCTTGGATGAGCGTGAATGAAAATCCCAAGGCAGTTTCAAGGCAAGACGTCTCCCACGCCAACACCAGAGGGAAGCCTGGGCACTACAGAGCCCGCACGGCCCTGCAGTGCAGCCCGGGGTAAGCAGAGATTCCAGAGCACAGCTATTTGGCAGTGCCCCATCTGGATTTTGATGCCAGCAGGTGTTTTGCTTCTGGGGTCAGGAGCACAGGAGCTGGAGGGGGAGATCCCATCTCTGCCAGACCCGCTGGCACAATCCCTGGGCATCCCTCCGGCCGTTCACAGCGGTCCTGACTCCCCAGCGCTCCAATCGGCCCAGAGTGGGACACGAGGGGGACATGCTGGGCCGGAGTTTCAGCTCACAGCGGTGAGACAGGAGACTCTAATTAAGGCAAAAACATGACTTGGCTTCTAATGGTCATTTAATTAACAGAGAATTACTGGCAAGGGATATGTGAAGGCACCAGACCAAAGGATCAGGAAGGAGGGAGGGGAGGGGATGCTGGGTGGGAAGATCCTGCAGGACCCTGGTGCAAAGGGACTCTGCAACAGCCCTGGAATCTCATCTCTGTTCCCCTTCCCCAGCCCCAGCACAACACCACAGCAGCTGCACCAGCGATGCCAGATCAGACCCTCAGGACCCAGGATGGTGGGGCACCCCCAGGATCCGCCCACACTCCCACCCTCATCCACTGTGCTGAGGGCAAGGGGAGTCTCTGCTCCCCCAGCTCCACACTTTTTGGGGGAGGGTGTTCCTACAGCCGAGGGGTGTGATGGGGCGAGGATACTCCAGTAGCAAGTGGCATCACAGGACCAGAGCTGCTGAGATATCACCCTCACAGGGACACGTTTTCTGTCCCCAAACCCATGTATGAGCAGGTGCTGCTGGCCAGACACCCCCACCCTCCAAGGGAAACTGAGGCACACCATGGGAAGCAGCACCCTGAGAGAGGAAATCTCTTCACCCTTAGCAGGCTGAAGCTCAGCATTCCCCCAGCTCTGAGTGGGCCAGTGACAGCCACCAGACCTCACTGGGACCCCCAGCACTGCTCCCCATCCTGCAGGCTCCAGCAGCATCTCTGGATGGGACCAGAGCTGGCCAGCACCCTCCTCCCCACCACAGCACACTCCACTCACGGCCTCATCACCCACCAGCTCCTGGCTCAGCTAATTAAAAATAATGACTTGCTGGGATTCAGCAGCCCCAGCCACAGGCTCTTCCCCAGGGATGAGTAATTCGAGGAGGGTATCACACTGCACAGCTCAGGATGAGCTCCTGCCTTGCTGGCCCACAGCTGGAATCTGAGCTGCTCATCAGGGAGGCCCTGGCCTCAAGGATGGAGACTCAGCCCCTGGCTCATGAGACAGAGCTTGTAAAATAAAAAATTAAGAATTGATGGTGGTTTTGCAGCCAGTGCTTGCCTTTGAGAGAGGATCTGACTACAGCAAAACCAAGTGAGGTCTACCAGTAAATGCAGCCCTAAGGCAGCCTTTCACCATCATTTGGCTTCCAGATGGATGGCTTCTGGTGTTCCCAAGCCAAACCATCGGCTCCTGCTGCCAGAAGTCTCCCACTGGATGGACACCTAAAGGTCAGTGTGGGGAAGGGTTGATCCCACCCTGTCCTGCTCACTCCTGTGCATCTCCTGCAAAGCATCACCCCAGCCAACACCCACCAGGTACTGGAGTGCTTCTCAGCAATGGCAGGGCCCCTCAAAGCATTGTGAGTCGGGGAGATGGCAAATTTGTCCCTCTCCAGGGACACTTCCCTGCATGGGGACCACTGCTGGCACCCACCAGCGCCAGGGTGCCCAGTGAGGCAGATAAGGGATTTTCTGTGCCTTTGCCTCTAAAATCAGAACATCACCGAGGTGAAATGGGGGACAAGGGCAGTGACAGCCCATGATGCCAGCACCCACATCAGAGGAGAGAAGGACCCACTGCTGGGCGCTCAGAGCCCTGCCTGGCACCCAGAGGTGCTGATCCCCCAAAGCCCACTTTTTCTAGAGGGATCAGGCCCTGGCTCTGGTTTGGAGCTGCCCCAGGAAGGGCAGGAGGGAGCTGAGCTGGGACTGGTGCCAGGGCTCCCACAGGAGCCAGGGCAGACACTGCCACAGCCACTGCCACCTGAAATTTGGGTGCCAACAGCAAAGAGACTGGTGAGCACTTTTTCCCCCTCTCCACTGTGGCTCTCTGCTTCCCACTGTCTCCCATCACTGCTGCACTGCTCTTTCATCCCACAGGAATGCAGGCACCACTCAGCATCAGCACTTGATCCAGAGGGTTTTGGCTCATGCCATGTGCCACCATGGCATAGGTAGAAAAGGCAGCTGGGGATGCTGGAGACCAAAGTCTCCTGAGCTGTAGGGACACAAATGTTGCCAAGGACAGCAGAGCATACGGAACATCTCACATGGCACTGATCACTGCCACAGCAAACCACCAGGCTCACCCCAACCCCAGGCAGCACAGGCAGTCCACCCTTGGCACACAGAGCCATAAATGGCCAAAGAAGCCTCCCAAAACAGGTTCCAGGTGCTGCCAGAGCCCAGCCCACTCCCTGGCACTGTGATGCTGCGGCAGCACTGTCTTACTCCAAAGGCAACACGAGAGCAGCTAAATAGGGCACCAGATGGTGATGGGCTGAGGTGCCCTGGCACTTTGAATCCACCACACAGCCAAGAGTTCCAAGTTCTACCCTCCCAGGTGGGCATCATGGTGCTGCTGGCACCACGGCCACACTGCTGGCAACTCCTGGCCATGGCCCTGGGCCACACTGATGGCTCCAGATCGGCATGGGAGGAGAGAAAAGGAGCCAGGTCAGCTCCTGGGGAAGAGCCAGAAGTGACTCCAGGAGTGAGCCAAGACGCGGTGGATCGATTGCAGACGGGAGCAGGGAGCACACACCCCGTGCTGCTCCCCAGCTCAACAGACGGGCCAAACAAGCAGGCACAAGCCACGAGGGGCCATTTCCAAGGGGAGGCTCCAGGGAGAACTCCACAGCTCCCAGCCAAGCACAAGGTCTTGATGGGCTGGTGTTAGAATCCAGGAAACCACCTCCCAGCCCTGGGGAGCTCCCAGCAATGCTCATCCCCCTCCTGCCTGTCAGTCTGGGCTCAGTCCTCCAGGACTGGATGCCTGTGGGAGCAATGCTGGTGCTGCTTGCCCAGCTCCAAGGCACAGAGAGCCCAGAGGCAGAATAGAGCTGTGTCTCCAGGGCCATCCAGCCTTGTGGCATTTGGGGTGGCAAAGGGAATGGAGGAAGCACAATGATGGGATCAGCAAGGACACAGCACCACAGCAACCCAGGGGATTTTGTTATGGCATAAAGCCCCACCAAGGCCAGGACATAGGACTGACTTCCATGAATAAACCTTGTGCAGATGGAGAAATGTCACTGGAGAGCCAGGAGCACAGCTGGGGTGATGAGCACAGTCCCTGAACACCACAGGGGTTCTCTGTCCCTGCCCAGCCCCTCTGAACTGCATCCCTGTGTGATTCCAAGTGTTTTGTCAGCACAAGCACAACAGCACACACTTTTGGGGCTGCACAGAGGAGCTGCTCCACCGGTGCCTCCTGGAGAAGGTTGTTCCTCCCCTGGAAAAACCTGAAGAGCCTAGATGCAAAGCACCCTGGTTCCTGAACTGCTTCCTTGTAGTTATACTACACCATGCCTTCCAAGGGTCCCCCACGGCAAGGCCCACACCACTCCACCAGGAGGTCTCTGCTGGGCTCTGCCATGGCACAGAGCAGTGGCTGAGCTGGCACAGCCACACTCAGTCACTGCAGCACCAGGAAAGGGCTGTGCCAGGCGGCTGGCAGTGGTGTGACAATGCTGCATGGACTGTGGGCACAAGCCAGCACCTTCATCTCAGGCATTAACCCAGCTCTGCCAGGCCTCAGTTTCAGGAGAAGACCCTGAGACTCCCCTGGGAACAGAGCAACAGAGCCCACAGGGAGTCCATGTGCTTGTAAATCCACACATGGCTCTGAAATTTGGGGTTGTTTTCTTCCTTGAATCCTCGAGGATTCCCACTGCTCGAGGCTGGTGGGAGCTGTGGTGCCACTTGGGGCTCCCCAGAACCAGCAGCCCTCAGTCCCAGCATGTCCCCAGGGACACCCTGTGTTCTGCAGGAGAAGGTAGGCAGCATCTCCCTGGGACGATGCTGAGCAGTTTGGAGCCTGATCCCACCTCCATGGTGTTTTGCTGTGGTGTGAGGCACCCCATAAGGCTCACAGGAGTCAGGGATGCCTCATCCCACACCAGCACTGCCAGAATGTCAGCTGCCAGATCAGCTCTGCTGATCCCAAACCAGCCTCCACACAGGCATACCTTGGGTGTCCTGCTGCTCGCAGACACTCTCAATCTCCATGGCTTCAGCCTGGTCCTGGAGTAGCTCCCCAGGTCCCTGGCAGCAGGACAGTCCCCCCAGACCACCCCCAGCTCAGCAGAGACTCAGGGCTTGGACTACCCTGTTGCATCCCACAGCACCCACCTACACCTCATGCCACAAGCACCCACTTTGCTCCTGGTTTCCCCATATGCCCAGGAATGCACAAGCCCAGCGTCCACATCTGCTGCACCATGCTGGGAAAAGCTGGGGAGCATGAAACACCCCAGATTAATTAAAACACACCAGCTTTCCTTAAGATGCACAAGGAGAAGGACACCCTGTCAGTACCAGAAGTGCCGTCCAGGCCAGTAGGTCCACAGACAGCCAGTGGGGATGGGTTTGGTGCAACAGTCAGACAATTGCCTGTGTGGGAAAGTGGGATGTGGCTCCAGATGGCAGGAGTTTGGCACAGCCCAGCACTGCCACATGTACTGACAGAGCTGGCTGCAGTCACCCCTCCCAAAGCACCAGCACCCGCAGAGCCACCCTGGGGGGACAGGGAGCTCTGCCAGACTCTGACTGCTGGCCAGCAGCTAAATTCAGGGATAGCATGATTCCTACCCCAAACACTAGAGCTGATGAAACATCACAATTCCCAGCATGCAGGAAGCAATGGAGCAGGGGGTCCCACTGGGATGTGGCAGCCCCCAAACTCAGCAGGAGACACCAGGATCCCACACCCCAGGGCTGACAGGAATGGGCCAGCACCATCCCCAGCTGCAGGATCACACCAGTTTGGGGCGTTCAGATTCCAGACGCACGCTGCCTAATTTACGGTTTAATTAATAAATTGATTAATAAATGGGGAATTATGCCAAGTTTATCCAATACTTTTGGATGCGTGATGTTATCAAAATCCCATTACTGATGAAGGAAGGCATGAAGAGCAAAATTAGCTTTGGCATCTGAAACAGTTCAGTCAATGCAATAACACAATTATTAGGGCTAATAATCAAAGAGCGCTTTGGGGAACGCAGGCTCACGCAGGAGCTGAGCTGAGCCACGAGCGAAGAACCGGGTGTTCATCCAGGAGGGAAAGGCCGACCGCAGCCAAGGGCAAAAGCATTTTGCCGATTGCACTTACTGGTGGCTGGTGGCCACCAGGTTGAAGAGGGGCATGGCCGGGCACAGTGCCGAGCTGCACTGCCGGGAGTAAGGAATTAAAAAATACAGGATTTTAAACCAGTGGGCACTGGGTCCCATCTGTACACTGGGCATTGATCCTGGTGGAGGACATCACTGCTGCCAGCTCGTAGCTCTCTGTGCAGCCCGGGGAAGGAGAAACTCCAGTCATAATGAGCCGCAGTCATCTGGCTCCCAGAGCTGGGACTTTGCCAAAACCATGGTGAACTGGAGGAAGGACCTGCGGGGGAGCAGGAGGCCTGGCTCACTTCAGTGGCCTCTAGCTCCAGCTCAGCGACCATCCCTGGGGCTTATGGTGCAGGAGGCAGCTCCCACGGGAGCAGTCAGCAGCAAATGCCACAGTGGCTGTGTTTGGAAACCCCCTCCCCAACCATATTTATAATATATATCCATGTACATGTATGAGGGTCTATATGACTGTATTTGTGTGTCCTCCTTCCTCTGGGACCGCAGGCGCAGGGTGCAGAGCCAGGACAGCCGGCAGCAATGCAGTGCAGCCGGTGCTGCTCACCGCCACTGCCATCGCCGGGCTCACAGGCAGCCAGGGACGTGTCCTCGCCCTGCAGAATCGGGGGCACCGGGGCTTCAGGCTGCCTCCCAGCAGGCGGGCAGCAGTGCTCACCACGGGAGGCCAGGCAAGGTGCCAGGGGACCGGGCAAGGTCAGACCCATTCCTGCACTACACCCATAAGCAAGGAGAAGACATGGCATCACTCCGAGAGGCGCTTGGGTTTGGGGGCACTGGGGTGCTTTGCGGGGTTGTGCTGTTCTCGAGCAGCACAGGTGACTCCCACTGCCACTGCTGGCCTCAATGACCTTGGGTGCATCACCTCCCCTTGATGCCTCACACTCCCCCTGCACACAGACCACCGCAAACCACACTTCCTCCCACCCAAACCCTGCGGCCAAAAACACCCACGCGCAGCAAGGGCGCAGAGCCCCAGGGATGCCCCAGGGATGCCCCGGGGGTCCGGCAGCCCTCAGCAGCGTGCGGTCGAGGCACTGTGCTAGCGAGGAATAATGCAGTGGGCTGGAGACTCCTGCCGGTGGCTGCGCTGCCGCTCGGTGCGTGCAGGAGTAACACCGCTGCAGCAGCACCTCGCGTACCAGCCAGCCTGCGCTCAGGACTGAAGTTTTGCTGCAGCAGAGGAGCAGGCGAGGAGTCCAGCAGCGCTCTGCAGCTCCACAGCGCAGGAAGCTGTGCTGTCGGACACTCTGTAGTGGGTGGCACCCCGCAGCACCCGGCCACTCTCACTCGGAGGACCGAAGAGCGCTGCGCCAAGGAGCACCCGTGAAGAGAAACAAGGAGGCACTGATACAGTTGGAGACCACGAAGCAATGGGTGACACAGACTTGTGTCCGCCCCCCTCTATGCCACTGTCACCTTGCAACGCTGCCTGTCCCTTGCGCAATTTGCAGAGCTCCTTTGGGATCACTCTTTAAAACTAGGCTGAGGGGAGCAGCGATGTGCTGGGCACAGCAAGGGCTGCGGCACCCCACTGTGACATCCCCGGCGCTGGAGTGAACCCCTCTGCACGGCTGCACCCTGACGGCACCCAGCCAGAGTAGGGAGTGCTGGAGGATCCCGGAGATGGTGTAGCCACGGCGGGGGAATCCAGACGAAAGGTCTGTCTGGAGCTGGCTCCTCGCCAGGCCGCTACGAAGAAGCCGTCAGTGCAGCGGGGCTTGGAGCTGCCTGCGCTGGGGCCATGCCACTCCCTGGGTTCCCAGCACCCGGGTGGGTTCCCCGCAGTGCTGCGGGAACAGCCCCGCGCCCCCGCCACTCCCGGGGCCAGCATCCCAAGGGCACCCATTGTCGGGTATCCGCAGGGGTGAGGAGCTGGAGCATCCTGCAGCGCCCAGAGGGCACCTTTGACCCGGCGGCACCGCGCGGCATCCCCAGGGTGGCCCCGCATTCGGGAGGGTCCCCACGCCCCTGGGTGCTCCCCGCCAGTTCCGCAGCCTCCTGCACCACTGGCCGCCCCCTTCTCAATCCCTCCAGGCTCCGTCCCCAGCCGCCTTCTGGGCGCAGCCCCCACGGGCAGCCTCCGGGCGTTGGGCAGCTCTGGGACCCGTGTCCCGGGATGGGTTCCCGGGAAAAGCGCAGGTCCCTGCCCCTCTCCCAGCACCGGGACACGGCGAGGTGCACTACCTGGTGCCCGCGGCGAGTACTCCATCCCACCCCACGGCGGACGATCACATCGCGGACGGCGGCGCCGGGACGGGCTCGGCGAGAGCTCGAACGGCCCCGTCCCGCAGAGCCCGCACCGCTGCGGCACCGGGGAAAACTTCGGCGGGAGTGCGGGCGGGCACTTACCGGCCGGGGCGGCGGGCGGGAGCCGTGCGGTGCGGTCCGGTCCGGTCCGGTCCGTGCGGTCCGAGCGGGCGGTGAGAGGAGCGGTCGGTGCGGTCGGTGCGGGGCGGGCGGCCGGACCTGCGCGGCTCTGCGGCAGCCCCGGCCCCTCCGGGCTCGCGTGCGGCGGCTCCGTGAGGCTCCGCCCGCCACCGGGAGG
>WAAE01017688.1:74332-95359 GCA_013400495.1 Nicator chloris | reverse complement strand
CCGCCCGCGGCCCCGCCCGCGCACCTCGGCCCGCCCAGGACCCCCGGGGGCGCGCACGGGGCTCCTGCGGGAGCGGCAGCGCCCGCGGGCGTCCGGGAATCGGCACCGGGCACCCCATCGGGCCACCTCATACCTGTCACTAGGCACCCCATGGGTCGCCTCACACTGGGCACCGGGAAATCCCTATCGGGGTCACCTTACACCGGGCACTTCACATCAGCACCGAGCACAGGCACGGGGCACAGGCACCCCGCAGCGGGGTCACCTCACACACAGTACTGGCACCTGGCACTGACACCACGGACTGTCATCAGGCACCTCATACCGGGCACTGAGCACCAACACCAAACACTTCACATCAATCACCTCGCCCTGGTCATGCACAGTGGTCCTTTCTCACCAGTGACCTTGCCCAGATCACCACCTGCCAGCCACCCACCACTGCCGCCACCACCTCCACAGGGACCTGCCATCCCAACCAGGTCCCTGCTGTGGCCACAGGAGAGAGGCACTGGACGCAGCTGTGGTGGTGGCACCTCCACCATCCCTCCCCCAGATCCATAGGGCTCCTGAAAACCCAGCTTTGGTTTTAGAGCCAAAACATCAGGAAAAAGCTGATGGAATTCAAGAGAGAAGCCCGGGTAGAGAGTGGAGGGCAGTGAAGGGACAGTTTTGCCCCTGCTATGGGATTCCCTTCCCATCACTGAAGTCTCCAGTGGGAAAGGGAGCCCTTGGACACCCCTTACTCCCCATACATGACCCAGGGACAGGGACCCTGTGGCTTCACCCCAAACCACCACAGCTGAAGGTCCACCACTTCCATTCCAGCAGCCCCTGGTCCCAGTGTCACAACCAGACCATCTGAGCTACACAGGGAGGTGACCGGCTGCTCCAGCCGCTCCAGCCACAGACACTCCGGAGAGGTGGTGCCTAGAGCAGGGAGGGGGTCCCGAGGTCCCAGCCCAGCTGCGAGCCATATCACCCAAATCCTCTGCACGCCCCTCCCAGCCTTGCACCGGTCCCCGACACACATCGCAGAGGCACGAGCTCCCACCGGATACTGCGGGCAGGGGAAGGGTCCTGCATGAGGGCCATATCCCGACTACAGCACCCAGGGGTGCTGGTTGCCCGAACCGAAGGGACCCTCCCCTGCCCATCACTCTTGAAAAGGGCGGCTGAGTGTTCCCAAACGCACGAGTCCGTCTGGAATTGAAGCGTCAGCATCATCCCCGTGTGGTCCTTCTGCACCCCCGCCGCCCCCCGCCCCATGGCTCGGACCGATTCCTCTGGATCTGCGCCATGGCAATTCCCGTAGTCACGATGCGTGGGACCCTTCTGCTGTTCTCCTGCCCCCTCTCCCGCCTGCTCTCCTCTGCTGCCTGCACAGGGCTTGGAGTCAGCACAGGTCGGGGTGCACGCACAGTGCACATCTCTGCGGACGAGGGGGCGGGCGTCACCAAAACCGGTCCCACGCTCCGCGTCCGGGACCGCACCCAATGTAACGAACTCGTGTGACCTCGCTCTGCGGGAGGAGCGGGAGCCGAGGGTAAGAGCCCTCTCCTGGCCCTGGATCCGCCACTGCAGCCTCTTACAGCCCATCGCCATGCCGTCATTAATTAACGGCTCCTGAAGCATCTGTGCCCGCTCCAGCATGGCTCTCCCGAGGGGAACACAGATTTGGAGACGCCGCGGGAAGACCGGGCTCTCCCTGCCTGCTTCCGCTGCCAGTCGTGCTCTGCTGCAGGGCAGAGCAACTGGATTTGCAGAAGGGACACCGTCCCACCTCTGTCCCCCTGTGCTGATGTGGCATTTGTCACCATCATGTCCTTTCAAATGGGAGATCACATCAGACTTGGTGAGGCAAAAGGGGCCCTGGGAATGCCCGTCCACCCCAAGGCCTCCTCCTCACCTGCTCACCTCAGGTAGGACCTGTCTCTCCTGCCCCAGGAAAGGGACCTCTTGCTTTCCATGTCCTGAACTGTGAAGATTCCAAATCAGGTGCATTTCTGCCCACCCCAGACTATACAGGAGTGTGAGCTCGGGAGAGAGGTCTCCAGTCCCTAAAACTGCTCCCAGTATCCTGTGAAACAGCTAAGATTTCAACCCAGGAGCGTTTCTACTAGGGCTCCCTTCCCAGATTTTGCAGGAAGGCAACTACCAAGGATGGGGTAGATGCTTTGACGACTTGAGCCCCTCTGCTCTGGAGACAAGCTAGGAGAGATGGGGGATGTTCAGCCTGGAGAGAAAGCCCTGGGAGAACTTAAAGCCCCTTCCAGTTCCTAAAAGGGCTCCAGGAAAGCTGGAGAAAGATTTTAGGACAAGGGCCTGGAGGGACAGGACAAGGGGGAATGGCTTCAAACTGCCAGAGGGCAGGGTTAGATGGGATGTTGGGAAGGAAATCTTGGCTGTGAGGGAGGTAAGGCCTATGCACAGGCTGCCCAGAGAAGCTGTGGCCGCCCCACGCCTGGAAATGTTCCAAGGCCAGGGGCTTGGAGCAACCTGGGAAAGTGCAAGGTGTCCCTTCCACTGAGACGAGGCTTAAGGTCCCTTCCAACCCAAACCATCACAAGATTCTATGAGTGTTCTACTGCCCTCCCCTCTGCCACACGGGAACAGAACCACAGACACAGGACCAGGAGCCAACAGTACAGGAGATCACTTTATTGAATCCAATGGTGTTAGACAGACGACTGAGAAGAGACATGCCAGTTGGTGCGGGCAGTGTGGGCAGCAGGAGCTGACTTGGTGCAGGGCTGGATTTGTTTCTGTCTTTTCAGAATATCCTCAAGCCTTTTCCTGGCTTCCTTTTATGTTTCTTTTAAAATTTCTTTGAAGTAAAAACAATTAATCGTGGAAAGAGTCCAGATGGTGTTTGTTTGTTCCCTATGATTGTTCCCGCAGCTATGTACAACGTGGGGCTGGGTCTCAACATCAGGTATAAAATGGAGTGAGTTTACAAACGTGGAGGGTGCAAGGAAAAAGCAAAAACAGACAGGCGAGAACAGTAGAAATCTGGACCAAAATCTTAAAGAGAAATTTAAAAAGTGCTATAAAACCCCTCGGCAGGAATACCATGCAGTTAAGAAACACAAAACCCAGTCAATTACACAGATAATCTAGAACAGGAATTTGTCCATTTCATCTTTTATTTAATTAAAAAAAGGTTGTTTTTGTTTAATAGAAAAAAGCTAAAATTGTAAGGTTCAGGCCACCAGGCAGCAGCAGCTCGAGGGGACAGGAGGGTGAGGCGCTGGCATCGCCCACCTCTATCCCCTCAGGGGGACTCCCAGGGACTATGCACCTTTGGGGGCAACTGGCACCTCTGGAGGTGGCGGATACCTTTGCAGGGTGACAGGCACCTTTGGGGGCAGCAGGCACCTCTGAGGACAACAGGCACCTTTGGGGGTGGTGGGCACCCTTGGAGGTGGCAGGCGGATGAGTTACTGCAACCCTTGGACCCCCTCCCAGGGGACAGAGGGGCTCAGCCCACAGCCAGGGGTTGGCCCTCAGACAGCTGCCAGCCTTGGGGACATGAGGTGCTTGGTGTAAGCCAGGAGGAATCCATGAGGACCTAGCCCCTCCGGCCAGGTAACCCCAGCCAAGCCTCCCACCATGCCGATCCCAGGGCCCACCTCTTGGAAATTCCTCCTGGATCACACTCCTATCAGTCACTCACCTCCAGCTGCCAGGGCCAAGGTGACGGGTGAGGGGCAGCCCCGACCTGGGGAGGGACAGGGCAAACCTACAGGACCCAGGCCAGGGGATACTCAGCAGTGAGGGATGGCTACAGTTTGATCCAGGTTTGGGTGGCTCCCTGGAGGTGTCAAAAAAGAAAGCTCAGGCAAGTCTGCCCCTCCTCCTATGGGACTCCTCAGGGCACCTGGGCACAGGCAGCCCCCAAAGGTGCATCAGTCCCTTCCCACCCTGTGCACCAGAGTCCCAGGGAGGGCGTGAGGGGCTGGAGGGGGCAGCTGGGTCCCCACTGCTGACCTCGAGTGGCTGCTGGGCTGGAGTCTCATACAATCAGAAAAGAAGTCAGCACAGCACAGTCATCACAGAGTACAAAAAAAACCCAAAACCAGGGACAAGGCGCAGGGCCAGGCCCCCCCAACCCACACAGGGCGTTCCACGACGGATCTATGTACAGCGAGTCCTCGACGGCAGCAACACAAGAGAAGGCGAACAGAGAGCCCTAACGCCCAAGCCAGCATGGGGAGGAGATCCCGGAGATCCCCGCGGGAAGAGGCCGGGCTGGCCGGCCCCGGTGGCAGCAGGAGGCTGTCAGACAGAGAAGTGGGAGAAGTGAGCACCATGGGGCGGCGAGGCGGGACACACCGGCCAAGAGCACCGAGGGCAGAGGTGGTGGCAGCCTCCGAGGGCACTGCGGGAGATGCCCGTTCCAGAGGGGGGTGTGAGGCGTCCCTGAAGGCCACACCAGCCGCAGCACAGGGGACTGAGGCTGCCCAGTCCCCAGCCTGGCAGTCTGGGGACAGAGTGTGCTCAGTTGATCTGACCCTGGGGTCACCTCTCCTTATGTGTCTCTCCAGGGCCCTGGATAAATGTGGGGGCTGAGCTGGAGGTCAGCAGGGAGGAGGGGGCCCCCAGAGCACAGGTGGGCACAGGACAGGGGTGTGGACCTGCAGGGCACCCCGCAGCCGGGGCTGGGGACAGGCCAGCAAGGGTGCTGCAGGCAGCAGTCCCAGCACCTTCATTCCATCCCAGCCACGCAGGCTTTGGGGACAGAGGACACGAGCTGGAGCAGGCTGTGACAGCATTATCCCAAGCCCCACGTGCCCCCTTCCCACACGGCCAGGTATTAAGGCACCACGGCAGCACCGGGGCTGACCCTCTCCACTGAGTCTGGCCTTTTGACAATGCAGGATAAGGCCAGGAGGACACATGGCAGCCCCAAATGCCCCCAGAGCACCAACACAGACCCTGTCAGGCTGCAGGAAGGCACAGGGCCGGGGGGAGCAGGCAGCATGGGGAGCAAGCCCAGGCTCACTGACCCACAGCCCCAGGCCTGGCAGCACCAAGGGGATGGGAGGCTGGTTGGGCCCCCCCTCTACCAAGGGGACAGGGATGGCATCCAGCTGCCCAGGGATGGGGCAGCAGCAGCAGCCTCCCCATGCCCCAGTACCTCAGGGAGGGGATGCCCTGTGGCATCCCAGCCTGGCGGGAGACACTGTCCCCATGCCCTGTGCCTTTCAGGAGGAGGGAGTTGCCAGGTGAGGGGCTGTTCTGGGAGCCTCCTGCTGCCACCTGCCTCCACACTGGCCTCCAAGTCCCACCTCAGCCAACCTGTGTGGCCCCAGGAGGTGGGTTCAGGGACTGGAGATCGTCCAGTGAGCACCAGTTTTGTGACAGAGGTGGTTTGAGTGGTGAAACCAACAGCTGCAAAAGAAACCAAAGGGGAAGGGCACTGCTGCCAGGGAAGCAGTAGGCACCAGGCCACAGGCTCCAGGCCAGGAGAGCAAAGAACCAGAACAAAAAAGGGACCAAAGCGAAGTCTGGACTCGGCCAAAGGAAAAGGGGAGGAGGGAAACAAAATAAAATAACCAAAACAGGGGTTTTGGGCCGTCCTGGTCACAGCGGCTGCTGTGCAGGTGGAACAGGGAATACACAGAGAGCAGCACGAGCCATGCTCCCCTTGGCTGGCACAGGGTGGGAACTCCACAGTGGATGCTCTCGTGGCTTTGCCCTGCAAGTGCAGAGGGAGCCAGAGCCCCTCATGCCCATGCGCTCATCCTGCAGCCCCGGCTCCTCCTGTGCCCCCAGCTGTGGCCCAGGTGGCTCCCGCGGGGTCCCTGCCCCACACAGGGGCCTTCCTGCAGCTCCCAGGAGTGGGGGCTCAGCCTCAGCGGTCACCTTGGTCCCAAAGCCCAAGAGTTTGTAATAGAGACAGAAAAAACCAAGAAGAGAAACCAGGATTCTCCCACCCCCAGGGTTGGGAGGGGAGAAGGCAACTCATGCTCTTTTTCACAGGTGAGCAGAGTTTTCCCAGGCTCCAGCAGGACACGCCAGAGCCCTGCTCTTCTCCTTTCCGCTTGCTCGCCAGCCCCGTGCTCCTGGATGCCAAAGAAAAGCTGCCCACCAGCAGCTCCCCTCCACCTGGGCTGGCACTTCTGGGCCTCACAGAGTCGACTGCAGGTCAGGGTCCACCATGGTCTCACGGTCTGGAGACTCAATGTAGTTGGCGGCTTCCTGGAGCTTGAGCAGCATGGCCATCTGTGGGGACAGAAGTCACCTGCAGGTGACTGGGGAGGCCACTTGGCCTCCCAAACCAGCCTTGCTGGGAAGCTCCTTAGAGGGTAAAGCAAATCTCAGAGATGCTGCAAAATCCCTCCCCTGCACCAGGATCCGGCCTCGGGCATAGCTGGAATGCTTAAGACTCAGTGTGCCAAAGCAGCATCAGCTGGCGTCACCTGTGGCAGCTGGTCAGCCAGCAGCCTCTCCAGGTGACACATCAGGACATGTAGGAGCACATGTGCCTGTCTGTGGCTCTGCATGTGGACATGATGCCTCGTGGAGTGTCATGTCATGCCCTTTCACTGGCATGTCACAATGTGTCCTGGTGTGCAGCCCACCTGTCAGTGCCATCACCCTGCACCCACTGCTCCTCCCGGGAGCACAAAGTGTTTCTGCATCCCCAAATCAGGCTTTTTACAGCTGAGAATTAGCTGGGAAAGTGAAGCTCCGCCCTGCTCTGCCACCAGCTCCTCCCAGCTTCCCCTGTTGGCCAGCATACCAGTGGGTCAGAGTCCAGGGAGCTGGGCGTGGTGTCCTTCACGGTGCGCTCCTCAGGGGGGGACACGGCGCTGTGGGGCCCGATGGTGGGTGGGGGCAGGTGGTACAGCTTGGACTGGTCCTGCTGCGCTGACGGCCAGGGCAGGGTGTCCCGCACCCACTCCACGGGGTCCTCCCAGGCTGCCTTCTGCCCATGGACCTGTGGCAGGGAGCAAGTGGCAGCCACCTCCTCAGTACATGTCAGAGCCAGCAATGTGGCACCCTGAGCCCCCCAGGACAGTGCTATGTCCCACAACAGCCACAGGGCACAGGAACTGACAGAGATGTCACCTGCATCCACAATCCCAGTGCCTCCTCTCTCCCCCTGACCCATGACGGCTGCATCAGTGTCCCTACACTGGTTTGCGTTCCCATGTGCCAGCAGCACTGGCTACCTTGAGCCCATCTTTCGCCCCCTCCTGCAGATAAGGGATGATGGAGTTGTTCCATAGGTCGATGAACCAGGTCCGGAAATCCTCAATTCCAATAGGGCAGGACAGAAAGAAGCAGGGACCTGTGGGGGCAAGGCAGACAGTAGAAATGGGAGCTGGGTTCACATCCTCCAGTCACTGTGCCCAAGGCTCACAGCACTTAGGTGGGCATACCTGGATGGCAGGGAACAGTGACTAGGCACCATCCACCTGCACAGCAGGCAGACAGCATCTCCCAGGAAAGGAAGGGGGCTGCTAAGTGCAATCCATCCCCCAAAGCCTGGTGAGGCATGGGGGATCCACCTGGGAAAACACAGCTCCTCCATGCCCAGGGAAGGGTGCTGGGAAGACTGGCAGCCTTGGCTGACACCCCTTAGTGACAGCTCCCGAAGGAACCAAGACCACCCAGGGAAGAGCAATGCTTGTATGCATCACCCACCAGCTGTGGTTTGTGGGACTGAGAGATACAGGGAACACACCAGCCCCCCGAGTTCCTCTGGGAGGGTTTGGTCCCAGTCCCCAGGGCTCCTCGCAGCCCAGGGCAGAGGAGGAAGGTGAGGCAAGGCCATACCGATGAGGAAGTCAGATGTGCTGTGTTTTTCCAGAAAGGTGTGCAAATGGTACCAGAGCTTGGGCACCCAGTCCAGCACCCGCAGCAGCTCCTCCTTGTTTGCATTGATGTCTGTGTCCGACTCCAGCAGCTTTCGCCGCAGGTAGCGCACCAGGAAGCCATTGGCCGGCTCCACGTTGTTGGAGAAGGTCAGCATCCTGGGGAAGGACTCCGGTGGTCAGGGCTGGGTCTCCATACAAGCTGCCCTGCTCCCCAGAACTCTTGAGGTCCTCCTTGCATCCCCACCCTGAATTTGCCCGAGGCTGGGGAGTATCAGGTCCTTCTGGGGTGGCAGGGACAGGCCTGGGGCTAATCAGGGTTCCCAGTCATAGGATGTGACCACAGAAATGCCCAGGTGCAAGTGATGGCTTCTGGTCCCCCCAACCCCACAAGGATGATCCCCAGGGATGTACAATTCCTACCTGAAGCTGAGATGGAGGCCGTGGTTTGGGGTCATCTTCACAGGCTGGTTGGTAGTGCCAATGATATACGGGCTGAGTGAGTGACAGAGAGACAAACTTCATGAGAAAAAGCCTCTGAGTCACCCCTGCCCAAGGCAGAGCTGATCTGGGCACAGCAGACATGTGCAGCCTCATCCCCACAGTCCAGTGACATTGGTGGGAGCAGCGGGGAGCATGTGTGTGCCATGGGGCTGCGCTGGAGGGGTGCAGAGGGGCTCTCACCATTTGTGGTACTTGCAGGTGAGTGCACCATTGACGAGCTCACTGATGGAGCCCGCCTCGCTGAGGTCATCCAGGAGGATCACCAGTGGCACGTCTGCCGTGCCCGTCTCGCGGTCAATCTGGTTGGCCAGGTTGGACAGGTACAGCTGTAGATCCTGGAACAAAGAGGCCAGGTGTCACGTCTGGGGTCATGGCATGACGGCCACGGTGACCATGGCACCAGTGCCCACAGGGACACTGCTGTGTGCCCTCACCTTGCAGGACTGCTGGTGCATGTTGAAGGTGCTGACGATGCCCTCGGTGATGTCCCGACCCGAGCGCTCCACAAGGTACTCAGCCAGGCGGTTGGTCAGGTAGGTCTTGCCAGTGCCACTGGGCCCCGAGAGGATGAGGCGACGGTGCTTCAGCAGGAGGCTGATGTAGTGCTGCATCATGGGCTTGGGGATGAGCGTTTCGAACACCAGGCTGTCCACGCACTTCTCTTTCAAGCCTGCAGGCAGGGGAGGGCTGAGGGTCCCACTCACACCCCGCAATACCCTGAGACAGCAGGGACATGGCACAGCCGTGGAGCCCCTCTGCCACACTGACCTTTAAGTGTCACAGCGACGCTGATCAGGCCCCGGCGGCATAGTGGCAGCTCCGGTGGCTCCGTGTCCAGCACTCGCTTGATGTGGCTGATGCTGTAGCCGTAGACAGACTCGGTGCTGAGCCCCAGCGTGGACGCGGGATCCATCTTGGTGATATAATCCTACATGGAGAAGGACAGGGCTGTCAGTGCCCCCGAGGGCTGGCAAGAGTAGCTCCAAGAGAGCTGGGGAGGACCGGGGCCAGGCAATAGCAGTCTTGGTGGAGCAGTGTCAAAGGATGGCTCTCTAATGAGTGTTCTTCATGCTCCTACCTTGAAGACCTGGCAGACCGCCTCATCCAGCACCTTCCAGTCCACCTTCCCGCTCACCTTGGTCCACCCCAAGAAAAATTCCTGCTGTTTGAGGTCCTAGGAGCCAAGGCAGAATTGTGCAGTGCTGCAGCACCACATCCAGCCCCAGGAGGCATCCTCTGCCCCTTTGTCAGGGCCATGACACCATGACAGGTCAGGCTCCCCAGACAGCCCACACTTACGCCCTTGATGATGTGCTGGGGCGGCATGCGCACCACAATCCGCAGCGTCAGCTCATCCTTCTGTGTGCCAGCGCTGACAGCATCCATGGGGGACACGTCTGGGGATGGAGCAGTAAGGCTGTGCTGGCCAGAGCGGAGCCACCAGGCCTGGCTATGCCCAGCCAGAGGCAAATCCTACTGTGGCTGACGGCAGCAACGGCAGCACGACAGATCCCCTGCTCACTCCTGGTGAGCAGCAGCACGTTGCCACCACACACACTCCTCCCTATCTCAGCCCTTCCCCATCTGCCAGCAGCTCTATCACCCCTACCTGCATCCCCCAAGCTGGGGCTGAAGGCGTGGCCAAGGGTGAGACCCAAGGAGCGCCGTGGTGAAGAGGAGGCCGATGTGCTTGTGATATGGCTGGGAACAGAACCTGGCACTGCCGAAGGCCCTGGGGCCACCTTGAGACGGTCATTCTCAGCCTTCAGGAGATCCACCTCCAGCTGGGGCAGAAAAGGAAGGTCACAGGGTAAGGAGCTGTACACCAGCAGCACCCTGGGGTACAGCACAGCGGTGAGATGCAGGGACTGTGGGCACTCTGATAGTGAGAGCAGACAGGCTGCTGGCAAGGGTCCTCACCTGCATGTTGTGCATGGTCTCCCGCAGCTGCTCCAGCTGATGGGCTGAGTTGAGGGCCTCCAGGCGGATGTCTGTCAGCTTCATCTCCTTCTCCCACAGCTCTGACCGCAGCTCTGACACCTCCTTCTTCTCGGGCTCGCCCTCGCTGTGGGCCTGGAAGAGCCTGGGCCAAGGGAGAGACCAAGTCTTGCACACGTCTCTGGTAGGAGCCTGCAGCCCCTGCCACGGGCCCTCCCTGGCCCCACGTACTCAGCCGTGTCGATGCCCACTGAGGAGGATGTGGAGGACTTGATGGAGGGCGAGGCAGTCTCTGTGGAGCCATGTTGTAGCTTGGGGGAGGAGGGGGCTGATGAGTCTGGCGTGGCAATCTCCTCAATGTCCGAGTAGGATGAGGCTGATTTGGGGCCCTTCTTGATGCTGAAGGCCTTATTGAAGGAGCTGCGTAGCTACAGGACAGGGAAATGTTCTTGTTAGAGACAGTCTGAAGTGCAGCCCTGCAAGCAGAGACTTGGCCTGGTCCTGCCCTGTCTGTCCAGGACCCACAGACAGTCTCAGCTGGGACCAGTACAACCACACCCATCACAGAGGCAGCACCACCACCATGCTGGGGAAGGCTGCAGCCTGACCCCACTCTACTGGCACAGCAAACGGATGGGGTGCACAGCCCTTTGGGCAACACTCACCCCAACCTGGACGGCACCAGAGCCCCAAAGAATGGGACCCACGTCCTGGTCAGGATGTCTCCCAGCCCTGCTCCCCATCATCACCTACACCAGGCTGTTCAGGCATGGCACCATCGCTCTGGTCCATCAGGAATGGCCAATCCATCCCCACATTCACTCCACCACAGCCATTTCAGCAAGAGGCATTTATTTACAGGGATGTCCCTTACTCCAGCCACTGCAGAGTGGGTCCTGCCTCACACCTTCCTCTGCCCCGTGGATCCTGCTGGAAGCACAGAGGGGCAGCCAGCCCTCCACAGAGCATGCTGGCATCTCATCCAAGCATGCAGCATGCACACAGCACACATAGAGCAGCAGGTGGGTGAGCAGCAGGCTGGGGCCAGGGAGGGGGATGGACACTGCACAGGGACCAAACTGGACCCAAACTGGGTCCCACCAGCCGGTGGGAGAGCAGCAGGATGGGCACCCTGGGCTGACAACATGTGCCCTGGAGTGCCAGGGCCTGCTCCAAGGGGAGGTGGGAGAAAGAAGGGATGGAGAACACACAGGATCTGTCCCAGTTCCCACAGGCACCAGCAGACTGCTCTAGAGTGTTCCCAAAAGCAAAGGCATTGCATTTCAGTGTAAACAAAGTAGGTATCCAGCTCTGCTGATGGTGGAAGCAGGGAAGCACTGAGACGTATGCAGGTGCTGGCAGGGACAGAACCACTTGCGACCACATCAGGCAGCCCTGGAGAGGCAGAGATGGGCAGTGCACTCCAGTGCCCTCAGTGACACTGGCAGGGCTGCACTGAGGTCCCCATCCCAGAAGATCCAGTTACAGGAAGTCAGGAGAGTGCCTGCCTTCCCTAGGCAAGAATGGGACTGTTCCCACCCACAGGACAGGTCCCATCTGAGCCTTTCCTGCTGCCTCTGGCAGTTCAACCCCCTCCTTGTGGGTGCATATTTATCCTTAACATCAAAGGAAGCAGCCAAGGTGGGCACAGTCTGGCTGGGGACCCAGGATGGCCTGTGCTGCAGTTAGTGCCAGTGGGATGGATGGGATGGGGAGTGTATGAGCACCGTCCCATGAAATGGAGCAAGGGCCCTGGCTGGGCACAGCATGTGGTGGATTGGACAGCGTGGGACTTACCTCATACACCTGGAAAAAAAGGGTTGAAGTCAGCATAGGGGGAGAGAAACAAAACAAAGCAAGACTTAATCACACATCCAGCTCAGAGCTGCCTGGTGCAGGGAAGGGGCTGCCTGGCCGAGGTGTCAGCCCTCCACACCATCAGAGCCTGCGTGTGCAGGAGGGAGACATAGGGGAATACACAAGGAAGCAGGCATGCAGGGGCAGGGCTGGGAAACTCCTGAAGGGGCTGGAGAAGTCCCAGCTGACAATTCAAGACACAAATCCGTGGCAGTTACACTCTCCTCACCAATGCTGTTCCCAGGGGACATGGGGCACCAACACAACAAGGCCAAGGCAGACCGAGAGCAGCTTGTTTGTGGGGCTGACCCTGAGCAGACCCTGCCAGTGGCTCCCCAAGGCCCACTTCTCCTGCCAGTGCCCCATCCAACCCTGCCAGCTCTTCTTCTTCTTCTTCTTGGCATCAGTGTCCTTGCTGCTGCCGATGCTGGAGTGGCTGGTGATGCTGTTGAGGCTGGAGATGCTGTCAGAGGAATTCTGCCGCTTGATGCGCAGTTCTGGGGTTTGCCAGAGAACCAGGAGAGATTGGGAAAAGGAGGGATCAGCCACCTGCAACTGTTTCAATGGCAGAACACCCTATGGCCCCCCCTCCCTCCACCCAATCCCTCCTCCCACCCAACACCTTCTGAGCTCTTGGAGCCACCTTGTAACAATGACATGGGGCTCAGACACTACATGGGCACTGCTGGAGAGATGCCCAGGGCACATCTCATCCTGCTGCTATCCCAGGCCATCTCCCTAACAGCCCCGTGCACTCACACTGGGGTTTTGGGGCTAGAAACAGTACTTATGGGAACAAAGTCAAGATCAGCAGGCAAAACTGGCTGTTGGCAAAGGGCCTGGCAAGGAGGTCTCCCAAGACTGACAACCATTCCCCTACATGCCAGCACTGTGACCTCCCATGGTGACAGCTCTGGCTGTCCATCCCTGGTTTCAGATGCTCAAGGATCCCAGGTAGGGAAAACCGGTGCCCAGGGCACCCTGCGTCCAGATGAACTGCCCCCATGAGAGGGTGTGTCCTGGGGTCCTGTGCCAGTCCCAGCAGGAGCATCCCAGCTCAGGAAACGCTGCAGCATCATGCCTTACCTTTGGGTGTGACATCAGTGCCATTTAGAGCACCCTGGATAACAGCCTGGGCCTCTGAGTTCTTCTTCTTCAGGAAGTCAATGGTCTCTCGCAGGTCCAGCAGCTCTGTGTCCTGGGGCAGCACAGTTGGGAGCCATGGAGTGCATTCTGATGGTGGAGAGCCCACCCCAAGAGCACTCCTGGGGCAATCACCCAAGTCCAGCACCCCCCAGCCCCACGAGCCCCACTGAACACTGTGATATACCCACCTTCTCCTCGGCGGTCTCAGCCAGGTGCCGCAGGCGGGATGTCATGCTCACCAGGCTCTGCTCAAAGGCTGCCACCAGGTTGGCCTGAGAGAAATGGAGAAACACAGGTGAGCCCCCACATTTGGGTGAAAACCCACGGAGAGGTGAGCACCCACTGCCAGGCGTGGGATGCAAAAGGCTGAAGGGGAAATCAGGTCTTCCATGGGCGCATCCAGCACCAGCCCCACGCCTTGCACAGATGGAGCAGGGTGCCCCACAGGGGCTCCCATGGGGACTCACATTAGCCGACAGCTGGGAGGTCAGTGTGGCCACCTTCTCCTGCGAGGACTCCAGCTCGCGGCGCAGCTTGCGGATTTGCTACGGGGAGAGAGCAGAGAGATGAGAGGGGCCAGGCACTCACCCTCACTGAGGGCAGGGGCAGGCGTGAGCAGAGGGTGTGGGCTCACCTCAGACTGCATCTTCTCCTCAGCCTGGCAGCATGAGAGCAGAGAGGGACAGACAGACAGAGGCAGGCAGTCAGGGGGGCAGCGAGGCACAGACAGGCTCGGTGCCAGGCAGAGGCATGCACAGAGCCCCCCACCAGTCCCACCCAGACCCCCCAGCCATGCACAAAGAAGCGCAGCACCGAGGTGGCTCTTACGGAGGAGTAGGTGGAGGACGCGCTGGAGGCCAGGGACAGCACTGATCCATGAACTGCAACACAGGAAAACCCAGGATGTCAGGGTGCCCTGGAGAGCAGCACCCAGGGGCTACAGGTCAGGGCACAGCTGGTGACTGGGCTCTCACGGGTGGAGGGCTCTGAGGCAGCCTGGGGGAGGTACAGGGTGGGATGGCAGCTGCTCAGCACTGCCTGTTTCTCAGTGTGTGCCTGGGCACACAGTAGGGAACACCCTCCACCTGCACCCTCCTCTCTGGGGGACTTAGGGGCTGTGCTGCCCTCCCTGTCTGCTTGGAACCCCTCCTCCCCAGTGTCACAGCAGCCTGGGGGCAACCCAAGGACACTGAGTATCCATGGGGGTCAGGGCAGACCCAGGGCTGATGCCAGCACAGAGTCCAACAGACCCCTCAGCGTTGCTGTTCCTGCTCTGGTGCCAAGAACGGGACACACAGACCCATCCAACAATGCCAAGGCAGCACCAGTAGGAAAGGATAAGGGTGCAGGGAGCCCCACCAACTCTCTGCAGCCTCCTCTGCCTGGGCAGGAGCGCAGCACACTCTCACCATCGTCCACAGGGTCCCGGAAAGAGCCCGAGCGGATCATGCCCTTGGGCTTGTCGGCCAGGGAGAGGGTGCTGCCCATCTGGGAGGTGCTGTACAGCTCGAAGGTGGAGTCGTGGGTGGGGATGCTGTTGGAGCGGGTGATCCGCGGGGTTGTGGTGGCAGTGGGGCTCACTGCAAGGAGAGAGCGGGGAGGAGGCAGGGTCAGAGTCACGCTGTGGACCTGGCAGCAGGATGGGGAAGCAGGACTGGGAGCTGTCCACCAGAGCTGTGATGCAGTGAGGAAGCAGGGATCGTGGTCCTAAAGCAGGAAGGGGCCAGGGAAAGCTAAAAGGCAGGTTGATGCTGGGAAGACCTGGACACCAGCACCAAGGTAATCACAGGGCTGAAAAACAAATCCATTGCCTCAGGGCCAAGTGGGTACCACTATGCCATGGCCCAACACCTGCAGGTGCACGAGTGGAGCCTGCTGCCCCAACCTGTCTGCCTGGATCCTCCAAGCCCTCCAGGAACATGCAGGTCCTGGTCAGATCAGGGCAGGGCTTACCCCTTGCCCTGTCAAGCACTCCCAGAGGAGCAGTTATGGCCTGAGGCCCAAAGGTGGGTGAGATGCCCTGAAGCAGAGGTGATGGACATCTCCGGTCCCAATCCAGCACCCGAAGCACCAGGTGCTGGTGTTGGTGGTGTCAAGGAGACAAGCAGCGCCCAGGGCAGCACCAGTACATCACGCATGGAGCACGGGGAACAGGAGGGAAGGGGCTGGCAGTGGAGGGCACTGACCAATGCTGGTGAGCGGACCCTTCCCGACCAGCGCCATGGGGAGGGCGGGGGGTGAGGGCAGCTCCTGCTGCTCGTCCGACTCGGGGAGCCCGCTGACTATGTGTGAGTGGCGCCGCTCCTTGGCCTCCTCCTGGGAGTGGAGCTGGTACCTGGGGAGCCACAGACAGGCACGGTAAGATTGACCAGCACCGTCCAGCTCCTGCTGACCGCACTGCAGCCCAGCTTCCCTTGCTCAGGGGCACTGCCCTGGAAAGCCCCCCCTTCCCGCCCCAGCACCATTCAAAAGTGATTTGGGCTCTTTTACCTCAACCCCTTCTTGGGCAGCGTGTTCCTGTCGCGGTTGGCACTGGAAGGGAAGCAAAGATCAGTGACATCCCTGCAGAGACTAGGGAAGGAACCATGGGGATTTAGATGCAGGAACAAGGAACTTTTCCCTAGAAATGTAGCAGGAAGAGACTCCGAAGCAGGCAAAGGACATGGCAGAACAGCAGGGAGAAATGTGAGCCCATGAAGGTGCCGCAGCAGCCCACCAAACTCCTTCCAGCCATACCTGTCCAGATGTGTGAGCCGGGGGCTCCCACTCCAGCCCAGCTCTCCTGCTTCTTCTTCTTCTTCCTCTTCCTCCTCTGTGCTGGCAGGGGGTGCAGCAGCAGGGGCAGGGGTAGTGGTGCTGCCCCCTGAAAAGGCACTGGGCAGGCTCATTGGCATCTGCAGGGATTCCATGCTCCGGTGAAAGCCGGAGAGCTTGGGGTACATCCTGCCCTCCTTGGGGACACTGAAGCCACCCATGAGCTCCAGGCCCTGGGAGAAGCTTGCGGAGTTGATGTTGAGGATGGGGGCAGGGCTGGGGCTGAAGCAGGGCGTTAGGTGCCCGCCGGCCGGGTGCAGGTCCTGGAGCTTGGCAGTGTGCGGGGTGTGCAGCTCACTGGAGGAGGGCAAGTCCAGGCTGTTGGAGTTGACCTTGTCCAAGTTGGCCAGTGAAGGAGGCTTCACGTAGGTCTTGGCAGCTGCTCTGGAGGGGAGAAATGGGTAAGGAAACAGGTGAGACTCAGCTACTGGTGCTGGGCACAGCCGTGCCAGGCACCTGTTGCCCTTGGAGGTGGAAGGACCATACCTGAGAGGTGTGGGGGGCAGCTCAGCCACCTTGGCTGCTGGCGGGAGGTTGGCTTGGACTTTTGGGGTGCTCTCAGGTGAGCTGGCACTCTTCAGGGTGCTGCACTCAGAGTCAAGTGCCACTGCCTTGGCCTTGGCCTTCTCCTTCTCACGGTCTGTCTGGTTCACAGGGGCTGGTGTGCCACGGCCAGTGCCCACCTTGGATGGCTCCTTGAGCCGTGACACTGAGACGCCACCCTGCTTGGTGCTCAGCAGGCTGGGGTCAATGCTGCTGCTGACCGGCCGGGCTGTGCTGCGGCCCCCAGTCACACTCATGGAGCTGGACTTGGCTGGCCGGGGCAGGCTGCGATACTGGATGTTGGAGCGAGCTCCTGGTGCCAGGAACCCAGGCTCAGGTGCATTGGAGACATCCAGGCTTGTTTTCCTTCCACTGACTGGCTTAACAGGGATGCCAGAGCTCTTCTGGATCTTGCCGAGCGTGGCCGAGCCCCCAGCCTGCATGACGGTGGCTGTGCCAGTGGCAGGAGCTGGTTTCTTGTAGCCAAAGGAGCTGGAGGATGAGGGCCGTGCAAGCCCTGATGGCGGCTTCTTGGCGTCCGAGGTGCGGTCACGGCCGGCATCGGAGGAGGAGCGCTGCAGGCCTGTGTTCTTCACTGACAGTTTGCTCTTGTCAGTGACTTTGGTCTCTGGCTTGCCTGGTGGCAAGAAAGGACAGGTTAGTGTCCCTGGAGGCTTTGGGGACACTTGGAAGTGAACGAGCCCAGACAGGACATGGGCACCAGAGATGTAGGGATGTGATGGAGAAGGAACATGCCAGACCCTTGGTGCACTCAACGACCCCCCAGCCTGGTGTGTGAACAGGAGACCATGGGGCAGGCACAGACCTCCAACCTGCCTGCAGCCTGCAACACAGCCCTGCCTCCCCTTGCAGCCCACACCCAGCTCCCGGGTCTGAGCACAGCCATAGGCCATCCCATGGCCCACATGCTTGGGGAAGGCACACAAAGACACCACCCAACCTTCTCCCTATCAAAGGAGTTGGACCCTGCCCAAACTGGTTTTTACCTGCCACTTTGAGGGTGCTCTGGGCCGTGTGGGTGATGGGGGAGGTCACAGCCACTGGAGGAGTCTTGCCCTTCTTGAGGGAGCCTGGGGTGCCCAGGCTGACAGGCTTCTTCAGCTCACCACCCTTGGGCCCCTCCTCGCCGCCCTCTGAGGGCTCCCGCCGCCACTTGGAGGAGCCATGCTCCATCTTGAGGCTGCTGCTGTCGTAGTCCAGCTTCTTGGGTGCCTTCTCGTCACCCTCACCGTACCAGCTCAGTCCGCTCTCCGCCAGTGAGCGCTTCTCTGAGTCCGTGCGCAGCTGGGGGCAGAGCAGAGTCAGGGGCACTCCTGGCACCCACCCCAAACCCACCCCAGAGAACATCAGCCAGCTGGGAGAAGGATGCAGCAGACACTCTGTGCCATCCTTGTTTCGTCACACTGGCACCCTCCATGCCCTCTTTGCCACTGGGGTGGTGGCAGGAAAGCTGGGATAGGTGCTGGGAAGGGTCCGGGCGCCACTGGCACCTACCGCTATGGCCGAGTTCCTGCGCGAGGCGGTGGGGGTAGAGGGCAGGGAGTTGAGCGAGGAGCTGGCATTGAAATCCTCCGAGCTGAGGTTGTCGGAGGCATCGCTGAGGCCACTGCTGATGGAGCTGCTCTCATCCCAGCTGTGGGGGAGAGACAGCATCAGACCCCTGCTCAGCCCAACAGGTCCCACCACGAGGCGGATCTCCTTGTTCCAGGGGCTGCTGGGGCAAAAACCAGCTCCTGGAAGTGTCCATGGCAGGGACATGGCATGCAGGGCCCACAGCTGGCTCCATCCCAGCCTGGCATGGGCTTGTGTTCCTCTGGCACACAAGCCTCCGTGACCCTGCTTCTCCCCATTAAGGCTCTGTGGAGCTTTGGTGGGAATGGATGTCTGCAGATCAGGGAATCCAGCACCCATGACACAGGGCTAGCAGCATCACAGATGGCAGCAAGCCCCGGCAACCTGCTCTGACCCTGGAGGCAGGTTGGGATTGTCAGAAAGGGCAGGACTGCTGGAATAAGCAAGCCAACCACCCTGTAGCATCCACCCTTCCTGAGGTGGCCCCCACCCACTGCACCCTACTGCCTCTCTCCAGCCCCCAGCAGCCAGAGGCAGCAAGTCTGGGATCTGCTGCTGTGCTGAGGTGGCTGCTCCATGCCGGGGCTCAGCCATGTGTGCAGAAGCTCATCTGCAGGGCCATCAGTCAGCACCACACTGGGGCAGCAGCTGCCTGGGTGTCCCAAGGGCACAGCTGGTTCCACAGAGCGGGGCTGTGCCCACAGTGATCTGGCACAGACAGGCATGGAGCACCTTCCAGCAGGATAAGCACAGCACCTTTCAGGTCAGCAGCTGAGAAGGTCAGTAAGGCCTTGCAGCCTCCAAGGGCCTAGGAGAGGCTGCGGGAGACAACACTGGAACAGGCTGCCCAGAGAAGGTGAGGCTGCCCCAGCACTGAAATGTTCAAGGTAAGGTTGGACAGGGCTTGAAGCAACCCTGTCTAGTGAAAGGTGCCCCTGACCATGGCAGGGAGTGGCACAAGACGAATTTTAAGGTCTCTTCCAACCCACACCATGCTATGATTCTGTGACAAGCTGTGGGGTAGGACTGGGGTGCAGAGGTGGGAGCCGTAGCCAGCCCCAGTCCCTGCAAGAGATGCCTATTTCTCTACATCAGGGCCACAGAGGTGCAAGCAAAGCCCAGCAAACACCAGAGCCCCAACAGCAGTGGCAGAGAAAAAGCAACAGCCACCACCATCTGTGTCCAATGCCCAAAGCTCAAGAAGGAGCAACAAAGGCAGCTCCAGCACTGTAAGACCTGCACTGCGTGTCCTGCTCTTTCCATCAGGCAGGAGTTCATCAGAGACTGGCCAGAGCCAGAATAGACAGTCCCCTGTGCCCCCACAGCAGCTTCTGGCACAGAGCCAGCAGGTGCTGCTGCCCAGGAAGGGATTTCAATAGGATCATGCACTCAGGATGGGCTGCTGAGCTCCTCAGCTCCAAGGCATGTCTCACCACCAGCCCTATGCCTAGGGTGAGTTCCCACTGGGACGGAAATCTCCACCCCTGCAGCAAAGAGCCTGCAGCAAAGCTCCTCTTCCAGCCTGGCATCACCTGGCAGCAGGCAGTGCCAGAAGTGAAGCCAGGCTTCATAGGGCTGTGTCCTATGGCAACACAGCTGGGGCCACATGTGGTGCTGGGTGTCTCAGTCTGGCTTTTGGGGCCAGGCAGGGAAACTCCAAACACTCTCCCAGACATGCATGTGACACCCCCACTGCCCCAGGCATCCAGAGAGCCACTGAGAAAGGGGCACAGGGTCAGAGGCCAAGGCAGGAGGTGACTCCAAATCCTCCTCAACAATCCTGTGCCAAGAAAAGACAACATCGAAGGTCACATCCCAAAATCACTACAACTATGGGGTGAAGCTGGGGAGCCACCTGCACACTCTGAGGGTGTCTCTGACTCTCTTATGGGGCACACGGCTGGTGCACTGAGGGATCCCCCAAACTGGCACGTGTATGCCATAGGCAGCACACCAAAGAAAGCCTCAACCATAGCACCACTGGCCCCTCACCAAGCACAAACTCCTGGAGCATGGCTGAGCCCTGGCACCTCGAGTGCCCCCCTGAACCCACAAACGGGGGCAGCCATGTCAGAGTGTCACTCCGGGGCAAAACTGACCCCCTGCTTTGTGCTCCATCCCCTCCATCTTACCCAGAGCCGTTCCCAGCTCCTGCAGACGATCCTGCACCGAACCCACCCGCACGCAGCCCCGCGGCAGCTCCCGGGGATGGGGATGCTCAAGGGCAGCGTGTCAGTTCTGCCGCGCTCCGCGGCGTCGGCGGGCGGACGGGACCCGCTGAGGACGGGATGGTCCGGGGATGAGCACCCTGGCCGCAGCCGCGGCGCGGGGAGGCGGCTGCACCGGTGAGGGAGCGGGAGATGGATTCGGACCACGGCGCAGTGCGCGGGGATGCTCCGCTCCGCCTCGGCCGCGCCCCGACTCGGAGCCCCGCGCTCGGCAGCCCTGGGGTCAGCCCCGACGTCCGGGGGCACCAGAGGCTCGGGAGACCCGCGGAGGGTCGGCCCGGCCGTATTGCAGGTGCGGGGCGGGAGCCGGGGCGGAGGATGGGGGTGCCGGGGCGGAGGATGGGAAGGCCCGTGGGAGCCGCCCCAATGCCGGGGTGCCGGGCGCGGCCGCGCTGCCCCGGCCGCGCTGCCCCGACGCCCCTTTCCTCCCCCCCCCCGGCAGGGCGGCCGAGACAAAGCACCGCCCGCGGAGCGGCCCCGGGGCGCGGGGCTTTGTCTGCAGGGGCCGAGCTCCGGCCGCGCCCCCGCCCTGTGCCGGTGCGGTGTTGGTTCCCTGCCCGTGCCGTACCTGCTGGCGA
>WAAE01017688.1:34565-74138 GCA_013400495.1 Nicator chloris | reverse complement strand
GCGGCGCGGCCTCCCCACCCGCAGCATCGTGCTGCCCGCGACGCGGCGCGGCCCCGCCGGGCGGGCGGGAGGGGCGGGAGGCGGCAGGACCGCCCCGCTGCCCGCGCCTTAAAGCGACAGCGGCACCGGACCCTCTCCGCCGTCCTTCGGCCCCTCCCCGTCCCCGCCAGGACGGGCCCGGGTCCTGGCTCCAAGCCCCGCCCGCCCCAGCCCCACGGCCATGCCTCCTCCGCATTCTGCCTCCCGGCCCACGGCCCCGATCCCTGTCCCTGGTGTCCCCTAGCGTCCCCCCAGATGCCTGCAGAGCCCCCAAACCACGATCCACATCCGCAAACACAGCACCAGTGACCCCCAGTCCAGCCCACAATACCAGACGCCACTCCTGAGCACTGGGCCTGGAACCAGTGCCCCCCAAACTGCCCTGTTCTCTCTCCCTAAAGGAACCCCCTCTCCGATGTGGGTCTCACTGTGGGGTGCCGGGACAGCTGCTCCCAGCAACCCCGGCACTCATCCCTAGAACGGACACCCATGCCTGCCCTGCTCTGCCTTTCATTGACCAAAACCCCTACTTTTGTTCCTTTTTTCTCCCTCTCTCTCACATCACAGCAAGAGCCATGCTGCAGGGTAGGGTCCTCACCGGGATGGTAACACCAGGGACAAATTCGCCAGCCCGACCAAGGAGGGCAGAGAGAGTTAACTGCAGCCTTGGCAAGATAGAACCCATCCCTGCAGGCTGGGAAATAAGTAATTCCTTCCTTGAAACAACGGCAACGCCTCTTGGCTCCTTCCCCACTGCCCCATCACTCACCACACAGTGCTTGCCCCTGCATGGCATGGTATGGCACAGCACGGCATGGCAGAACAGGGGTACCTGACCATCCCTGTCCCCACTGATCAGCTCGTGCCCACACTCACTAAGCCCTGGCAGGAGCTCATGGCCAGGGGCTGGAGGTACAGGCAGCCCTGTGGTGCAGTGACAGCCCCATGGCCGCGTGCATCAACACGTGTGGCGGCACAGCCTGTCCAGCGCTGCATCCCTCTGGTCCCTCCGGCCTGGCACGATGCCAGATGCTGTCCCTTCCCTCCTCTTCTCCTGGCTGGCTGCCTGAGCCCCACCATGCGCAGCTCAGGCAATATTCAGAGCAGCCTCTGCTGGGCCCAAAGCTGGGCATCCCAGGTGGCAGGGGAGCCAGCCTGGCACACCCCAGCACTACAGCCCCTCAGAAAGGCAGCTTTGACCCCGACAGAGCCACAGGCCTGGTGTGAAATGATGGCAGAGAATCACTGCTGGTCACAGCAGACCCTTGGGCATCACCACACGCACTGAGGCTCGTACAGAGGAGTACCCCCAGCACATTCTCAGCAGAGGTTGCTGTTGGAGCTGGACAGTTTTGAACTCTCCTTGCTTCACCTGTCTCACACCAGCACAGACACCTGCCCATGTAGCACGCAGACCCACTGGCATCAGCCAGGGCTCCCAACACTTTTGTCCCTGCCAGGCTGGTCCAGGCAGATCCCCACCGCCAGCCTGAAGCCCACCCTCAGTGGAAGCAAGTCCTGATCTGTCCTGGCCCTTTCCTCCTGTGGCAGGGGAGGAAATGCAGGGGGGTCCCACACCCACAGTGCTCTGTGGCACTGGTGCTCCCAGCCCCAGCCTCATGCTGTGACTTGAGGTAGGAGCAGTGAGGAAAGCACAGGCACAGCCAGGACTCTTCACGCCCTCCCCCTCTCCTCCACTTAATGGGGCAGAAAAAACAATTAGCTTCATAAATCCCATTGAGGGGCTTGGGAGCTCCCCATGGATGCGGGCAGGGTGGGGCTCTGCATCCCCCTCACATCCACATCAGGAACCAAAGAGTAACAACACTCCCTGACTTCCGTGATCCCCACAGCCCTGTAAACCTCTCCGTACCCTCCAGGACTCCTCCCAGACCCTGAGGTGCCCCAGCAGAGAAATCCAGCCCCTACAGAGAGGCAGGCTACCTCGACCCTAGGTATCTCCTGCTTGGATTTTGGGTACTGTGATCTGGCACCTTTCTCCGAAGCTGCACTCAAAGGAACAGGGGTCTGCAGAGATCTGGCAGATGGGAAAACTGAGGTAGGGAAGGGGGATCTGACTTGCCTGAGCTCACCCAGCAGAAGAGGACCAACATCCCATCCCACAGTTGATTCAGGACCCCATTCTCCAGGCAGTACTGTCTCTGGTCTCTGGTCCCCCAGACCCCTGAGGGGTCCAGAGGACTCTGCTGCAGGACCCCTGGGCATGCATGGTCCCTGCAAGGGGGGACCCGTGGCCAGGCTGTGCCTCCACCCCAGCCCTTCACTATCAACCACAGTAGGTTGCTTGCAGCGAGGCTGAGGCCGTGGAGGATCAGCCAGCACTCACTGCCTGCTGCAGTGACATCAGCCATGGATGCCAACCACACTCCTGGCTGAGAGCTCAGCTCTGATCACCCCTCTGGCCCCTCCCAAGCGGTGGAAACCCCGGAGGAAACACGTCCCCGTGTGGGGATCTCCACTGGCAGTTTCGGTGACACACGGAATCTCACCCGGGCGACCATGGCACATGGGGGGCTGCAGAGGCCACGTGCAATGCTCAGAGAGTCCCAGGGCAGTGCCGGGGTGGGGAGCAGCATGACTCAGCCTGCTTGTGAAATTCTTATTTTTCCTGTTGTCTGGACAAGCTGATGACCTCAGACACCTCAGTCCACAGTGGCCAGGCCTCTCCACAGGCGGCAGGGTGGCACACAGCAATGACAGGTCTTGAGGTCCCCAGGTGGCATGCAGAGAGGTAGGTGGGTTTGGGGGTCATAATCTCCCCAGCAGCTTTCTCCAGGGCACATGGGTGTGTGAGGTCCAACCCTGCACTTGGTTCTGCCCTGTGTCCGCATCCAGCCTCATCAACAAGCTGCAGGAGCCAGCAGCTTCCCGCATCCTGGGTGTGCACTCACCCCCAGGTGCCCTGTACCCCTAAGCCTCACAACCCCAGGATTCCATGCCCAAAACATGGCTCATGCAGCCATTGTCACATCCCCAGGGGCCAGGGATCAGCAGTGGGTGCCTCAACCCAAATCCCGATGGATGGAATTGCTGGAAAGCAGCGCACAGGAAGGCACTTCAGTGGTGCTGATGCCCAGTGGGGTCCTGGGGCCCCTTTCCAGGAGCATCCCCTGTACCCAGCTGGAGGGAAGAACTCGCCAAGCCCGGCACGTGGCGCAGCCCAGCAAATATTTATACAACACTGCTCTCTGGCCAGCCCGGCCAGGGTCCCGCACACACGCCAGGCCACGTGCAGGGCCACAGCCATACCCCACGGGATGTCCCTGATGAGGAATGACTTCATGGGCTCGCTGGGACAGGGCATGGGGTCATCCTGGACTAACCAAAGTGGAGCAAGGGGAGTTCGAGGGAAGGGAGCAGGCTCCAGCACCAGTCCTGCTTAGAGCAGGAGGAGGGCGGCCGCTCCCCTGCTGTTCCTGGGGAGCTGAGCCAAACATCTGCTCGCGCCTAAGGGCTGCGCCGAGCCCGAGGAACTGCGAGGAAGCCAGAGCCAGGCCAGCCAGAGCACAGCGGGTGTCAGCTCCAGAGCATCCCTCCTGGAAGGATGCTGCTGGCAGCCCCCAGCCCTGCTGGAGGGGACCACAGGCTCTGCAGCGCTTCACTGCCAGCAGCACCATCACAGTGACTTGGGACTGTGCCTGGGGTGTGCCATGGGCTAGACACATGTGGCCTGTGCTCCCAATTCCAAAAGCTGCTGCCTCAGCTCCATTTCAGGCCTATGAGCAGAGTCAGGCCAGTACCCAGCTCACAAGGGTGCAGATGCTGTCACTGCTGTGGTGGGATGCAATGCTGCCTCCCTTTCTACCGCCAACGAACAAGATCGAAAAGGACATCCTGATATCACAGCAATCCCAGGGTTGACCAAAGATTCCCCTAGGGCTCTGGCAGCCCCAAGGGACATGCAGAGCCCCAGGGACTGGCTCCAGAGCTACATCCCCACACCAAAGCCCTGCAGCACACACAGACCATCACTGCTCCTCCAGCCATCACAGCAGAAGGTGCTGACTCAACAGCCAGCCCTGCTAGCTCCCTCTGCACCCCGCGAGCTCCCGACTGCGGCAAAGCCTTGCAGCATTCCACTCACTCCCACCGTGACCCAAATGGCCCTAGGGAACACCCAGGAACGGTGCTGAGCCATTGCTCAGGACACACCACATCAGGTCAGGTTCTGGGCACACATGGCACAGGGGGAGACATACCAACATGCGGCCACACTGTTGTGGCACTGCTCAGACATGCAAGACATGGCCAGAACAAAACCAGGCCAAACCTGGCTTGCACATTCCGCTCCGTGCTCCTCACCACCGCCTGGTTCACGTGCAGGTCTGCACGCTAAGGCACCCAAGCTGTGGCTATGCAGACAGAGATGTCCCTGGGGAAGCTCCTGGTAGAGTGACTTTGGTGGGGTGACCTCCAGTGTTTGGGAAACAACCCCAGGCTGAATGGCACCGTACCCTTCCTGGAACTGGCCTCAGGGCAGGGAACAGCAAGTGGCCACTGAATGGCAGCGGTTGGGAACCAGGGTTGACCAAGGAAGGGAGTTTTAGTATTAGAGAAACAGCCCAGGACTGGGTGCTATCTCTGCCCATGCCCTGCCCAGGCCCCAAGGACAGGCAGGACAGGACAGGAGAGCAGCAGCCTCCCTTCCATCCCTTCAGTTACCCCAGACACATCATGGTGGGTGCTCCCTGTGCCAGGTCCCTGCCCTGATGCAGTGCACAAGGAGAATATGGTGACATTGGGAACAAATGGTAGGTGCTGCCGAATAGGGGGCCAAAGCCAGAGCTTTCCAGACCCTGAAACCAGCAGCAGGTAGAGAGGAGTGGCAAGTGTCACGCCGATGGATGCAGGCACAGCTAGGTGAGGACCCAGGATGCCAGCACCTTTGGCTAACACAGAAATTACGCTGAGATCTCAGGTGTCCCCAACCAATCCCTGCTCAGACCTGACCATCCCACTCCCTCTTGGAGCTGGGCCTCAAGTCCCCCACAGCCTCCTTGGCTGGGCTCACCCCAACCTCCACCCAGCCAAATCCACCTCAAAACCTTGCAGGCGGTCCCCTTGCCGCAGCCGTGTCTCACCTACCTCAACCCTCGCTTCTTCCAGTCTGCTTCCCTGCCAAACCACGGGGATGCAGGGTTGCGTCCCACAGCCCCACACGTCTCCAACAGGGACGTGTCACCGCGTCCTCTGAGCCGTCTCTGACCTACTGCCCTACAAGCTGGGGCGTGCGCCGGCGCGGTGCAGGGGACGCTGCCCCGCGGCCCGGGCTGGGGGATGCCGGCCCCATCTGCAGCACGCGGCTCCTGCCCGGTGCATTAGCAGCACCGGGAGATGGGGCCTGGGGCGGTGGTGGCTTTCTAGGTCAGAGCCAGCGAGAAGGCTGCATGAGGGGCTGTGCTGGGTGAGGGGCTGTGCTGGGTGAGGGGCTGTGCTGGATGACAGGCTGTGCTGGAGGATGGGAGGCTGGATGAGGGGCTGCACTGGGTGAAGGGATGTGCTGGCTGAGTGGAGTCTGGATGATGGGCTGTGCTGGATGAGTGCTCCTGGCCAGCTCCTTATCTCATCTGGCCCTCGGTAGGAGGGAATGCCCCTGCTCTACTTCCTGGGCTCTGCACCCAGAGTGTGCAGGCTCCTGGACAGGGCACCTCAGTGTACCCCAGCACCCAGCCAAAGGCATGCTCTGGGACAGAGACCCTGCCATGAGGCCCGCTCTGGGAGACCCCCCCAAGTCCTGCTGTGGGGCCACGGGGGATGAAGCTGTGAAGCTGTGTAGGTCACTACACAGCCCTGTGCCCACAATGACGCCGGTGAAAGGGCTGAGCCCCAGGATATGCCCCTGCGGATGAGTGGGTCCTGTGCTGGCCTGGCTTGCTCCTGCACCCTTCCTTGGGGAGGGCAGCCAGCACAAAGCTGCCAGTCTGTCTCTGGCACGGCATGGCAGAGAACTCTAGGCACATACAGGGCATCACGCTGGGGACTCTGCACAGGAACAGGGACTGTGGTACCTGACCACAGCCCAGCTCACCACAGCACTGACAGCCTCACCCACACTGGGGGATTGTGGTGCTGCCAGGGCTTTGCAGAGGCACTGCCATGCAGGGATCCATCCCCAAAGCTTGTACCTTCCTGAAGGAGAAGTAAATCCTGCCCATAGCAGTGCAGGGCTGAGCTGTTGTGGGTCCTTGACCTTGCCCACACTCCCCCTGCTCAGTGGTTGATGGAGACAAAGTGTTGTTCCAGTCACCCCTCCTGGCACTGCCTCCAAAGCCAAGGGCACCCCAAGGTTATCTGCCTGCATGAGCAGCACCAAGATGAGACAAGGAGGGAGATGGGGAGCAGTGTACCCTTCATCACCACAGCCAGCCCTGCTGCAACCTCAGCCACCAGGGCAGTCCAAATACACCCCACTGCCAATCACACCTCGCAGTTCAGTGGCCATTGGCAGAATGTGGTGACATGGGACCTCTGGCTGCCAAGCAATAGGTTAAGATCTACAGGAGGGTCCGTGTTGAACCAGCACAAGGCTCCCTCATTCACAAGCACAGGGCAGCCTGCAAGGTCACATGCCCATGTGGAGGATGGGTCTGACACCCACGGTGCTGCAGACACTCTCAGCCCACAGCTGGAGCAAGGCAGGGGCAGAAGCCAGCAGATAGACAATGGTGTGTCCCCTGCAGCTGCAACATGTGCCTACAGGCCACATCTGGGGAGCACTGGCCCCACGATGGGTGTGAAGCCACAGGCTGTGCTCTATCCTGCACCCAACTGATGTGACTACAGCCAGCTCAGGAGGGCCAAAGCAGCACTGTCAGGAGGCCAAATACCTCATCAGGCTCTGGAACAGGTCAAATGCCCAAGTTACTTATTTTCTCCTGTGCAGAAACAGGAAACCTCCAACATGTTCAAATCCTTGCCAGAGTCAGGGGCACCTCAACAGTGCAGCAGGAGCTGGACACATCTGGCAAGAAAATATAAGGCCCTGGGAGTACTGGGTTGTCCCCATCCAGCAAAAGATGCCCCTGGCCCCATGGGTGGAGGGATGGAGGCTGATAGGGGTCTCAGAAGGAGGGACCCTGCTCGGCAGCACACGCTGCTCCATGTGGAGTCATCCATCAGCAATAACACCTCAGTGTCCAGTTCTCACTGGGATGCTGAGATCTGATCCAGCCTGTCCCACCACGGACCACCAGGAGTCCCACAGGATGTCCCCACAGTGCCTGGGTCGCAGGAAGCCACTCAGACTGACTGGTGTAAACTGAAGAGCACTTCTGAAAGCAGCAGCATTCACCCCAGCAGGACTCTGGCTCAGGGCTTCTGCAGCTACACACCATGCACTCTTCTCAGCTCCCTGCTCCAGGAACACCCAGATCAAGCTGGACACTTCCCACATGCTGGGAGAGCAGCTCATTCTGGTTCACGAGCCCATCAGCCCCAAGAAAACACAGTTGGCCCAGCACCACCAGCACTGTTGGCAGGGAAGCATCTCCTAGGATGTGGGGACATGATCCAATCCTAAGCAGACCAGCTGTAACCTATGTACCTCTCCATCCACCCCCACTGTGCCAGGTGTTCCCCCACTGCCAGCCAAACAGGAGCGGGTGAAACCTCCTGGACATCCCAAATCTGGGCATGACTCCGCACACGGGCACATACCCTGTGGTGATGTCATCATCTTCTGTCAGCGTCTTCCCCATCAGATCACTGTCACTCATGTACCCCGACTTCAGCTCCACGTCGTCAGTGTCCAGCGCCTCGACCAGCTCCAGGCGGGAGATGTGGCTCAGCTTGCTGGGGCTGCGCATGGGCATGGTGTGCGAGTAGTGCGCTCGCTCCCCGTGCGTGTACCAGCTCGGGGTGCCCTCGGAGCGGCACGTCCCCCCAACCGATGGCGCGTCCCCGGCCTGCAGGCGTGGGCTGGACTGCCCATAGCGCCAGGACAAAGGGGAGGAGCGGTTGGAGAGGCTGGAAACGCTCCGTGCGTTGGCTTCATCGCTGTCGTAGCAGGTCATCTCAAGGGAGCTGTGAGGACAGGCAGTCAGGGAGTTGGGGCAGGGCACAGGGGGCAGTGGAGATCTGTGCTCTGGCCCACCCCCACGGACCGGGGTCTGCAACTGCTCAGATACCAGAACTGCCCCTTTTGAGGCAGCCAGGCAAGACCAGAGGCTCCCAGGACTGTGGTCGCAGGGATGCTGTCTGTCCTGGACACCCTCCATCTCAGCTGGCAAGGGACAGTCCCCTCCTTCCCTGCCTGGTGCCAGCCTAGTGTCCCAAAATCCAGGACCTGCTGGGACATGCAGTCTGCAGTGTTTAGTGATGCCCATGTCTCCCCAGGGACAGTGGAATGGGACATGGGGTGCGATGGGGGCTCTGTGCTCAAGTAAATCTACAAAGGCAACACTTCACCACAGCCCTGTCCATCCACCTTGGACCAAGGTCGGGGGTGCCACCAGGACTGGTGGCAAACCAACCTGGGAGAGGGGTCAGCACTATTCTGGAGACTGGGCCCAAAATCCAGCTGTACTGAACTTTCCTAATAGGGCACCTTTAGTGGAAAGCCCAGAAATGCTCCCCTGTGTCTGGGCTGCTTCTGCTCAGCCACTTCTCCTCCAGCACTTCAACATCTGCACCTCAAGATCACACCAGACCCAGGATAGGACAAGTTGGTGAGATGGCACTGATCCCAGGGAATGTGACAGTGAGCCATGCCAGGAGAGGATGCCGAGGGACAGAGCTGGGACCAGTCCCTGCTGCAGCACCTCACACTGAACCTCTACAGACTGAACCCCCACATCTGGGCAGGAAAGATGACCCCAAGAGAGGGCTGCTCAGCCCCAGGGGCTGCCCACAAGCACAGTGTCTGCAGCCAGCCCAGACTCTCTAGTGCTTCAGGAATGGGGAGTTCCATCACTCACTGTGCCTCTCGGGGTGTATTTTGGGCAAACAATGATTCTAAAACTAAATTTAGCCACAAGAAACGATTACTTCTTGGAGCAGCTCCTTGGGAACCCACAATCCTCAAACTGGCTCCAAACACTATTATCAGTAAATTATTCCCTAGCTTGGATTAAACGTTCCTGCAGGAGCACCCGAAGTCAAACCCAGGCTGCAGTATTGAATCTAAAACAGGGAACTACATAAAAAAACTAGGAAGTTTGTTAAAGCGGAACTAAAAGAGGCAGCTAAAAGAGTTTTGTTTTTGTCGGCAGCACAAAGGCTGTTTGAGGATGTGCTGCTGGCAGCTCAGAGCAGATGCCAATCTGTTTCTGAGCAGGAGGAACAGAAGCTTCACCTCGAATCCTGGCTTCAGTTCTGGGCCCCTCATGACAAGAAAGATATTAAGGGGCTGGAGCATGTCCAAAGAAGGGCAACAGATCTGGGGTCGGGTCTGGAGCACCAGGAGCAACTGAGGGAGCTGGGGGGCTCAGGGGGGACCTTCTGGCTCTCCACAACTCCCTGACAGGAGGGGGGAGCTGGGGAGGAGTGGGGCTCTGCTCCCAGGGAACAGGGACAGGACAAGAGGAAATGGCCTCAAGTTGTGCCAGGGGAGGTTTAGGTTGGATATTAGAGAAAATTTCTTCCCTGAAAGGGTGGTCAGGCACTGGCACAGGCTGTCCAGGGCAGTGGTGGAGTCACCGTCTTTGGAAGTGTTTAAAAAACATGTGGATGTGGCTCTTGGGAACATGATGTAGTGGTGAACATGGCAGCGCTGCGGAAATGATGATCTTAGAGACTTTCTCCAAGTGTCCTCCAAGTGTCCGCTGAGTCTCCTCAGTGACTCTGTGATTCCATGATTCTCTAAGCCCCAAGGAAGTTCATGCAGCTCTGCTGCCAGGAGTATGGTGACATCTTCCAGGAATAACACTGTGCCCTAACAAGGCAACAGCAAAGACTGAGCCCTCAGCCACTGGATGGAAGAACTCAGTGAGAATAACAAGAGAAATCTGAGGAATAGTTTGTGGAAGGAATAAAGAGAGAGCCCAAAGCAGCCATAGGACACCAGCGATGCAGGCACATCCAGAGGACTTGCAGATGACATCCGTATTGGACAGACTTGTAGGAAGTATTCCCAAGAGCAGAATGAGTGGGTATGTGTGTAATTACAACGTACCAGAGAAGAGCTGACACAGCTTTGGGAAAGGAAAATCTGGCTCACAGCCGCAGAGGAGCTCCTGGAGGGATGCAGGGAGCTGCCAAGGCTGCTGTGGGCTACTGGAATAAAAAAAGCTTCCAAATAAATTCAGCTGCCATGAGATAAGAGAAGATCTTCAAATGTTTAATGTCCCTCTGCTGAAAGGGACAGAGTGCAGGGGTAGAGATCCCTGGGCTATACAGAGCCATTTTTCTCCATGGCAGGAAGGCAGCTGAGGCATCCACCACGTGATGTACTCACAGCTCATCAAGGAAAGGAACCGATAGTGAAGAGTCAAATCCCACCAGCAATGCTAATTTAATCACCCTTAATGTCCTCGCCCTATTTTCCTGAGACCTGAGCTGAGGAGGATTTCTGAGGGAGCTGAGCACTGGGGTGAGGAGAGGTGTGGAGTTTGACACTTAGGAAAGCAAAAGGAACACAATGCAGCCCTGGCTTGGCATGAGCAGTGCTGGACTCTGACCCAGCTCCTGTACCGAGCAAAGGGATGGCAGGGCTGTAATGGATCATTTCAGGAAATGGCCAGCTCAGAAAATATTGTTGTGGCCCCGTGCAAATCCCACTGCCACAGCTCTCTGCTGCTCCTGGCTCGGAAAACATCCAGGAAGCACAGCAAGTGCGAGCAAGGTCTAGAAATTTCAGGTGATGAAGACGGCTGCTTCATCCTCGGCAAGGCTGGTTGAGAGGTGACACAGGAAGGTCTGTAATGGTGAATGGTGGGTGAAAGGTGGGAGGAAGCTGCTGCTTTTTGTCCCTTCCAAGACAAAACAACAGGATCGAGGGAAACCACGAGGTGGCAACACACTCCAGGAGAAGGATGTTCCCACATCCCCGCTTTCCCAACCAGCTGACCCCCACACAACCTTGCAAATCCAGAGTGAAGCAGAAACCATGCAAGATCTCATGTGAGTGACCCAGGGAGACACAGGCAGTCCCAGACATGTGTCAGAGCCCCCTAAGCACAGACACTGTGCTTTGGTTCTCCACACAGTGCTCACTCTGTCCCCATCCCCACCATCCCCTCACTCCAGTCTGGGCAGGGCACCCCAGGGTACTTCCACCTCTGCTCCCAGGCTCTGGCTGAGAGCTCCTCTGTCATCACCCTACACAGAGCAGAGAAACTAAGTCACGGATAGGGATGGAGCCTCTGGTGCAAACCGCAGTGGGTGCAGGTAATACCTTCACCTCTGGTGGTCCATTCAGCGTCACTTGACCACTGGGAACAGACCTCATCCCCTCTCTCTGCTCTGTCAGCTCCCCTCACTGCCACCACTCCTCAACCTTTACTGTCCCAGAGCACTTTCAGGGACAAGACTCTGCTGCAGCACCACACGACACCCCATAGATTAGGGGGCTTCTCTCCAAGACTCCATGCACAGGGTCCCCAGGTCACAAAGCATCACCGATTCCCTCCCATCTGCATGAACCTCACCAGGAGCAGAGCTGCTTCCCATCTGCCCCAGGAAGGACACTGACTGTGGGGAAAGTG
Source organism: Nicator chloris (assembly GCA_013400495.1). NCBI lineage: Eukaryota > Metazoa > Chordata > Aves > Passeriformes > Pycnonotidae > Nicator > Nicator chloris. The sequence continues at coordinate 62,436 of WAAE01017688.1, read as the reverse complement.
GAGGGGGTCCAGTGCTGGGCCCTCACCTGTGAGACACTTGCGAGCCCCTTAGGCTGGACATGGTCTCCTCCAGATTCTGACGTAGGTCCAATACGTTCTGCACTGTCCTCTTCCTCTGGGACTCAGGGTCTGTGGAGAGACAAGGTGATGGGTTTAAAGGGATGGATGGATGGATGGATGGATGGATGGATGGATGGATGGATGGATGGATGGATGGATGGATGGATGGATGGATGGATAGATGGATGGATGGTGCATCCCCCTGCCCATGGCCATGACCAACAGCCCTGGCTCTGCCCATCAGGAAGGGACAGGGCAAGACTGGCACTAGGCTGGAGCTGCACCACCCTGAAATGCCACTCCCAAACATGCAGCTGGGATGGTAATGCCTAGTCCAGAAAGGATGAGCTGGCAGAGACCAGCAGTCTGGAAGAGACTGGATGGGCAGCAGTCCTGGAAGAATGTCCCCAAACCTGCCCCTGCATCCCCCAGGCCCCAGGGGTGCTCCAGCCTGGGAACATGGGTGCTGGAGCAGCATCACTTGGTATGTAGCCAGTGGGACTGAGGGGATGTCAGGGAGTGGAGGACACTGAGCCCCACTCATGAAGGAGTGGCTGCTTCTGCACAGGGCTGGAATAGCTGGTGGGACTGAGCCCCCACAGGCAAAGCCCAGAGCTGAGTACCCCTGAGCTCTGTCTGCCCTGGGACTTCTCCAGGTGGGCACACCCACAGCGTGGGCACACCCACACACACACAGAGCCATGCACCCCTCAAAATGCACGTGCACGTGCATCTACCCACATCACAACCACTTGTGCACATGTGTAGACTCATGCAGGCACATCTACAAACATGTACATACACCCCAGAGATACCTGCGTGGATGTGTAAGAACCAGACAACTGCACAGAGGAAGGGGGGTCACTCCTGGCATAGCCTCAGCAGTGCTGTGGCTTGGGGCCATGGCTCCAGCCCCGAGTCCCTGTCCTGTTCACGTGCACCCCAGGCACTAACGGCCCTGCCACTGCGCCTTCGATCCCCGATTTCAGGCCTTTCAGCTGCAGCCTGCCACCACAGATGTGCAGTGACAGCAGGTGTCAGGGACACGGGATGTGGCTCTTCCTAATGTAACACGGCAACCAGTACTTCAGGATTTGCAATGGCACCATGTGAACTGCAGTGACATGGGGACAGGGGACACTGACAGCACACACCTCAGCTGCAGGGACATGAGGATGGACGGAGGACACTGCTGGCACACACCGCAGCAGCTCCCCACAAAGGCACAGCACATGCCAGTGCTCAAGCAGGGCTCCTTGAGTGTCCCTTGTCCCCATCACACTCTGGCCACATTGCAGGCAGCACCCATGGGTGATGTTGCCCTGTCCCCAGGCTCCCCTTGCCCCCCTGCCCGGGCAGGAGCACCTCAGACCAGTGAAGCGGCTCTGATTTATGCGTGAGCCTGGAAGGGGGTGACAAGCAGGAACAGCCCCAATGAGACGGGTTCAATCAAGCAGGTTAAAGTCAGTTGTAGATGAGGTAAAAGGGCTGGTGAGCCCGCAGGGCACCCAATGTGGCCAGCCACATCAGAGCATAAGGACACCCATCCCTGCATGTGTCCAGTCACCCCAGTCCAGCTCCCAGAACTTGGCTCAGCAGGATACAAGTCATTATTAACTCATTATTAAATCTCCATTGTGGAGATTGAAGGAGTTAATCAAAGGCACAAAAGCTTCAAGTGCATGTTCCAATGGCACTGACCCACATCCCCAGTTTTATCCCTTGTACCACTGGAGGAGCTAATCAAAGGCACAGAAGCTCCAAGTGGTCCCCAGAGCCACAGGCTGGGGATGCACAGGCAGTACAGGAGAGGGATGTACTCAGAGAGCTGAGGCGGCTGCACACATGGAACCAGGGTGCAGGGGAGGCTTGAGAGGCACTCAGTGCTGAAGGGTGGCAACCACCTTGCTCTGCAGCCAGGGACAAGGTAATACCATGCCTGTCTGGTGGGGCAGGCAGAAAGGATTGTGTTGGCACCTCAAAGCTGCCAGGTCCTGCCCTCAAGTCACCTGCAAAGATGAATTTTCAGGTTTGAAATGGCAGAGCAGGAACCTGTGGCAAGTCCTAGCTGTTACACTGCAGCGTGTAGGGCAATGGGAGATTTGGGCTCCCTGAACCTCAGGTAACAGCAATGTAACACCCACCAGTGTCCTCAGGTGGGTCTCCATGCAGGGAAGGACCTGGCACCCTCAGCTCCTTCACCATGGCCCACTCGGTGGGTGCTGCCACCCAGACCCAGTTCCCGCAGCTAGAGAAGGTGGCATGCACACCTCAGCACTGCCATATCCCTGCGTGCTGGGGCAGGACAGAGTGGGATGGGATGAAGAGTCACTTTTGTCCCCTGGCGCCAGCAGTGGTTCCCAGCCATGCCAGCTTGGCAGTGTGCTCCTCCTGGGCATGGCTCCCTCCCAAAACCGTGTCTGCCTCCCCCACGGCCACCCGCAGCCATTCCCCTGGGCACAGAGCCAGCGCCGGGGCCTGGTGCTGCCTCCTCCCCAGGCGCCACTGCCAGCAGGGCTGCTACAGCCATCCCCATCCAAGGAGCAGTGGGGCAAGCCTGCGCTGTGTCCCCAGCTGCCCTGACTGAGGGGCCGGCACAAGGGCACCACCTCCCCTGCACTGCTCTGCTGCTGGGGCACCAACAGCAATAAGCAGCATCCTAGGGCTCAGGAACAGGAGTTCCAGGGCAATGGCCACATTGCCCAGCTTCATCTATTGCCCCATTCACCCTCCATGCCTGGATGACATCATCCCAGTTTTTGGGTGACAGTCCAGGTCACTCTGGACTCCAACAAAAGCAGCAGCTCTCACCCACAAGAAAGGGCCAAATTAGGACTGGAAAAGCTGCTCGCCCACCTCTGGCACACATCCTGCTGCTAGCACTGAAGTGCCACCATCTGCCCTCACAGTGCTGTCCATGTGGTGACACAGGGACTCCTGCAGTCTGTTCCCCAGGGGCGGTAAGGGGCCGGGAGCTGGCTTGGAGCTCACCGAGTCATCGCATGCCAGAGTTGAGTTGAAACCGGAGCCACTGGGAGAGGCTGAAGTGTGGGAACAGCAGGAGAGCGCTGGATTCCTCTGCACATCGATTTAGTAAGCTTGTGCAGCCAGATGTTTCCAGCTGCTGGAGCATGGAGCAGCAGAGAAGGCTCAGCCCATGCCATGGTGGGGTCAGTCGGACGCCCAGCTTAGGCCAAGCTCATTTTCCCAGCAGCTATGGCTGGGATGTGTTCTGCAGCACTCCCCATTCCACTGGAGCTGCAGGCTCAGGGACTCATGTCTCCCTGCCCCAGCCCCATGCTGGCCTGCAGCCCCTCAGCAGATCCCACTGCTCTCACAGGCTCCGACCATCGTGTTACAGAGGGAAGCGGGTGCTGGCTCTGGCCCTTTGCCCCCATTCTGACCACGCACAGGGCAGCCCTGAGATGCAGCCACTGTCCCCAGGCCCTGCACTGGGAGGTCACCAGAATCCATTGCCCAAATTGCTTGTTCCTGTACCAGGCTGGGTCTCACTTGCCTATATCCTCTGCTGTGCTTGAGCAGCTCTCACTCAACTGAGAGCTCTCACTCAACACTTCTTTCTCAGCTGAGCCATTTCAGTGCTCTCTTCAACATCAGCAAATACGATCCAGCTCCACTTGGCACATGAGGAAACAGGCAGGAAGCCTCAGCCCACTCCTGACCACCCCCTCACCTGCAGCACTCCCTAGCATGACCTCCAGTGCTGACCACCACATTACGCACACTCAGCAACCTGGCACTGTGGCTGCTGGCCCTGACCCACTTAGTGCCCATCACCCCCATCTCCTGCCTGACCAAGCTGGAGCAGCAGCCGGTACCATCACCACATGAAAGAGCATCTTCACGGTGGAATGCAGAACCAGAGGCAGCCAAGGAGGAAGAAGAGGAGGAGGAGGAGGGAGAGAGCTGTGCTGGAATGGCTGGCTCAGGGCACAGCACTGTTTGCTGTGAGTCCGATTGTGATGGGCAGCACAGAACCATGGCTGGACAAGGCCAAGGAGCCCAGCTTGTGCTCATGTCCAGCTCTCCCCACCACTTCCCTGAGCAAGTGGTGGCAGCTCCTTTGTCCGTGCGTCGGGATGCAGTCGTGGCCCCGCAGCTGGGTGCTGCCAACGTGGCCAAGTATGTCAAGGAATGAGGAAATAACCAACTCCAAATGGCTCTGACAGCTCATTTCAAAGAAGCATGTGGTCACCAGCTCCTGCTGGGGCCAGGCAGGGCTGCATCCTTGGGACACATGTGCCCCATCTGCCTTGGCACAGAAACTCATGCGTGTGTGTGTGTGTGTGCATGTGTGTGTTTGCATCATTCATGTGGGGGCCACATGGCAACAAAAGCCTGCAGAAAGATGCATGTCTGCATGTGTATCACCTATGCCTCTGTTAGGTGATACACGTTTGCCCATGTGTCCATATGCAGGCAGTGGGACACCAGAATATACCTGCCACAAGGGTGCCAGGCTTGCATGGGTGCACCATCTGCACCTGTCTTCACTCAGCATGAACGTGGCACTCACCCTTGTGTTTTCTTGCCCCCTGCGACCCAAGTAGTCTCATTTCAGAGGATCCAACTGGGAAAGGACACCTCTTGACCCAGTAAAGATTTCAACAGCAAGCAGGAATTCACCGGGAAAGGCTGCGTGGTGTTCCTGAGTCATTCCGGTGGGCCCCTATTACACAGTAGCTGTAACGAATTTCCCCAGGCTGGAAAACATTTTTAACTGCTTGCTCAATTCTTCCCAGTGCATTGAAAAATCCACTAATAAACTCTGCAATATAACCCATTCTCATGGGGCTGTGAGCCTCCTCCTGCACTCCACAGCTCCACGAATCCTCGAGCAGACTTGCACTGTTCCCTCCATCTGCCCCAGCCCCATCTCCCAGTCCTGTTTATGAATGAATCAGCACAGGCAGCATTTTGTTGGTATTTTTCTCTGAAACCTCCCACTCTGGCACTCAGAGACCACCTGAGGGGAAACCCAACAGCCCGAGCCTGGTGTGAACCTCACTGAGCCCTGTGGGTTCCACACTTACACCCCACAGTCTGCAACTCTATTACCAGCATCTGGGTGCACCAACAGCAGAGCCTTCCTGGACAGAGTAAATTGTTTTATCTTGCATTATTACATCCAGCTCTGATTCCCACTCCTGGATGAGTGGGGATGGTCACAACCTCCAATCCTTCTCTTTGGAGCTTAACTGTCTTTCCCACCCAACAGCTCCCAAACAGGCAGAATGAGCAGTGGAGACGGCTAACAGGGCTCTGTGGGTTGACTGCCAAGTCTGCAGTGTTGGCCTTGTTTTCCAGTTCAGCTGCATCTGTGCAATTCCTGCATGCTCCCACCAAGGATGTACCAGTAGCCCCAAATCACCCCTCTCTCTCTGGAGATGTCCCACAGCACCCAAGCTAGGCAGAGCATGTCTTCCACATTTGCTCAGTGCCCTGGGAAAGCATTACACTCTTTCCTGCAAACCGATTGCCCCACCCAGAAGGCAGCAGGTATATTACTCCTGGTTTAATTGCTTTCATTGGTGTGAGAAGAGAGCTGGCTGCCAGCCCTGCATCCTCTGCAGCAGTGTCAGGAGAGGGTCCTGCTTCCTGAGGGGCAGGGACAGAGCCACCCAGCACGCTGGTAGTGGGATACCAGGGTACCTGGACAGCTGACTGGTGCTCTGCTGACCCCAGGCAGATGGATGGGGAAAGCCTGGCCACCACTCCCTGAATGACAGCAGCAGCCCCTCAGCTGGCAGAGCCAGAGGTGCTATTCTCCAGGGACATGGAAGCACGGCCTCCTGCTATTGGATGTGCAGGGGAAGCTGCAGATACCTGAGGCCCCCACCTGTGACTCCACCAAGGCAAGCTGGCTTCTGCACATGCTGCTGCCCTGCATGTAGCCCTGAAAGGCTGCAGGAGGAGGTTAGACACAGCCCAGCACATTCTGCACGTGCCCTTGGCTGAGGGAAGAGAGGTCAGCAGCAAATCTTGGGGGAGACAGTGGGGTTATAGCGGGCGGCACTGTTGGGGTGGCATGTGTCCCACAGAGCCCAAGTCCCCCAAGGAGCACCAGCCCCAGTGGAGCCAGAGCCAGAGAGGTGACGGGACCCTGGTCTGGCACAGCCACCCCACATCTCACACGCTGGTGGATCCCTCTTTAAAATGACATGGCTCTGCAGGAGGCTCCAAGGGTGGCTGTAGACGGGGAGGAAGCCAATTCCCTGCCTGCACTCACTGACTCTATCATTGCACCCAACCACTGCAGTCGTCATCACTGCCGTCTTCACCACACCATCCTCATCACCACCACCATCCCCATCGTCACCATCCCCATCACTGCCAACAACCCCATCACTGCAGTCATCATCACTGCCATCATCACCACCACCATTCCCATCACCACCACCCCCATCACCACCACCATTCCTGTCACCCCGTCACCGCCATCATTGTCAACATCCCCACCACTGCAGCCATCTTCACTGCCAACAACCCCATCCCCACATCATCCCCGTCACTACCATCATCCCCACCACAGCAGTCATCATCACTGCCAACATCCCCACATTATCCCATCACTACCACCATCACTACCACAGCCACCAGTGCAGGCTGGGGCAGCCCCATGCTGTGGGAGGGGGCCACCATCTCCCTGCTGGCAGGTGAGAGCAGACAATAAGCAGCTGTGCAGCACTGACAGGCTGGGACTTGAGTCGAATCAGCACTTTAGGGGCGATCGTGGCTGCTAAGCCTTGCGAATCACTGCTTGTAACAACGGCAGGGCCGAGAGACCTGGAGCCTGGAGCCCGTCTGGCTCCAGTGAGCCAAGCTTTTAAAAGGGATTCAGACTTTCTCAGGCTAGAGCAGCCATAAATCTACTTAACTGGGTCTCTCCCATACACAAGTTTCCAAGTGAACCCGCTGGAGAGATCCAGACTGGGCCTCCAGCCCATCTGTGGGTTATTCTTTCAATGGATGCTGTGCTTGGCCCCAAACCACCCCACCTGCACATCCAAACCACAGTTCCTTTTCCAGATCCAGAGTCTCTAGCTGCTCCATGTCCAGGCATTCCACCTCTGTGCTGCCCTCTGCTCCTCTGTGCTGATGAGCCAGGGGAACCCAAAATCCCCTGTGTTGGGACAGACGCTGCTCCTGCACAAAGCACTGCACATCCCAGAGCTACATCTGCCTCCAAAGCTGCTCCTGAAAGCATCAGAGGAGCTGGGAGCATCCCAACACCCCTGTCCTCAGCACCATGGGTCTCCAAAATAATCCATGGAAACACCTGTGCAGCTTGGGAAGGAGGGGGGTGGTAGGTCAACATGCCAAATCCATGCTCCAAGCGGTGCCCTGAGCCTCTGGCCACTGGCACACACAGAGGCAGTCACACATGGTGACACTAAGTCCCTGCTGACAGCCCCAAGGCCTTGGGCACACAAAGACAGTGTCACCAGTAGTCACTGCACCTGGGGTTTGTGCTAAGCTGACAGAGGAGGGTCAGACTGGTCACGCAGCACTCCATGCCTCAGTTTGCCCTGGAGCATGCCATTCTGCTCACGGTTCTGCATTACCAAGGTGTGCCAGTGCCATGCTGGCTCCCAACATAGCACAGCTGTGTCCAGCCTGGTTTCAGCACTCCAAACACCCCAGACACAACACCTTTCCCACAGCCACCAGCATATTGTCAGGGCAATGCTGCAGACCCTGTGCAAAAAAAAAGCTAAAAAGTGGGGAAGAAATGGAAAAAAGCCCTAATTCCCCACGGTGAGGCACAACAGTGCAGCCAGGCCCCAGCACAGAGGCCCCAGAGCAGCCGGCAGCAGCGGGTTCACACTCCCCACGCATCACCAGACGCAGGTTGGACATTGTAGAAATTTGAAATTCCAGATGGCTCTTTTTGGGTGGGTTTTTTTTTTTCTGCCTAGCCTCATTTCCAAGGCAACAAGACTCCCTGTCATCTGCCAGTTGCCATAGAGATTTCACCTGATTCTGCTTCAGCAGAAGCGAAAGCCGGGCTCCTCGCTGCTGTTGAGGAGCCACGAGCCACGACCGCCTTCAAACTTACTGGGAAGAGCGGAGATAAATAGGTCTTTATATAAGGAAGGCAATGGGCTGATTCAGAGGATCAAAGGAAGGAACTGCGGGTTTCTATAGCACAAATCAGCCCTTTACTTAACTGCTTTCGTGCCCTCCAGATGTGCCCAGCATCTGGGGATGTCGCCAGCTCTCGCTCCAAGCTTTGCCTGGTGGAGGAGGAGGGATGTGGGTGCAAGGGGAATCCTGCACCCACTGCTGACAGCATATCAAGGATCAATCTGGTTTCCCTGCAGGGAAGGGAGGGCACAGGGCCTGTGCAAGTCACAGCCATGTCCTAACCCCATAACGACCCTGCCTCACTGTGTACAGCCCTTCTCCAAAGCCCCTGTGATCCACAGAGCCGAGGAAAGGACGGGGCAAATGCAGGAGCAGCCAGGGAGGAGGAGGTTCCCATGGGCTGTGCTCAGCATGGCTTGGCTGTCATGGACACAGGGGTCAAGCACCACAGGCCCCCAGGGCAGCCACATGCAGGCAGACACAGTGCATGTTCCTCGTTAGCACCAATGCCATCCCAACAGCCCCATAACTACTGGGGATCTTCCATGGAGATGGTATGGATGTGTCCATGCCCCAGGCCTAGGTGCAGCCCACGATTCAGTCATTCCTCCCAGACCCACCCTCACCCCAGGCCCCTGTGACAGTAGCCCTTGGACTCTCAGTCAGATGCCCCAAATCAGTAGATCTGATGTCCCCCTGCCCAGGGCTCCCTGTTGTTGATGATAATGAATCCCTTGGGCACGGGAGAAGGTCCCAGGCTCTGGCAGGGTGCTCACAGGTGGCAGTCACCCCTGTGCACCAGAGGCTGAGGTCCCTACACCCATCCCTCCCTGCTGCTCCCCGCTGGGTGCCCAGGCCTGGCTGAAAGGGCATTTATTAGTCCCCAGAGCCTCTCCCCTCCCCAGCCCACATCCCTGCATCAGGGCCATCAGAGAAGGGCCCGGCTGGGCAGCTCTTGGCTCGAGTTGGCTCTGTTTTGCAGAAGAACAGTCAGTCATTAGCAGAGCCAAATTTCCCATTCCCAGCCAGAATACGGCCATGCTTGGGGAAGCTTTATATTCACAGAGACAAACAACTCACATTTGCTTTTTAACTGTTGGAATTGCACCCACTGGGACGGAGAGAACAGGGAGCCTTTTGTCCCTCTCGCCTTGTGACTGAGAGCTTTGTGCAGAGCAATGCGTTGCAAACACAATTCTTCCTGGCCTCAGCTGGGGTCTGGTAGACACTTGGTCTGTCTGTCCATCACCAGATCAGCCAAAGAGTCCTCATGTGTCTCCAGCAGGAATGCAAAATGTCCTCCCCAGCTTCCCTGGCAGCCTGTGGAGCTGCTCCATACAGAGATCAGAGCCACCCAAACGGACACAAAATACAGCTGGTGATGGGGGCTCTTCATCTCCCAAGCACCCGGGGTGGGCAGTCAGAGTGGCAGGCAGCTATGGGTGGCAGAGCTGCTCTCTGGGGTTACAGCTCACCTGGATGAAAGGAAGAGCAGCTCTGAGCGTGGAAAATCCCAGCATGGCACAGGCACAAAGAGCAGCTCATCGTGAGCCTCCAGAGAAGGTTGCCCCAGTCACTCCCCAGACGGAGTGTTTCTGGAAACCTCCGGCCCATTGCCAAGCTCCTGAATATTGGAGCTGGCACTCACTAAGCTGTGGGCACCAGCAGTCCTCAGAGCTGCCACTCTGGAGAGGGACAAGGGACAGCTCTCTCAGAGTGGGAGATGTTCTCAAGGCAGCGGCTGAATCCCCATCTCAGCCCAGCAGCACCACCCAGGGATGAGTATCCTTCACTCCAGAAGAGTGAGATCCCAGAACAGCTGTTCCCCTTCAAATGCTCAGCTTCAAGAAGGGGTTCAGCATTGCAAGCACACCCCAGGCTTTCTGCAAAGCCTGGAGGATGTGCACCACGATGGTCCAGCTGACAGCAGGGCCATACCCCAGGGTAGGTCATCAGCCCTTGCACGAGAGGGTTCCTCAAGAGCCTGTTGAGAGAAAAGACTGGGCAGGAGGCAGAGCACCTCGGGGGGCAAATCCAGCTTAACAAGTTCCAGGTTCATTAGTGAATCTATTGTTGCCACAGTCCAGCGGGAGGAGGGAGATAACACAGGCTATTTTTGCTTCCATCTGGGGAATTGTTTTCCTCCAACATGTACTGCCACGATGCTAATTTTTAAGGCTGATGATTAATTGATGTCAGGCTCATTATGGGGCCAACGGATCCCTCTTCCCCGGGAGCGTCAAGGACAGAGGGAGACGTGTTTTGACAGATGTCTTTGGAGCTGCATGTGAGTGACGTCCTAACAACGAAGAACAGGAGCCATTACCATGGAAAGCCCTGGAAATGAGAAGGGAAGTGCCTGCACGCGACCCCAGCACCCCTCCTCGAACAGCCCCTAATCAGCCCTTCACGCTCTGCCCCGTGATTACCAGGGCTTTGCTCCGGAGATAAATGGTCTTTGTGCATGCCCAGGGAGAACTGAATCTCCTGCCTGCGGCGAGGAGGGCTTGGCCTTTCTTTTCCCCCTCCCCAGCCTCGTAGGAGGGCCAGGTGCCAAATTCACTCTGCACCAGGAGCAGCAGCCCGCAGGGAGCCGGAAACAAGTCTGCTGCACAGATGATCACCAGGATCCCGCAAGGCACGGGCTCTCCCTGCACCTGTGGTCCCCTGGCAGCGGGGTGGGTGAGCACTGCTGGGGTGCCTAGGGCTGCTGATCCTACCAGGCACTGGGCAAGGTTCACCCTGAAAATCGTGGCAGCATCTGCAACAGCAGCCCGGGGCAGGGCTGAAGACCAACATGTATATCACACATTTTGGGGTCCCTTCAGTCTGCAGCATCAGCTGCCCAGGTGATGTTCACTCCAAAGCAAACCCCCCACGCCCTCCCAAAGATGGAGCTGTGCATGGTGAGTGGCAGGAAGTTTGCTTGAAGAGGGTGCCACGGCTCTGACAGCAACACGATGACGTCCTGCATTCTCCAGGTCTCCCATGCCCCCTGCCCAGAAGCAGGATGAGGCATCCTGCTGACTCAGTGGAGAGCATGGGCTGATCCTGATCAGTGCAGGTGATCTCCCTGCCCGCTGTGCCAGCTCCCCAGAGCCACCCTCACTGCAGTCAGGAGTACAGAGCATCATGCCTTGCCACAGCCCTCAGCTTGCTCCCCTCCCCACCAATACTGCCATTACCTCTGCTGGCCTTGTTACCTGCTCCTCCAAACTTCCCTGGGAAAGGTGCCTAACCCACTAGAGCCAGGAGCAGCACCAGCCCCATGTGTCTCCCCATCCTGGGGCTCCACACCCAGCATCCAGGACTCCATCCTGCTGCCCCACAGCAGTGCCTCACATCCCTGTGCCAGGTACATGGTGGGTGTGTGCCAGGGAGCTCAGCAGCACCAGTCTCCTGCATCCATACTCAGCCAAATTCAACACCAGCTCCAAAGGCTGCACTGCCAATCTGCCAGCAGTGTTATTAAAAACTTGTGTCAATTGTTGCACAGTGCACCCTTCACAGAGGGAGGGATGCAGATAAACTGTGTATTTTTAGCACTGATGGTTCCCCTTTCCTGGTGCCGGGCACACCATTCTCCAACTGCTTCCAGACCTTCTCCCCCTCTCACAGTGCACTTGGAGAGTCCCCACCACCAGGGAAAAGTTTTCTTGAGCAGCAGCTGTGTTTTTCCCACTGAAGGTGATTTGCTGAGAAGGAAGGTCCTGTTGCATTCAGGAAATCTATTTCTGCCACAGGAGGGAAGGGCATGCTTGGGACCAGAAAGCTCTGTGGGAGCCACTGCTCAGTCCTTACCCATGTGCCCCAGGGGCTAGGGGCCTGCATGGATGAAGTGTTCTTTACCTCCAATCCACCACCTGTGTTACAGTGAGTGAAGGGATGCTGACACACTCTACTATCCTATGCAAAGAGCTGCTGTTCCACCTACAACTCCAAATTTTACTGGAGGCCTGGCAGTACCTGGGATGGACAGGGTGGAAAATGCTCCAAAACAGGCACCAGTGCCAATCAGAGGGATTTCACTGGAGCTTCTGGATTCTCCACTGTGCGCCAGCTCCTGTGGCTGCCCTCACTATGCACCTGCCAACACCAAGGGCCGAGTGACATGTGATGACAGCGGCCCTGACCCTCTGGGCACAATGGGTGAGCAGCCACTCACCTCTGGACCCCACATACTGACAAGCCCTATCCCCAGCAGGCTGCAGGATCCCTTTCAACATGCCGAGACCACACAGAGTTACAGCCCCAGCTTGGACAGTTGGGATCCCCAGCCAAGCTGGGGACAATGCCATAAAGCGCCAGCACACACCATCCCGCAGGCAGACTCTCCTGGGAATGCCACGCTTCAAGGATGGCGCAGAGGGGTGCCTGGCAGCACTGCAGCTGGGATTTATCTACCCTAAGACATCTCAGCTCCATGCAATGGCTGCCTGCACAGCACAAGCCCTCTTCGCCATGGGAAGCAGCTCTGCAATGTGCTTTGAGCTCTTCTCCCCAGATTTGCTCTGGCGGCCTGTCCAAGCACTGACGATGAACAGCCCAGAGCCACCACGGCTGTAAGAGAAGCTGAGCCAACACTACAGCTTAGGGGGAAAGCATCAGCCAAAAGTCACTCAAACAAGGAAGCAATTTGTCTTATTCTGGCTATGCTCCCTTGAAAAAACGAGTGTGGAGCAGGGAAATCAGGATCACGTGCGGAGTGCTGACCGAGCACCCACCACAGTGGCAACGGGGAGTGTTCACACCAGGAACCTGACAGATAGAACAGAATAGGGGAAAAAGGATGGAAAAAGAAATGCCATGTGACCCCTCATTCGATCCAAGGCAGACATCACATCCAACAGTTCAGAATATGAAATACGCACAATGAGCTCCAGTGAGTAATTAATCCCTTCAGGAACACTGTAAGTGATTGCAGACAGCTTACCAAGAAAAAAAATTGGAAAATCATTGAAAAAATTACCAGAAAATGTTTCCTTTTCCAGCCTGAAATACAATGAGATCTGCAATGAGCCCTCTCTGCTCTGCACAATGTGACAGCAGTGGTTTTCCAACAACAAGCTGGTTTTCCAACAACACTCAATCTACCTGCCAAGGTGACAGTTGTGAGAAACCAGTGTGGCCTCATGGATAGCAGCAAGAATGGCTGGTCACAATGCTCAGCTCTGGCCTTGGCCTCAGTGGGACACAGTGGAGGAACATTCCTGGAGGGGCAAGCCACAGCACAAAAAGGTGTCCATGATATCTCACAACTTCATCAGGAATTCAAACTCTCCGGATGACTTTCACAGGCCAGAGCTTGGCTTATGGAGCAGGACAAGGCCTCCTGGTGATGGGATTTGGGCTCCCTGGCAATGCTTAGCTCGATGAGCCAACTTCCCCTCCTACCTCCACCTCTCCTCTCCATCCTTGTGCTCCCTCTTGGCTCCTTCCACTTTCTGCTGCAATAAGCAGCCAGTTCTCCAGCTGGAAGGCTCCAATTTGAGCCAAATTCTGAGCCATTGCACCCAAAGCCCCGCATCTGCTCACTGCCCTGCACCAACAGGCAAGCAACCACATTTGTTCACGTTCTGCCGCTGTGTAAAGTGACCGTGTGCTGGTGATCATCCCTGCAATCCCCTGTGAACAGGTGGACAAGCACCCAAAGGCATCTGCAGGGGGGTCTATCTCGCCCACTCCTCCAGCCTCAGTCCCCCACCTCCAGGGAGGGAGCACTCACCCCCAGCACAGTCAGGGGGAATTACAGAGCACAGCAGCTGCCTTTTACTTCCATGATTCCATGGTATTTTTCAACCAACTACTACTACTTCTGCTTGTAAAACTGGAGTTTATTAAAAAGTGTATTAGGAAAGGTATTTTCTCCTGTCAGTAAAGTGACTTAAAATTAGTTGGAACTTTCAAATTAAAAACACAACCTAAACGTTCACTTCCACTTGCAATCACTCTGATTTGGAAAACAGTTTTTTCCTCATATCCTCTCCTGGGTTTTCTTCCCTCTCTCCTGTTCTCTCCTCACCATGTTTTTGTTTAAAAATTCATCAGGCCAGGGAAAAATGCTGGGGCAGGAAAAGAGGGGGGGGGAAAAGAAGAGGAAGAAACTGTAGCTTTTGCAAACCCATCTCAGCACAGGGGAGCAGAGCTTCCAGACTCACCTCTCTGCTCCTGGAAAGTGAGAGGCACTCGGAAGGACAAGGGAATATTGTATATTAACCAACCTCCCACACGCTCTGGCAGTGGATGTGGCCTCGCTGACCCTCCTCAGAGTTCTGTGATCCTCCATGGCCTAACAGCTCCTCTAGTATGGCAACCAGGGGGAAAAGGGATGGATAAGGCAGGAAAACAACCCTGTGTGTCAGTGTGGGATGCAGCCTGCTCCAGCACTGAACATAAACCCTGCCTGCTGCTCCCAGCTCATGACAGGGCTCTTATTCCAGAAAAACAAGTGCCAGCTCATGTCTGGCCATGGCACAGCTCCGAGCTGGACACTGGCAGGTGTGAGGCACATCCCACAGGTGATGTTGATTTGGGGAAAGACTAGGATGATGTCTACACAGCAGCAAGGTCACTCCCATACCCAGTGGTGCAGGGACACAGAATCACCACAGTTTGGGCTGGAAGGGACATCTCAACCCGACACCTTCTACCAGACCAGGTTGCTCCAAGCCCCATCCACTCTGGCCCTGAACACTTCCAGGGATGGCACAGCCACAGCTTCTCTGGGCAACCTGTGCCAGGGCCTGACCACACTTACAGTAATGCATTTTTTCCTAATATCCCTTCCTGCATCCCTGAGCATCCCTGCAGTCTCAGGGGTCACTCTCACTCTAGGCAGATCCCACTCTGCTGTTCCAGAGCTTCCCTCTTACAACATGATTTTTGAGGACAGCTGCTGCACTCTTCACACAGGATGTGTGTAGCATCGGCTTACGAGTGAGCACACTCCGCCAGCGGATGAAAAGCTATATAGAAATGGAAGATTATTACCATGATCTCTGTGGAAACATCCCATCAGAGCAAGCTTTTTGTCCTCCTCCTTCTCTCTCCCCATGTGCACAAATTCTGGCACCCCATGCACCACTTGGCATTGCCTCAGCACTGTGGGTCCAAAATGCAGGCGTCTGATTTCTAAAGCCATTGTCTGGGATGTGCTATTGAGCTGCAAAACATGGAAGGTTTGGGATGGAAAACAGACATCTTCTGAAATACAAAAAGGAGCTTGGCAATCCAGATTTTATTTGACTTTGAAGCTATAGAGAATGTCAACCAAACACAATTTGCTTTATTCCCACAAAGGGAATGAGAATCTCAGCCCCAAAACAAACCCGCACCTCTGCCCCCGGAAGGCAGCAATGGACAAACTGGGGAGCAGAGGGAAGAGAGCGCAGCTTTGCCCTACTGGTCATCACTGCAGCACAGAGCAGCTGGTCTTGGAAACGCATTACCATGCTCCACCTGGGAATGTGAGGTAGGAAAAGCTGCTTTGTAAATTTACTTTCGATTTGGAGCTCAGGGTTTGTATGCCACTACATTTAGCCTGTGCTCATTTCTCAGTTCCAGGCAGGGAGGTTTGCAGGAACCCCCAGAGTTTCACCCATTTTAGCACAGTGACTGTTTGCCAAGTACCTGCTGTTCACTTTTGAAAGTGAGCAGTGTGGGAAGCGCCCAGCAGTGCAAACAGCAGCTGAACTGAGATCGAATCCTGCCTCCAGGTTACGTACTTTCCCCACCATAATATCTGATGAGTGACCTCTCACTGCAGATTCTGCTTTCAGAGGAGCAGCTTTAAAAGTCCAACCTCTAGGCCCCACTCTGCACAGTCCTGAAAGCGTCTCACAGGCTCCAGGATGAGATTCCCTCACTCACCCCCCCTGCTGCTTTATGACTGGGGCTGTTCCCCTCCCCTCGCAGGAATTGGCCACATGTTCTCCATCTGGGAGCAGATGCCCATGAGCCAATAAGCTCAGCTTGGAAAACTTCACTGAAAATAGCACCAAATTTCTGAGTGCTCTGCAGACTATGGCCAGATGATGGATATTAGTGCTTCAGCAGTCCCAGGATGCTGTTTGGCGCAGCACAGCAAAAGCACAACTAAAAGGGCTCAGGCAAATGGAAATGAGATGGCTGGAGGTGCTGCTGCTGGAGTGTCTGCCCTCCTCCAGATGATCCAGTCTGTAAGGAGGGAGGATCTTGGTCTGCTGGTGAATCAGCCCCCAAACGGCTGCTGTACTCAGCCTGGAGTGCTAAGGCACAGGGCAGAGCCCTGGGGACAAAGGTGAGGGACCACTTAGGGCAGGGCCCCTCACTGCCCCATCCCAGCCATGCCCATGGCACTGCTGGCATAGGGCTGAGGAGCAAGAGGCCTTGGGTAGGTTCTGGGCACTGCTCCTCCCCACAGGGTCAGAATGCAGCCAGCTTTTGATGCATTCAACCAACCGACAGTGGGAGACAGGAGGTCCAGACAGTGATAAATCCAGCCTCATACCACCATGGGTGAGACATCAAAATGGAATTTGCCAAAGGACCTTGCACTGATGAGCTGTGAGCTCCAGGCTACTCACAGCTGAGGCAGAGAAGACTCAGGCCTGCTGGGAGTCAGGCAAATGCTGGTAATTCCCCTTGGCCAGCAATCACACCAGGCCAGGACGGATTTTAACCCCGCCGAGTCTATGTACACGTTATTTGGGAGACAAACCACCACTACCAGGAGCCAACAGGTGCCAACTGGCACTTCTGCCCCAGGGCCTCTCTTCATTGCCCGCCTCGAGGTGCAATGCATGGCCTGTCCAGGCTGACTCCAGTTCCTTGGAAGGGTTTTTGTTACGTTTTTAGATGAACCTGGGGTCTGGGTGGGGCAGGAGTGCAGGGCAGCAACTGTTCACCATGCCCAGGTGATGGGGCAGCCCCAGAGGAAAGCCCCCAGGCTGACCCCATTGACTCCCCACAGCTGTTTCCCTCCAGCAGCCCTGCCTTGCCCTGATCCAGCAGGACAGAAAGCCCCATACCAAGCACCAACAGAGCCAGACTCAATTTACTCCCACCCTCCAGTCTGCAGAAACCTCAAGTCCTGCACAGCTCAGCTGCAGTGCAAGTCCAGCTCCTCAGGATTCAGCACACACTCCTCTGGGCTCAGGGCAGCAGAAATTTGCAGGACATCATCTGTCCATCCTCCCTGCTGGGATGGGAGGAAGCTGAACTTCATTATTTCACTTGCTTCTGCACTGCCTGTTGGGAGTTTGGAGCCATCTCCTTGTCACTCCCCTGGGGCAGTGAACGTCTGGAGGCTAAATGCAAGGTGGCTGTGAAAGGCCACAGCTGGGTGGCGAGGGTCCTGCACCGATGGTGGCCTCAGCATGCTTGGCTCCAAACTGGTCCTGCCCTGGCAGAACTGGACAGTCCCAGGTTCCAGCCAGAATCTGTCAAATGCCTTTCCTCCTGCTTTCAAGATGAGGGGAACTTTGTTGTCTCCCCTCCCACAAAGCAGTGCTCCCATCTTGGAGCCTGCCAAAACAATCCTGCCTTACCTGATTTCACCACTGCCAGGTTAGCCCATGACTCTGTACCCACCCTGGCAATGCTGCCTCAGACCTCTGAACCACCAAAACTGGGAGAAACCTCGGGATGTGGGAGCAAGCTGAGGCTGACATGAGGCTGACAACGTGTCCCCTGTGGCACCACACCGGGAAACGGCCGGGGAGGGATGTGCTGGCCCCATCAAATGGCCCACAGCACGTTTTCTGCCAGCCCCAGCTCACCTCGGGGAGCTCCAACATCACAGTGATCAATGTGAATTAGCCGCTATCTACTCTTCCACTTGTTTGCATCAGCTTGGAAATATAATGCTAGGCCAGAGATAAAGTGAACTGGAAATACCCCGGCAGCGCCTAACACTTCCAGCCCGAGGCATTCGTTCAGCTGATGAGTTTCATCATCACAGGTTCCAGCCCGAAGAGCAGGTTCCTGCATTCCCCATGCACATCCCTCCCTGCCAGTGCCTGCATCCCACATGCTGGGCTATGAAAGGGCTGCTCTCTGTGAGGCGGGTTTTACAGAGCCCAAACTGCTCCCCACCACGCTCCCTGCAAAAGCTGATGGTGTCCTGACAAGGACTGGGCCACAAAGCCCTGCCATGATTAACCAGCTGAATCTCCAGGCCGGCAAAAACACTGGGGTAAACCCCTTTTAGTGTCAAACTGGGCTGGCACAGGACCAAGACAGACCCCTAGCTGACATGTGGGAAGCCTGAGATGATGACGCTGCGCATGGGCGACGGACGTGTGATTTTGAGAAGTGTCTCCTCAGTGAGTTATTCTCAGCGCACAGCAATGCTGAAAGCTCACATGCTATAAATAGCCAGCAACAGAGTTGTACCTGCACCACAGCTCTGAACGTGCTTCAAGCCAGCTCATAGAATTGGGAGAGCCAGGCTGGGGCAGAGCCAGTGCCAGGGACGCTTGAGGCCCATGACAAAGCAGAGGTGTAAGCTTCAGGCAGAGTCTGGGCTCCCAACAGAACAAGTAAGGGCTAGGTTTGGCCACCACTGGGTGCTCTTGAACAAGCTGATCTGGTTGCAGGGTCTCACTGCCAGCTTTGTCACTCTTGGTGACACAACCCTGCATAAGATGCACAGAGGTGGGACATGCAGCTCCCCTAGACACCAAGCATGCAGACTGGCAGCCAGCAGGGCTGGCATGAGAAATAAAGGTGGTTCTACTTTTCTCCAGTGCTAAAGGTATAGCACTACCCATCTGCCATGCTGCAGTTAGGGGAAACAGGTTTAAATTAAATGGAACAAGGTTAGACTAGAGATTAGGAAGAAATTCTTCCCTGTGAAGGTGGTGAGGCCCTGGCACAGGCTGCCCAGAGAAGCTGTGGCTGCCCCATCCCTAGAAATGTTCAAGGTCACATTTAAGATGACTTGGAGCAACCTGGTCTAGGGGTTGGAATAAGATTATATCTAATGGTTTAACCCAAACCATTCTATGGTTCTATAATTTCCCCTCCAGCTCACACAGCACAGGCTGCAGCAGCCACAGCACAACTCTGCCCATTTTTCTGGGTTACATGAAGACAACCAGAACCTCCAGCAGTTTCAACAAGGACTTCAGCCATGAGCCATCCTTCCAGCTCACCAAGCAAGAGAGGTTGTGATCCCACAGGCGAAGCCAGCCGGCCGGCTGGTGAGCCAACAAGCTGGCACAGAGCCCGGACCTCCTGCTGCGTCACCTGTGGCTGCAAGTCAGGCTCACAACCTGCCGAGGGAACCGCGGCTTCGTCAGCGCAGCTCAAACCCTCAATTTCAGTTCCCCATTGAAAGGCACCTCCTGGGTCCCTCCTTGCCAGGTCACCATCCCCTCCCTACCCACTAGGCAAGATCCAGCCTGAGGGGAAGGGAGAGCAGCCCTGTCTTTACATCTTCAGACACTAATTTCTGGATTTGCCATAAAATCTTTCTGTAATTTCAGGAGGATGCTTGAGGCCCTCACAGGTACAGAGGAGGACTGCAAAGTGCCCACCTCTGGATGAGCAGGATGGCTAAGAAGAGAGACAACAAGGCTGACACAACACCAGAGCAGTGTGGAGTGATTAAGAATCACTGATACCTACACAAGGTGGAAAATCCTGTGCTCCCAATGCACTGGCACGCTCACATGTTCGCAGAGGTGGAGGCACATGTCCAGCTGCAGGACACACCTGCATTTCACTGGGCAGCACAGGGGAACGTGTGTGCCCAAGGTCTGCTCAGGTCCCCCCTCCAGGGAGCTCACATGCCATGCTGTGCCAGGGCCACAAGGCTCTGGAGCCACCTCCCCGATCCATGGCTGCTCCTAGGAGTGAGGAAAATGTCCTGCCCAAATGTGCTGAGCAGAAGCTCAGCTTCCCTATGTGGATTCCAGCAGGTCCTTCAGTGGGAAATGAATCTCAGTCCTCCTCCTGAATTAATAAAAAATACATTATGCCCTCAATTGAACAAGACAAATACCAGTGCAAGGAAAGAGAGAAATGCTGGCGCAAAACAAAATGTGGAAGAACTGGATTAGAGGAAGGACCAGCAAATCGGTGGGCACTGGGCACCACTTCTGAGTGTCACACCCACCCTAACACAAGCACATCTCCATTTGCACAGCTTCTAATCTCAGCTCTGCAATGCAGCATCCCCTGACTTCCCAGCTTCACGGCTGCAGCATCCCTGCCTTCCCAGCTCCCCTCCCGCTCAGCTCCCTGCTCCGAGCTGCAATGCAGCAGCGTGGGCAAGCCCTGCTCTCCCTTTTGCCCCTCTACGAGGCAACATTGAGCCTCCCAGCCAAGCTCCAAGCCTCACACATCCTCTACCCTCCCAAGCTCACTGCTTTCCAGCCAGAGAACCGGCAACCCCTTCCCTGGCTCCTCTGGGAGAGCAGCTTTGTGTGTCTGGAGGAGGACATGACTTTGCAGGATGGGGGATATGGCAGAACAGCACCATGTCTGATCTCCTGTGTCCCCACAGCTCTGCATGAGATACAGCCAAGGTGTGAAGCCTGGAGATAGGACTCAGATACCACAGAGGGATGGAGCCACCCCCACTCCACCCAGGGAGTGGATCCAGGCTCAGCAGCTTCACCATTGCCACCAGTATCAGGAGCGCTGCACACACATGGCCCTGGGACACTGCTGTCACAGGTACCAGAAACTCCACACATACAGAGCCCACTGCACAGCTGTCACCGGTACCAGGAACACCACACACATGGAGCCCAGGACACTGCAGTTACCAGTATTAGAAACACCACGCATGCACGTTACCCCAGGACACTGCAGTGACCCATTACCCCTGCACATGCAGGGCACCAAAAGCCACAAGCACAGTGCCACAAAAGACCCTCTAGACCAGACAAGTGACTGATTCAGAGGATGTGACAGTGGGTCCACCTGACATGGCACAGCCAGGCAATCTTGATCCCAAGACTGCAGCCCTACCGCCCGGTCACGCCTGCACCTGAGCCAGGGAAGCCAGGAGGCACATGCTGGCCACGGCAAATGGGCTGGCACTGGAGGCTGGCATCACTCACAGGTTACACACCTCAGAGGGTGCAGGCTCTGATTCCGCGCTGAGCTAGAACAAATCTTCCCCCATGCAATGGGCACAAGCATCAGCCAAGTGTCCTCAGATGCTCAAGCGAGAGTGGGCAGGGGGTCTGCAGGTAGAAGGGACCAGGGACATTGTTTTCTGGCATCATGAGAAGCTGCACAGGAAGACAAAGAGCTGGGAACCTAAATGGACACAACAGGGCGATTGATGGTGGGGGGATTTGTGACAAGGGAGTGCTGTGGGCATGGAGACACATGCCACAGCACGAGAAGCCAAATACACAAAGTTGGGAACAGGGCATGTGGAAGATGTGCTCTAGAAGAACCCAGAACTGCCAGTGATTCCCCGAGTGCTGGAATCACACTGCTCACGAGGCACCAGGACCAGATGGGAGCCATGGGTGGGCTGAGTCCATCCCAGCAGCACTCAGAAGTCACACCCATGGGACTGTAAAGCCTTGAGGGGGTATCACCCAGGTCCCATTGTGGCCACATCCCAGCAGCAGATCCCAAATAGCACTTGCAGAATTTCCATAATTTTCTATTCATTTACATATATTCTTTTTAGACATGATGGATTTGGGGGCCAGATATAGGCAGTCACTGGGAAAGCCCCATGTGAACAGGGATTTTCAGGCTCTTTGGGTTCACTGCTGAACTTTGTTTCAGCAGTGCATCCCCAAATATGTTTGCTTTCAAGTGTTTGCTCTGTTACCTTTCCATGGGAAATTCTGAAAGACATCTGGATTTATTTTTTTCTCAGCCCTTTTTCCACACTGCCATAATCACTGGGAACAGGGCACATACCAAACAGCTTCAGTAGAAGCTCTGGGGCCCTTGGATCCTATTTCCAGATCTTCTCCCGAGTCGCTGTAGCCATCTCAGCTGGAGAAAGCAGAAATCTACTACTTGCTGTTAGCTCCTAAGAGCAGGTTGGAAGCAGTAACACAGCTGTGTACCACTCCCCTTTCTCCTCACTATTACCCCAAAGGCAGAAGTCCAGCTCTGTGGGCAAAAGGAAAGAAATCCCCATCCCAATGACCTCGTCACACAGATGCTGTCACACAGGGACCTTAAGAGAGAAATAGCATTAGTGGTATCAGGACAGCCACAGCACTTTACGAGGCAATAACCCACTCTCATCACTATGAAGAGCTATTTGGTCTCTGACCTCCTCATGGTCTCCTGCCAGGGAGCCTGGCTACTTCTGCCCAGTGCTGCCACGGGCACATTAGTGCTTCATTAAACTGGTAGGAACAACATGGGGCAGAGGGAGGAATGCCATGGGGCAGAAGTGCTTCTTTGATATCACACCATGTGTTTCCCAGCAAGGACGGCAATCAGTAGGGAGTAACTTGGTTCCCATCTCCACTAGGGTCAGGAATGTCCTGGCACAGGACATGTCAGATGCCAATCTTTTCTGCACTGTGGTTTACTTTTTGAGCCAGAGTCAGATGCAACATGCAGCCCCCGCCTGCCACGGAGCCCATCTGCCCATTCCAGCCCACCACTGGCTCTCCTCTCCACCAGTGAGGGGCTCCTGGCACCCACTGCCCACCCAGCACCAGCCTGAGCACAGCTGGGCTCTGTCCTGCCTGCATGTCGGCACCACGAGGGTACCGACTCCCCATGGGTACACACTGCCCAGCAAGGACATCCCTGCTCAGCCACCTGGGAAGGGGAGCGCTGCCCATCCAAGGGCTGCAGGAATGAGACAGGTTATAGCTGCAACTGAAGGGTCTGGCAGGGCTGCAGTCTCCTGCAGAGAGCATTTCAGGGAACACCATCTCCACTGGGTTCTCACGTGTGTTCACTTGCGTTCTGGCCCACACAACACTGACCACTTATTTGCTGATGTGAATTAGCAGCAACTTAAGAGGCACCACATCCACCAAGAGATGGACAAGGAAATGGCCACAGAAAGCAGCTGCAGGATCTCAGAGGTGCTCTGGGGAGCTCTAGGTAAGTGCAACCATCACGCCAGGCACCACATGCACGGCCCATACAAAAAAGCCCTTGCACCTGCACAGCCCTGTCCAGCACACACGGACATGGGCATGGTGAGCTCTGCACAACCAGCTCTTCCACCATGCTGGCCATGTGCCCTCCATCCCCTTCATCCTGTGGTTGGGCACGGGCATAATTAGCAACCCCAGCTGCCAGTCAGCTTTGATGAGAAGCCTCAGTCTTTGGTTGATGCAAAATGTATAATTTGGATGATGGAAATAGCTTCTACAAAGCACATGTGGTTGCTGCATGCCGGTGACCTCTCCCGGCTTGCGCAGGCTGCTCTTTAAACATGTTCAGCTACAAAGGCTTCACTGCCATCAAACAGATGAGGCAGCAGCAGTGACTGAATGAGAGGTAACACTTAGCCATTACTGAATAAACCGTATTTCTGGCCAAGAGAGGCTTGGGAATGCTTCTGGCAGGAGAAGCATAAGGTTGAGATGAGAATTCAGGTGTGGAGACCAAAGACACACAAGGTCTCTGGAAGCCACTGTGGCTGGCAGGGCCAGGAGTTCAGAAGGTGCACAGGCTTCTCAACACAGGTCAGCAGTTCAAGGACAACCATATCTGCAGAGGCTGGAAGTCCCTGCAATTTCCGCCTCTCTCTTCCCAGCACAAACCAATCTTGTGGGTCTTTCCATGCCTCTCTGGATAGGGTGTCCTTCAGCAGACATTGCCAAACTGCTCAGGCTGACGTTTCACTTGCCAAAGGGATTGATGAAAACAGCAGAGACCTTCTTTCCCTCCCTCCCAAGCATCTCCTGCAGCAACCAGGAGAAAGCCCCTCTCCTGGTGCTCCTCACCAACCCTAACAGGGTGTGAAGCCCACTCTCCTGAATCCAACTCTCCTGGGATCCCATTCCTTATGGGTCCATCTCCACCACAGGAATCCACCTCTTCCTGGGGAAGCCAGGTTGTGGAAGGTATCATGGGGGAAGGTACCAGTGGGGAAGATTTCATCTGCCTGGATCGCAAGCAAAGGGGTCTGGAGGCTCAGCGTGTGTCTACACACCCTCGAGGTGTGGTTGAGCCAGCACCACTGTCACACTGCTCCTTCCTGTCCACATCCCAGGCTCCTGGTGGCACCCCGACCACACAGGCTGTCATGTTAAGCACATGCCAGGTCACAGCTGGCTTGGGTAAGTAGGTGTGATTCAACATCACAGCTCCCATGAATATGGGAAGTACAACCCCATGGAAAGGAAGGGAAGTTTCAGCATGGTGAATCTCCTGCTCTGTCCACCCCGGGCACTCTCCCCATCCAACTCTGGATACAGCCCTCAATCGCCCCCACAGGAAGCCTGCCAGTCCATATGTCTTGGAAAATTATTGGCAATACATAGAGGACACATCTAGCAGAGTCTGGGCCTCACGGACCAGCTGACCAAGTCTTCAGATGCTAAGTGCAGTCCAAAGGGACGTTCAACGCCTCCCAAGGTCAAAGTCAGTACTGACTGACGCAGGTGGAGGGTAGACAACACCCCAGAAATCAAATCAGTTGCTGGGGGCATGTCCACAGCCATGATCTTCCTCAGAGTGTGCACAAGATCCTGTCTTGGATCTCTGGTACTCCAGACTACCACAAACTGGGAGTCACTCCCACGTGGGCCAATCCTGCAAGGACTTCTCTTGGGGCTGCTGAGCAAACTCCCACCTAAGAGCAGAGCATCATGGGGGGACACTGAGATTCCCCCAGGCATCCCATCATCAGTGAGTGGCAGTCTGTTAGTCCCGTAGGTGACAAATCCTCCTGCAATCCTGTCCTGCTCCCATGGCATCTGGTGCTACCGCAGCATTAGGCCTGAGGATGGATGTCTGTAAACCCAGCTGCGGGACCACCGGGGCAGCCTGAGCCCCTGCAGCCGGGCTGACCTCCTGCATCCCATCTGCTCATCCCCACAGTCTGCCTGCCCAGGCCTCAAGCTCACCCTCAAGTTCACCACTTGTGAACCGTGGGATGCCCCAGCATCAGAGCAGACCCTGCCAAGGAGGGCACTGCTGCTGCCCCCATGGCTGGGCACAGCCAGGGGCCAAGGGCAGTGGTCTGGAAGGCTCCATGCCTGTGTGCCAGCACACGCTGGTCCATGCTGTGCCAGAGCCCTGCTGGGGCTGTGAAACCCCGGAGGCTCCTGGAGCAGCCAGGGGTACACAGGGAAGTGGACTTGGCAAGTGCAGCTTCCCAGGTACCTGGCTCCAGCACACACTCCAGCCTGCTCCACATCTCCAAACCACCACCCCCAGGCCCTAGTCGGGGCAAATCTCTCCCCTTTCTCTTCATCACACAGCAAGGACAAGGCATCTCAAGCCAGCTCAAGCACCAGAGAAGCTCCTGGCCCCTAAAAACAGGTCCCAGGCAGGGAACTTGAAGGGACTGGACACACCCGTCCTACCTGTACTGCTGCTCTCCCACCACCACCAAGCACCAGGACTTTACAGGCGGCCAGCTTGAGCCCCATGCAAGCACCATGATGGCTGTGCACGGCTCCCTTGCTACCGTCTCACACCAGTTTGCCAGACCAAACACAGCTTTTCAGAGTCACAAGTTTCCACAGTCGTTGCCCAGTCGAGACCCCAGGCACTGTTGGTTGGGATATAGGGAAGACAGGGTGTCAGCAGGAAGCAGAGGGCTGCTGAGGCAGCCGCAATTCCTAGAGATCAGCATGCAGCATGAGAGAACAGCAAGGGCTGGGCTCACCTGTACCGAGATCCAACACTGGGGCCCACAACGGGGCAGTGGGTTCTGAGGTCCGGGGCACAGCCAATACTGGGCCAGTGCTCTTTGTTCTCATGGAAACCCACTATGCACACAATTCACACAAGCTCAGGGATCAAACCGACAGGCTTAGCAAAGCACAGGCAGCCACAGCCTGAAACCGATTCACGCAAACACTGCAGGAGCATCATTGGAGAATCGTCCTCTGCCAGAGCTCCAGACCGCAGTGGAGCTCTGGATCTGCCCAAAATGGAGCAGGAGCATGGACCCCTCACACAGCACCTCCACCAGCAGCTTTCCAAGGTCACCCCCAGGACGAGCCATGCTGATGGTGGGGAGCAGCTGTGGCACCCAGCTGTGCAGCCTCCATCCTGCTTGGTGGGTGTTGAGACAAGGGATGGCCGACAAGACACGTGGGGGAGGACAAGCTCCACCACCACCTGCCACTGCTCCTTGTGCGGAGGAACCGCCTTTCCTCCAAGGCAAGAGGCAACTGACAGCACCTTCCCTTAAGCGTGCCTCGGAGATGCTCTGAGGACTTGAGCCCCTCTGCTCTGGAGCCAGGCTAGAAAGAGCTGGGGGTGTTCAGCCTGGAAAAGACTCTGGGGAGACCTTAAAGCCCCTTGCAGTGCCCAAAGGGGCTCCAGGAAAGCTGGAGAGCAACTTTAGGACAAGGACCTGGAGTGACAGGCTTCCCACTGACAGAGGGCAGGGATAAATGGCATATTGGGAAGGAATTTTTCCTGTGAGGATGGGAAGGCTCTGGCACAGGTCGTCCAGAGAAGCTGTGGCTGCCCCATCCCTGGCAGTGGCCAAGGCCAAGTTGGATAGGGCTGGGAACAATCAGGGCTAGTGGAAGGTGTCCTTGCCCATGGCAGGGAGTGGAACAGGATGAGCTTTGATGTCTCTTCCAACTCAAACCATTCTGTGATTCTAAGCGACTGGGGACACCGAGGCTGATGACTCCTTCCCCCTCAGCCTCCCTTAACTTCAAGACACTGAGGTGGCCACCCGTGGATCCTCACGGAGTGTCAGGAGCCCAGATGCCTCCAGCTGCCACCTCTGGCCATTCCCATCTCGATGTCGAGCCCGGCGGTCGCGCCGGCTGCACTCACCCAGCATTTGGCTGAAGAGCAGCTGCTCCAGGTCGCCCAGAACCGTCACCACCAGCTCGGGGTCCACCTTCAGGTACGGCTTCTCCTCGGTGCCCGTCGCCACCGCCGGCCCCTTCCCGCCCAGCAACTCGTCGTCGCACTTGCCGCCGCCGCCCGCCTCGGGGGCCTTGCTGAGGGGCTTCACCTCGGCGTAGGGCCCGCGGGGGATGCGGCTCGGCTTCCCGGCGGGCGGCGGCTTGGCGGGGCCGGCGGGGCGCGGCGACAGCAGCGAGTGCTCGGAGCGGGACAGGCTCCGCGACATGGCGNCCCCGCCGCCGCCGCCCCCGGCGCTGCCGCCTTGGCCATGTCGTCGCTCCAGCGAGGCTCATAGAGCTGCCGCTTCTTCTCGGCGTCGGTGAGGAAGGCGAGGTTGGTGAGCGACTTCTGCTTGCGCAGGTTGGAGCCGGCCGGCAGCCGCCCCTCCGCGCTGCTCGCTTTGAAGACGCGCAGCTCCGCGCCCCGCGGCCCCGCGGCCGCCGCCTTCGCCCGCTTCGGCATCACGGTGCTGCCGTCCGGGCCTCGCCGAAAGCCGCGCTCCTCCTCGCCCAGCTCCACGTCGGGAAGGCTCTTGAGGTTGCTCCCCAGCATCCCCGCGCTGCAACCATTTAACCCGCCGGGCGCTGCTGCTGTTGCTGCGGCACCGAGGACCCACCGGGCGAGACAGAGGGAGAGGTACCGTCAGCGCCCGTCCCACCGGCCGGGGCGGAGCGGGGAGGGGATGGAACGGGCGGGGAGTTGGGGTGGGGGAGGAGGG
>WAAE01017688.1:22333-34560 GCA_013400495.1 Nicator chloris | reverse complement strand
AGGGGGCGCGCGCCACGGGGCGGGGCCGCGCGGGGGCGCGCGCGGCGGAGCTTGGGGGACGCCCGGGCCGAAGGGGACCCCAGGGACAGCGCTCCGTGCAGGACCCGGCCGTGACACAGGACCCCTGGGGCGAGGCATGAAGCTGGCGAGCACGGAGCCGGCGATGGCCCCCGAGACCCCCGCGACCACGGCCTAGCGGCCCCGTTCCGCAGCCCCTCGCAGGCAGGGATGTG
The DNA here is from genome assembly GCA_013400495.1 of Nicator chloris. Classification (NCBI taxonomy): domain Eukaryota; kingdom Metazoa; phylum Chordata; class Aves; order Passeriformes; family Pycnonotidae; genus Nicator; species Nicator chloris. Next base: position 34,327 of record WAAE01017688.1, on the reverse strand, counting down.
CTGGGTGCTGGATGGGAGGTGGATGAAGCTATCGCGGGGGTCCTACGCCCCAGCACCCTGAGCTGAAGCACCTCCTATCCCGCCCGCCATGGACCCCACACCTACCTAGACACTGCGCACCCATTCCCAGGGGGGCCAAAGCATACCCATTTCTCCCCAAATTGTGCAGCAAGAACCCAGGGTGACCGCAGGAATCCCCCGAAGGACACTGTGTCCCCCAAACCCAGCAGGACTTCTCCACTGATCCTAGGGAATTAAGGCGGGGGGGGGGGGGCGAAGAAGGGGAGTGGGATCTGGTTATCATCGTTTTTCATTAATTACTCTTCCCTTGGGAGGGGAGAATTAAGTCTATTTGGTGACCTCACGCAGGCTGTCATGGCAACCGCCGGGAAATATTGCATTAGAGCCCATCACTGCTGCCGAGATAAGGATGGGAGGACCGGGCGTGGTGCGAGTCCCCCAGCCCATCCCCGGGCCGGGGATCCGGGGTTCAGCCCGTGGTAGTGCTGAAGAGTCCCAAATTAACTCAGCCTGGATGGGACAGTAAAGGGTGCCAAAAAACCTGGTGTTTTGCATTAAACGGTGCTGCTGGGGCAGGATGGGTGCACAGGCTACACCCGAAAGCCACTCGGGATTCGGGGGAGGGCTGTTGCCTGGGTGTAGCCCTGCTGTAGGGGGCAAATCTGTGCATGTTGTGTCGTTTTGGGGCTGGTGAGGTGATTCTTGGGGTCTCCGAACGTCCCTTGTTCGCTCTGGCTGGGCCCAGCGGAGCCGTGGGAGGGGAAACTGGAGGAGGCATGGAGAGAGGGAAAGGATAGGCCCCTTCCCCGGTGCCGAACTCGCTCGGCTTTATCCCAAAACCTCCCCAAGGAGCAGGACAGCTGCACTGGGTGCATGCCAGCCCCACTCGCTCCCTCCTGCTTCCTCCTGGAACATCCTCTCTCTTGCCGCTGGCTTCAGCACTTTCCAAATCGGGGCTCAGTGCTGATTATTCTCTGACTGAGATGCTGGGACCTTAGGTCAAAGCCGGGCTCTGCCAGGAGCCACTGTGGATCTGACCGACTTCTGTCCCTTCACATCACCCGGTGAAGCTCCCGGCTTTTTCCCCTTCCCTGCACATCTCTAGAGCATCCCGCCATCCTCCGCTGCCGCTGCCCTGGCAACCGCCGCCCCAGCATCCTCCCCGGACCCGCCTCCCCAAAATCTCCCCCCAAAGCAAGCGCCAGAGGGGACTGGGGTGGCCTCGGCGTTGCAGCAGGGAGTCGGTATTCAGCCCTCGAGAAAGGGAGTGACCCGGTGGTGGAGCCAGCGGTCCCTCCACACCAACTCCTTGGAAATGGGTCATTCCTGGAGCTCGCTGGGAAACTGGGAAGAGGAGGGGAAGGAGCCAGCCAGGGTGGTGTTCTGGCGCCGTCCCCAGAGGGGTCAGTTCCCTGTGCTTCTCACAGTGTAGGGTTTTGGCCACGGAGGTCACCTGATGCAGGAACTGCAGATGAGCCTTTCCCAGGGGACTTGGGGCACCTCCAATGTGAGGGTTCCCCCCACTCTCACTGACCTCCAGCCCTGGCTCCCATTCCAGCACAAGCCTCTGTCCCCTGTCACCGTCATGGCAGCCCCCCAGCAGGACATCCCCACTCCTGACCAACCCCTCTGGACTCACTCAGGCCTCTGGGCTTGGGGTCAGGGTCAGATCCCTTCTCAGGACCGGAGCACTCATCACCCGGGGATGTGGCCCTCTTATGCTTCTGGTCCTCCTGCAGCCTGTGGGCAGAAGGGGGTGAAGGTGGGTGGTCAAGGGCAACTGGCTGGGGACCTCCAGGAGATGAGAACATGGAGCTGTAGGCTCTACCATGGTCTGGGGACACTGGTCTCATGGCAAGGGGTCCCAGGGCACCCTATTCCCCAATGAGTCCATTCCCTGCCCCACATCAGCTCCCATGGGTGCCTTGGGAACTCCAGCACCCCAAATCCATTGGGAACCTTCCTTCTGGTACAGAGCCCCCTGGCCCACCCCCACCATTTCCCATGGCCACCCCTGCTGGGCCTGTCTGCCTCCCCCTGTCCCCATGCCCCCCACAGCCCCATGTCCCCAGGCACCCTTGGCCTCATGTTCCCCCATCCCGGTGCCCCCCATGCCCAGGGACTCACCGGTACTGGAAGGGTGCCACAGTGGCAGTGATGGGGTGGCTGTGTGGGGGCCCTGAGGAGAAAGTGATGGCTCCTGACCCAAATACAGGGCCCCTCCCCTGTGAGCCACCATGAGACTCATCCCCTGTCCCTGACGTAGCTGTTCCGCTGCCCTTCCCAGGGGACCCTCCCAGGCACCCCCCACCCCTGCCCTGTGCTAGGGGAGCTTTGCACACCTCGATGGGCTCCCCCCCGCTGAATGCCCCTCTCCTACCACTGCCTGCTGTCTCTGGCCATTTCCCAGGGGACGCCAGGGGTCTTGACAGCTCTTTCTGCCCACCATGAGCAGAGACACTGGGGCTTCCCTCCCTGACCTCGGCCAGCTCATTGCCAGCAGCTTTGCCAGTGGCTTTGGGCTTGAGAGTCTTGGGACCAGGGGGTGGCACCTTCCCTGGCCGAGGGGATGGAGCCCTGTAGAGGACAGGGGACCCTGGGGTGCTCAGGGGGGCTGTGGTATGCAGTTTGCTGTGGGCCATGGCACGGGGCACTGGGATGGCAGACTGGTAGTGGCTGCGGCCAGTGGAGTTGACATTGGCTGTCCCCTTCATCCTGGTGAGCTGCTGGCAAGGCTGTGGAGGAAGAGGAGGATTTGTTACAGCCCAGCACAGAGAGGGCACCCACAGCCTCTTGGCTACACCAGACCTTGGTCTTCGTTCCTACGGCCATGGGTGCTCAATGTCCCCATCTTGGGAGAAGGCCACTGCACCCCACACCCCAGGGTGAGGACACACATGATGTCCCCTGACAGGGATTCACAGGACCATGGCATATGTGATGTCCTCCCCTAGGGAGCCTGTGCAGCCCCAAGCCCATGTCCTCAGGTCCCTACAGCAGGTCCCTGCAACAAGGACATTTGGGCACAGACCCTCACCAGTTAGGGCTGCACCACAGGCAGGATGGGGCCCTCCTGGCCACAAAAAACTTTTTCCTGGTCCCCAAAACCACCTCCTGATCAACTAAGATCACCTCCCAGACATTTGAGGCCATCTCCTGGCCACCTGAAACCATCCCCTGGTCATCTAAGACCAACTCCTTGTCACCTGAAACAATCTCCTGTCACCCAAAACCACCTTCTAGTGGCCTGAGGACCAGCTCTGTGACCCCATCTACTGGTGTCTGAGTCCCATCCCTGTTGCATGGTGAAACAGCGTGTCCCTGAGAGTGACCAGCACCTTCGGGGCCCCGAGCACTGTGCTAACAAAGAGCTGCCGATAAAGGCGAGGAGACAGGGTCCCCTTTGGAAAGCCGAGCGCTGTTTATTATCGGCACACGCATCGTGGGTACAGCCTCGGATGTGTTCCAGGGACAACAGCCAGGATGGGGCAGGGGCACAGGGTTATAAACGAGATAGAAGGAGTGTTTCTTAGGGTCAAGGACCAATAGGGATGGGGGAAAATGGTGCAGAGGGGTGGCTAGGGACCAGGGGGACTAATAGGATCACAGGTACTGCGGCAAAAATAACCCAATGGGGTCCAAGGGAAGGAAGAACATTCTAGGAGGATTGTATATATGGTGAACAGGGGCTGAACAGGGTGACATAAACTTAACAAACCAGTAGAACAATGAAACCTAAGAAATATTAACATGTGGCTGCAAAGGCCCATGGCAGGAAGGTTTTTCTCACCGTAATCTAAAAGGGTATCTCTCCTGGTGGCAGGTACCTGAGCCTCCACACATCCCCACACTGGAGTGCCCTCCTCATCCGCAGTGTCGCCCCACATGGTGCCACCTGCCACATCTCTCCATGCTCCCTCTCTCATCTTGTTTGCCCCATGATGACTTTCCATGTCACCCCTGAGCCCTGTATCCCCTCCCTTGCCTTGGTGTTTTTCTTCATGTGATAAAGATGGGGTCTCATCCCACCCAAAAGACCCACAAGGAGGGCCATCCTTGCCACCACCAGTGACAGGGATGTCAGCACAGTCACAGTGAGTGGAGAAGCTCATCACTCCTCATGCCCACAGGATTTGCCCAGGCAGGCAGAGCAGAGATCAGCAAGGAAACCAGCCATGGAACAAAGCTCGATCTCCAACTACCTCCCACCTGCATCTCTTCAGGAAAAAATCTCAAAACTCAAACAAAATGGTTTTCTCCAGGGGATGAAATGATCTCTAGAAAGATAGGGAGCCGTGGTCCCACAGGCACCAGGTGCTACATATCTCCCAGGACACACATTCCGCCTGTTGCTCCAGCATGGTTTCACTCAGCCTCCTTGAAGGAAAACCTCTGAGGAGAGGAAGCTTTTTGGGGTCCCAGAGCATTCTGTGGAGATCATCAGCTCCAGGCTGGCCACCCCAAGGTAAGGGTTGCTCTACCTGGTGCTGGCTTGGTGTTGGATGGGTGCAGTGAGTGCATTGGAGGATGTACTGGAGCCCACCAAGGCTGTTCCTGGTGGGCTGGGGAATGGAGCCTTCCAGGTACCTCCTCCACAAACACACCCCTCCCCTTTCAAACCACCCGGCCAAGACAGAGCTGCAGAGAAGCTGTGGGATGCAGGGAGATGGCTCCATCACCCCGATGGAGCAGCAACCCAGCCTCAGCCCTGCATCCATTGCATTGCCCAGTGGAGGGTATTACATGAACAAAGTCCAAAAATGTCCCAAACCGCCCTGTTTTGCCTCTTCCCCAACCTGAGCTGCCCTGAGCCCTGCTACCCCCAAGCTTTTGGGGGTCTGCAAGGACCAAACCATGCTCCACATTCTCCCCATGGTGGGATGACCATGTCCCTGCCACAGGCAGCACTGGGGTGAATGCAGTCAAGTTCCCTTTTTCCAGACCCACATGAACTGGATCATTTGATGGTGGAGCTGTGGGTCACAGGGAGAAGGGCTGATGCAGCTGATGAGATCAAGGAATTGCAGTGCCAATTCCAGCGCCAGCCAGGAGCTACAAAGGTCTTTCCAAAGCAATTTTGATGAAGGGACAGAGGAAACTGACACACACAGCTCTAGGCTTGCTCTCCCTGAAGCCTCTGAAGCACTGGGATGTTTCAGAGGATGTCTCCCCACATCCTGGCTGAGCTGTCTCTGTCTCTGCTCGCCATGGTCACAGCCCCGAGCCACGGCAGATGTGGGTGGAGGCAGTGCTGGGACAGGCACTCGGGGGGCTTTGGAACAGATCCATGCTCGCGTCACTGCGGGAAGTGGGACAGAGGTAGGCACGGGGGCTCTGCCACTCCCACGTGAGCACAGAGATCCAGCTCAGGGGGCAACCACAGGCCCCAGGGTAGGAGCCTGTGCTGGCACCAGCCTGCACCCAAGGGTGCTGCAACGTGGGCAGCAGGAGCCAGGCAGGGCTTTCCTTGTGCCAGTGGGATTTCCCACACCCACAAAGGTCACCCCTGGGAGGGTGAAGGCCAGGGCTCAGCACCCAGCCGGACACCAGCTCAGTTTTGGGGGCATAATGTTCCCAAACCAGCTGTGAATATCGCCAGAGAGCAACTCCCCTCTGTACCCCAGTCTGTTCCCAAGCTATGCCCCACAACCTACACTTACAAACCCCAATTCTACACTTTTTTCCCCTCTCTTTTAGGCAGCCCCTGCCCTGAGAGTTCTGTGCCTGGGGACAGCAGCTCACAGCCTTGAGCTGCAAAACACCTTGTGCAAACACAAATAAGGTTGACCTTGATAGAACTACAGAACAGTTTGGGTTGGAAGGGACCTTACAGACCATCATCTCGTTCCAACCCTGTGCCATGGGCAGGGACACCTTCCACTATCCCAGGTTGTTCCAAGCCCTGCCCAACCTGGCCTTGAACACTTCCAAGGATAAGGGAACCTTCCTCCCCATAGGTGCAAGGATGATGAAACCACCAGTTCCAAGTCACCCATTTCACCCTGAGGTCCCTCACACAAATGCCTCCAGCCCCAGCGGCTGGTTCTGGTGCGTTTTATCCTAACGCAGAGGGACATCATCTGTCCCTCACTCCATAAAATCTGTTCAAAGCTCATCCTCAACCAACTCACATGCAAAATCTTCATCTAGATTTATGCTGTGACCTTACCTTCCCCAGCACCCACTGAGTACCACCAGCATGCAGCACTCCTCCAGCCCTGCCTGCTCCGTGGGCATGTAGCATCAGGGCTGTAACCACGTTTTGTAGATTTTTTTTTTCCACTTTGTATTTCTCTCTTGTGGACACAACTTCCATTTCTCCCCCTCTGAGCCCACCAGTGATGCCACAGCTGCAGCAGAAGCCAAAGCTGCCACACTGGCCACAAGAAAATCAATTCTTCTCCTGTGCTCACAGGGTTGAGGCTTCTCAGGAGATGCCAATACCTGCTGGGAGCTGAGCTCGGAGCACTCTTCTTCCCACCACACACACCTCAAGTGTCTCCAAGGATTCTGCTGTGCCTGGCTAAGCACTACTGACCCCTCCCCAGGCTTCACCCTCCTCTAGAGATGCCGTGGGCTTCCTGGGGGATGGCTGAAGGGTGATGTGGATGTGGCCTGTGACAGCAGCAGGTCCCTCATGCTGAGGTCCCACACCCGAGGATGCCATCAAAGGGATAAACCAAAGCAACTCCTGCTAAGTCCCTATTCCTCCCAGCTGCTCCAGGAGGAGCCACTCCTTTGCCCAGAAGCCCCCTACACATCCAGCACCAACCACCATGAACTAAAACCATTCCTGGGCAAGAGTCAGCCCATTCTTGTTCCCAAGGAATTCTTCCTTTACATCCAGACTGATTTTACCCTATCCAAATTTTGTCCCCAGGACTGGGTACCCCTGGCATGTGTCCCATATGTGACGATGGCCGGGGAGCGGACGAGCGCTGTGTCACGCTCTGTCACGCTCTGTCACTCTGTGTCACGCTGTGTCACGCTGTGTCACACTGGCATCCTGCTGCCTCTGCCCAGCTAAAGCAGGTCATGGCTTGACCCAGATAGATTCAGCAGCTCCTTTGCAATTAGCTCATGGGGAAACAACTTTCTCCTTCCGCCCAGGAACAGCTCTCAGGAACAGGCTGCTGCTCCCCCTCCGAGTAACATGAGGCCTGGGAACTTGCACCTGATGCTTTAATTTGGGGACTTTCAGCTGCTGGGTGAGTTTTTGGCCCCATCACTCCCCTGGGTACCAGCTTGGGATCACCGGGTCCCGTGGTAGTGGAAAGCAGCAGGTGCACACGAGGTATTTTAGCACCAGGGGATATTTTGGAGCAGTCACAGCAGTGGTGTGGGCAGCAGAGCCGTGCCTGGGCATCAGGGCTGAGCCTCCTGGGCAGCCAGAGGTGTTCGTCTCCAGCCAAGCAGAGGATACTCATCCCAGGTGCCTCCAGAGCTCAGGTCTGGAGGTGAACTTCAGTTTTTAATCCCAGAGGCAAGGAGGGATTTGATCCCTTCGGATGATGCCATACACAGAGTTACGGGTGTCCACATTGAAGGAAAAGCCTTGGCCGAAAAAGCCTCCTGTGTCCTTCATCCCAGGAGAGACACAAGCCAGCAAATCCCTGAAGGCATCTCCTTCAAAGAGGCATCTGTTGTGCCCGGAGCTTGAACTACTTCTTCAGCCTCGTGTCCAAATCCATCTCACACATGTGATTTTAGCAGCCAGAAATGAACAGGGACCTGGAGCCTGGTCTCATTTCATGCCCCCATTTCCATGACCTAGAGGGGTCACTGGAGCATTCCCAGCAAGGAGGAAGATCCACTTTGGAGCCATGCATCACCTGCGCCGAGCTGGGAACAGCTGGGAACAGCCCTGCAGGGGCTACAATGAGTGGCTGAAGCCCCTGGCTCTGTCACTGTTCCTTGGAGGGGTCCAATCATGGGGCATCCCATCTTCCCAAAAGAACAGCAAATGGCTCTGCAAGCATTTTGCTCCGTATTTTGTAGCATTTTGGAATGACTTTTATAAGTGAGATAAAATTTGCTTTTCTCCTATCTCTCACAGTTTAGATCCCTGTCAGGGATGACACGCTGTCCCGTGTCCCAGGATAAATGTGGCAGGAGCCTGAGCATGGACACTGAGTGATGGAAAATGTGTTCAACTCTTCAGCCTCTGCTGGCATCTTGCTGTGGTTCTGTGCCTGTTTCCCCACCCTGAAGCAGGCTCTGGAAGGGGTAAGAGAGCTGAAACCAGGCTGATAAATAGGAAAAAAGGAGGATAGATCCTTCTCTGGGTGTGCTGGGATGCAGAACAGCTCTATAAATTGGGAATCATCTTTGAGACACCTTTGGAACTGGCAGCACAGGAACACCAGGGGCTGCAGCACTGTGCCAGGTATCCCCAGGGAGATGCTCGGGGGCTGCAACACATCCTTCATTTTTGTGTGTGGGGGTGGAGGGGGCAGCTCAGGGGTGAACCTCAGGGTGTGAGTGTCATGAGGAGCTGAGCCCCTGCTAAGGGACAGGCCCTCGTGCTGTGAAACAGCTGCCCCCAAAGGCTGCTCCCTGCACCTTGCAGCCCTGTGCAGCATCCAGCCTTGAGCTGCTGTCAGGGATGGCCATGCTCCAGCACAGCCTCCTCCCTGGCACGCTCAGGAAGGGTGATAAAGAAAAGGCTCCTTGTAACACAAGGAACATAAAACTTTCCAAAGAGAAACAGAGGGAGCCGGGACAGAAAGGGGCCTTCAGTGGAGAACAAGCTGCCAATTCAGCCACGAGGCCCAGCCCTCCAGCCCCCGTGCCCCGGCCAGGACCCGGCCTGCCCACCAGCCAGTGTCATCGCCTGGGACGTTGCCACCACTCACATCGCCGGGGCACCAGGCTGGGTCCTTCGCCAGGGAGGTCTCACTGCTCCCCTCTCCCACCCCTCCGGAGGGCAATGTCAGGCTGGCTGCAGGCAGGTGGCTCTCCTGGGTGCAGACAGTGGATGGGCAGGCAGGTAGAAGTGGAGGCCAGCCAGATGCAGTTCTGCTTGTTCTGGATATCTGTTTCCCCCAGCACAATGCTGGGAGCTCTGGGAGCTGCTGGCAGAGGTAGGCACTGAAGGACAGAAATCAGCTGTTGTCCAAGCAGAGATCATAGAGAAATCACAGAATTGTCGGGTTGGAAAAGTCCTCCAAGATCATCAAGTCCAACCGCTAACCCAGCACTGCCATACTCATCACTAACCATCTCCCTAGGTGCTATATCCACACGTTTTTGGAACACTTTCAGAGATGTCCAGCCCGTAGCCACAGCACTAATCCCTGCCTTAGCCCCTCCACAACAATCCCATTAGCCACTTAACCCACTTCAGTAAAATCGGCTCAGCAAAGCTGAGCTCTGGGCTGGACCTGCTGCAGCAGCCACTGCCACCGACCCGCGGGTACGGCCAGGAGACTGAGCTCTGCTCGGACTGGGCTGTGCCCGGCACTAATTCTGCTGCAGGATGAGGCTGGATGGTCTGGGGCTGGGACAGAACCTGAGAGCTGTGCGGGGTCTGTGTAAGGGGCTGTGTGAGGATCTGGGGTGGGGGGGGAACGGTGTGAAGGGCTGAACAAGGGTCGTCGATGCCCAAGGCTTCTCCCCGGGGGAATCCCGGCCACACGGTGTCCAGTTCGCCACGGCCCCTGCGTGTTCCCCCAGGCCTTCTGCACCCCGGTCTCTCACGGCCCTGGTTCCTGCAGGCGCTGCGACACCTCTTAGGCCGGGGCCATGGGGGCCCGGGGCACGGGTGTCCCCTCCACCGGGCAAGACCACCGGCGGGTGGATTTGGGGAGTGCCCGGCAGAGGCGGGGGGCGGCGGGGGCGTCCCCGGCCCCCGGCGCTGCGGACGTTCAGCAGACGCCGGTGCTGGACAGCTCCGCCTGGGGCACCGCCCCCCCCGGTACCGCCCCCCGAGCCGGTGTCACCCCCCGCCCCGACCGGTGTCACCTCCGCCCCGTATCGCATCTCGAGCCGCTGCCACCCTCCCCTCCGCCGGGTACCACCCCCTGAGCAGATGTCACTCTTTCCCCCCGCACCGGTGTCACTCTCCTCGGTCCGGTACCGCTTCCCTCAGCCGGTGCAGCCCCCACAGGACGAGCGTTACGTCCTCGAGCCTGTGTCCGTCCCCTCCCCAACCCGGTGCCCACCGGGCCGGTAGTGCCCGCACCGCCTATGGCCGGTGGTGGCTGTCCCCCTCGGGCCACTGCCGCCAGCCGGGGGCCGGCAGAGGGAGTCCCCAGGGACCAGCCCAGCGCCGGAGGTCCCCGGCCTCCCGGCCCCTCAGCTGCCTGTCTGCCGACGGAGCCATCTGTCCGGTGGCTGGTGCCATCTGTCCCTCAGTAGCGCTGCCTGTTATGTCCCGCTGTCCCCAGCATGCATACGGAAAAGGGTTGGGCTGTCCCTCCGTGGGGTGACACCCCACCAAACCCTCTCCAGATGCCCCTGCAGTGAAGGGTCACCTAGGAAGGTTTGGGTTTTGCCTCAGGTACTCCCACGCTCCTTGGCCCCCTGCTCTTCCTGTGCTCTGTGTCAAGAAGAACCATAAAGCTGTTGGTAGCCCCGCAGATGCCTCCTCCAGCACACGCGCCACCACTCAGAGCCCAGGGTCCCTCTGGCACCCAGCACCGTAGTCAAAATACAACATCTCCTATTGCACGTACTGAGGGCTTCAAAACCTTCCCAACACCACCCCAACACCTTCCCAGAACCTCAGTGCTGTCATGGGGCTGAGGACCTCGCAGTGCCAGATCAAGCCCTGGGCCAGGAGCTGTCCCACAGCTCCAGTGACATTCAGCTGAACCCTTGTCTGGGCCAAAACTCCATGGAGCCAGGTGCATCATTTATTTAGCCCTGTGTTCCTGCAACATCACACACTTGGCCCTTTGCTCCTGAGAATTTGGAGCAAGACCAGATGTCGCGGTGTCTGCGTTCACTGCCACTGTGCGGAAACGGCCCCCCAGTCCTCGACCTGGAAGCCGCTGATGGATCTCAGCTTGGCTGCTGGGCTGGCGGGGAGAGGCAGCTGCATGGCGGGGCTGCAAAACACATTAACTCAGCAGATGCTGTCGCCTTTGCAGGCGTATGTGAGTGCTGGGTGGTCAGGATGGTGGAGGGGGCAGCTGGACTTGTCCCCCCCATCCTGGCACTGGCAATGCATCCCCAGCACCCCCAGCGCTCCCTGTTGAGACCCTCACTGTCTGTCTGCTCCTTTCAACACTCGGCTCTCTCAACACACAGCAGGAAGAGCAGAGTCATGGGGGTACCCAAAAAGGCATTTTTCCCTCCTAAAGCAGGTTAAAGATTTAAAAATGCCACTGGGAACATGGGATGGTTATCACTAGGGACACAGCAACCGGGTGTGCCAGCAAAGTGGGAGATTAAGCCCCAAGAGCAGAGACACAGAGTTGAGGATGTGTCATCATCACAGCTGAGCTCCAAATTGGGGTGGTTTTAGATGCTGAACCGACTTTGGGTGATGAACCAAGTGAATGAAAGTCAACCCATGGTTCAATTCCAAAGTGAACCCCTCAATCCCTGCCCCAACATGGGGCATTCCCATCACAGACCATTCCCACCATGAGCTAAACTGCCCTGTCTGGTCTTACCTGGCCAAGCAAGATGGGTCTTCCCTAATCCGTCCTGTAATAAACAAAGCTGCTCTTGCAGCCTGGACTCTTCTTCGGGGTTTGTCCTGAGAGCCCCACACACCCACTGGCACTCAAAGGGGGTTTCCCTTGGGATAACCAGGTATTTGCAATGGAAAGCAAAAGCCACAGAGAGCCCTTAATGGGATGAGTGGATTTTCCAGTGAGCTGTAAATCCGCAGTGGCTGCTGGCAAACACCTCCCTGCTCGCTCTGGAGACAGGGTGTGTGTGTGTGTGTGTCTGTGTCTGTGTGTGTGTGTGTGTGTGTCTGTGTCTGTGTCTGTGTGTGTGTCTGTGTCTGTGTGTGTGTGT
>WAAE01017688.1:0-14932 GCA_013400495.1 Nicator chloris | reverse complement strand
CGGCTGGACGCGCACCCCGCGCTGTCCGTGAGCCGCGCCGCGCTCCTGCCGCCGCCCGGCGGGCCCGGGGACGCGGCCGGGCAGGCGCTGCCCGTGGAGAGCCGGCCCTTCACCAGCTATGGCAGCGCCCTGCACATCGCCCTGCCCCAGGCCCCCCGTGCCGGGCAGCTGCTCACCCTCCTCATCGACTACGAGGCGGGCGAGGGGCCCGGGGTGAGCGGTGGGACACTGGGCCGGGGGGGAAAGTGGGAGGACACCGGGGGACACCGGGCCCGGGATGAGCAGGGGAACACTGCGGGACACCGGGCCCGGAGAGAGCAGGGTGGGACGAGGAAATACCGAGCCCGAGGCGTGCTCGGGTGGATGGGACATCGAGCCCGATGGGACACCCAGGCCCACAAGGACCGGGAGGACACTGGGTATGGTCTGGGGGCTGCCAGACCCGGGGGGAGCTGGAGGGTAGTCCAGGGGACACCAGGCCGGGGTGGGCAGAGCACCTCCAGGTGAGGAGCCCTTTCCCACCTCCCTCTGCAAGGAGCATCTGTGGTCGAGCTGCGCCCCTCACTGGGGTCTTGGTCCCTCCCCAGGTGTGCTGGCTGTCCCCTGAGCAGACGGCGGGGAAGCAGAAGCCCTACATGTACACACAGGGCCAGGCTGTCCTCAATAGGTCCTTCTTCCCCTGCTTCGACACCCCCTCAGTCAAGTTCACCTATTCAGCTACTGTGAAGGTAAGCGGAGCACCAGGAGCTGCCCTGCCCATTCCCTCACACCCACCTGGGGCAAAACCCTACATGAGTGCAAAGTTTGCTGGGGAAGAAAGTCCAAAGGAGGCCAAGGAGATGATCCAAGGGCTAGAGCACCTCTGCTCTGGAGCCAGGCTGGGAGAGCTGAGGGTGTTCACTTGGAGAAGAGAAGGCTCCGAGGAGACCTGAGAGCCCCTCTCAGTGCCTAAAGGGGCTCCAGGAGAACTGGAGAGGGACTTTGGACAAGGATCTGGAGTGCCAGGACAAGGGGGAATGGCTTCCCACTGCCAGAGGGCAGGGTTAGATGGGATATTTGGAAGGAATTCTTGTCTGTGAGCTTGGGGAGGCCCTGGCACTGGTTGCCCAGAGCAGCTGTGGCTGCCCTATCCCTGGAAGTGTTATGTTGAACAGGGCTTGGAGCAACTTGGGATAGTGGAATGTGTCCCTGCCCATGGTAGAGTGTGAGACAAGATGAGCTTTAATGTCACTTCCAGCTTAAACTGTTCTGAGCTGTTGGGTCCCTTGCAGGGCATGTGCCAAAGCACTGGGGCATCGCAGCAGGAACACTGCTTCAAACCCTCCTCCTCAGGCCTCAGCTGAGAAATAACGCATCTGTACTTGGGCTATATTTCTCTTATATCTCTCCATTTCTTTTGGATGAAGACAAGCAGCCCCAGGGTGCTCCTGCCTCTACCCTGGTTCAGTGCTAGTGCCTGGGAGCATGTGCTGGCCTGGCTGTCGTGCCCAGAGCTCCTGGCATTTGTAGGAGGGGGAGCTGAGTTTGGGGGAAAACAGCTGGAGAATGGTGGTGGTGCTGGGCCATGCCAGGTCCTGGTGGCAGTTCTGGGGCTCCCAAACTTCTAGGAAGGAGCAGCTGCTGATACCCAAAGATGGCACTAAATCCAGATTCCCTCCTTGTCTGCGTGTGGGCACGTGGTGACGCTGGCACTGGGCTGCCACACCATGCTGGTCTGCTGTGGGCAGGGAACTGCTTAATGGTGTGACACCAAGCCAGTGCCAATGGCACGTGGTGGCATCAGATGGTGATGCCAGGATTGATTTATTTTGCTCTCCCAGGGCAGAGGCCCTCTGGTGCCACAGGGTGAGCATGGGATGGGTCTGTTGCTGAGCTCTGGTGTGATGCTCTGTACCAAGGAAACTGTATTCCCTGTGCACCATGGGGCTCACCCTCTGTTTGGGATAGGGGACTCTGGATCTCCCTGGGCACAGCCGAGGCTGGTAGATTGGCCATGGGTTCTATGCTGGCCTGGGAACAGGAAAAATGAGTTGTTGTGCAAGAACTGGGAGGGGAGCCAGCAGCTGAGGGATCTGCATCCTCTGCCCTTCCACACCTGCAGCTCCAGCATTTCCTTATCTCCTGGTAGCTCCAGGTGCACCTGGGGCAGCTCCAGGTATCCTAGTATTGCAGGGCAGCAGCTGGAATCCTGAGTGGGAGCTCAGGGTGTTCCTGCTCTGCTCCTCAAAGCCTGCAGTGCCCACGGCCCCAGCATCTTCAGGCTGGGATGCGTTTGCCATCAGACATTGTGGCATCCCAGCTGGCTTAGCTGGCCTCCCATTGTGTATGCTGTGGATCTAAGGGATGGTTTCATCCACATATTCAGGTCCCTGAGGGCTTCACAGCTGTGATGAGTGCCACAAGCTGGGAGAAGCAGAAGGATAACACCTTTGTATTCAAGATGTCCCAGCCAATATCCTCCTACCTGATCGCTCTGGTTGTTGGGGACATCGTGTCTGCTGATGTTGGCCCAAGGTAAGGGGCTCAGGAGGGCTCCAGAGCTATGGGAACTGCACGGTGAAGCTCCTGTGGCAGCCACCTCCTGCCTCTCCCTGCTCCATGGGGCTCTGGAGAGCAGAGACACTGGCCATAAACACAGCACAGTCAGTCCCTGTCTGTGTCACCAGATGGTGGGCTCACGGCATGAGGGTCCTTCTTGAACTGGAGAGTGAGAAGGAGCCCTGATGCTGTGTCCCCTCACCTTCAGGAGGGTCCCTGGCTCTGCTCATGTCACCCTGCATGTGAATGAGGGCAGTGGGTCCCCGTGCATTTCCTCACAGGCTGGTGCTTTCTTGAGTTCTTGGCTGCCACTGCAGGCATATAAAAGCCCTTTGACATTCAGACAAGGAAAGAAATCGTAGCAATTTGCACTGTTGGCCTCTTCAGATGCCTTTATCAGCAGAGTTTTATTTTTCTTTGGAATAAACCTGTGCAATTTCTGTCCGATGAAGCAACAAGGTGAAAGTCCCCTAATGGTTAAACTCTACACTTGGCCAGGAGCCGTGTCTGGGCCGAGCCCTGCCTGATCGAGGCTGCCAAGAAGGAGTATGATGGGGTGATTGAGGAGTTCCTGGTGGTTGGAGAGAAACTCTTTGGACCTTATGTTTGGGGCAGGTATGGCTGGAAGGTTCCTGAAGGATCTGGTTCCCCAGGGACAGGGAGAGAGTTTCCTTCTGTCCCCAGCCCTGTCTTCAGGAGGAGTGGGGTCTGAGCCCAGCCTTCCCTGGCAGGTATGACATCCTGTTCATGCCGCCCTCCTTCCCCTTTGGTGGCATGGAGAACCCCTGCCTCACCTTCGTCACGCCGTGCCTGCTGGCCGGGGACCGCTCCTTGGTGGACGTCATCATCCACGAGATCTCCCACAGCTGGTTTGGCAACTTGGTCACCAATGCCACGTGGGGCGAGTTCTGGCTGAATGAGGGCTTCACCATGTACGCCCAGAGGCGCATCTCCACCGAGGTCTATGGTGCGTGGCCGTGCCTGGCTGTGGGGTGCTGAGCCCTGTGTGGGTCTGGGGTCTGTGTCCCACAGCTCAGCACATCCTTCTGACTGCCAGTGGGGATGGAGCCTGCGCCGCACCTCCAAAGAGGTGAAGGGCAGCAGCTGCAAGGCCCTGTGGGGTTCTGTAAATTGAAAAAGAGTAGGTTTAGATTAGATACTGTGAGTTTGGGGGAGTACTGGCACAGGTGACTCAGAGCAGCTTTGGCTGCCCCATCACTGGAAGTGTCCAAGGCCAGGTTGGATGGGGATTGGAGCCACCTGGTCTAGTGGAAGGTGTCCCTGTCCATGGCAGAGGGTGGAACAAGATGATCTGGAATGTCCCTTCCAGCCCAAACCAGTCTGTGATTTCTGGTAGCCTTTGCTCTGAGATGGGCAGTTCCCTGCAACCCCTGCCAGGAATGTGGGTACTGTGTCCTTGCCTCACCTTCCTCATCCTGCAGCTCCCATGTGGAGCTGATGCCAGCTGTCCTGAGCTCCCCCCTGGGCACACAGTCCTGTCCAGAAACTTGTGTTTCCCCAGCACAATTTGCTGTATCCACACGAATTTAAGTGGCTTGAAAAACCTCTCGCTGCCTGGGGCTGTGTTGCCCCGTGCCTCCCTGCAGCTCTGCCGTCCCAACTCCGTGTGTATCGGTTTCCTGCTCTCCCAGCGCATGCACTGATGCTGTTCCTCTCCCGTCGCAGCGCCCGCTGTGCCCACAGGGCACAGGGGTCTGGCCGGGCTCCCCCAATGCCTCCGCTTGTCTCTGCCCAGGTTTGCCCTACACCTGCCTGGAGGCTGCCACGGGAAGGGCCCTGCTGCGCCAGCACATGGACACCACGGGGGAGGACCATCCACTCAACAAGCTGCGGGTGGTGATTGAGCCAGGTCTGTGGGGTGTCCCTGGGCTCCAGGGGAGCAGGACAGTGACAGATGCACTGGGGGGAGCCGGGCTGTTCCATGGCTGGCAATAACACCAGCATGGATGATGGGACCCGGGAGAGACGATGGCTGCAGGGTGGGATAGGCTGCGCCCAGCACAGATGGAGGAATCTTGGTGCACGTGAAGGCTGTGTTGTTTTGCAGGTGGGCAGAGGATTTCTGAGGGTTTTGCCTTTTTCTAGGTGTCAATCCAGATGACACGTACAATGAAACACCCTATGAGAAAGGGTACTGCTTCGTTAGCTACTTGGCTCATCTTGTGGGCAACCAGAGCAAGTTTGATGCCTTCCTCCAGGTGGGTGTGAACTGCAAAGTCATCCAAAATGCCATGGCAGGTGGCCAGGGCACAGCTGGACCCTGGGAAGGATAGCCCGAGAGAGTGGCTGGGGAGAGGAAGAAGAGGTGGGAAACGGGAATGTGAATAGGGGAATAAGATGAAGGCAGAGCCTAGCCTCGTGCTAGCAGCAGGTGCTGGGAATATTGAGGAGTATCCCTGGGGATGCAAAGGGCTGGGCAGCACTGCTGGGGTCAGAGTGTCTGGCATCAGCCCCATCTGTCCCCACAGGCCTACGTGAACCGGTTCAAGTTCCAGAGCATCACCGCAGATGACACCCTCGGGTTCTTCCTGGAGTACTTCCCGGAGCTGAAGGAGAAAGGCGTGGACTCCATCCCAGGTCAGCACAGCCCCATCCTGGCCAGGGAGCAGGGGCTGCCACTTCACAGCCCTGCACCCGCGGGTGTCAGAGCTGCCCATGTCCTCTGGAGCCTTTGCATGTTGGTTTGTGTGTTTTACTGGAGATGCTGTTGCTGCCAGCCCAGCTCTGTCGGAGGAGGCACGGACAGCACTGGCCAGCTGGGATCAGGGCCAGGATTAGGCATGTGCTGGCTCAGCCTGATTTTTTTCCATTCAAGCCCAATCGCTGCTCTGCACTCAGATGCTGTTTCATGGGGTGTCCATGACTCAGCCTGGTGAGTCTGGTGAGCACTGGGATCAAGCCCAGTCGGCAGTCTGGGCTTGGCCCAGCCTTGCTGGAGATCCAGGCTTGGCAGGAGCTTTCTGTGCTGGAGCCAGCTCATCCCACTGGTGGCGCTGGGGCTGATACCCACAAGCACACCCTGTGCCCACGTGTCTGATGGCCTCACCCCCATTAGTTTGTAGTGGTCACTGTCCTCAGGCAGGTTTGGTGGCACTGGGAGAAGGCAGTGGGGGGTCTGGGCAGCAGCACCTGGTGTGGGGCTCAGGGATCTGTTCCCACCTCTCCCTCCTGCCTCACCACAGGGTTTGAATTTGACCGCTGGCTGAACACACCGGGCTGGCCACCCTACTTGCCTGACCTGTCACCAGGGCAGCAGCTGATGAGGCCAGCGGATGAGCTGGCAGAGCTCTGGGCAGCTGATAGCTTGAACATGGAGGCGATCGAAGCCGTGGACATCACGGGCTGGAGGACGTACCAGCTGATCTATTTCCTGGATCAGGTCCTGCAGAAATCCCCACTGCCTGAAGGTGAGTGCCAGGGCACTCCCAGGGCTCTGGTGCCCAGAGGAGACACAGGGTGATGTGCCCAAGTGCAGCCAGTTGGCTGGGGATGTGAGGGCACATCAGAGCAACACATGGGTGTGTGGCCATCAGCCCCTCTCCAACTGCTCTGTGGGTCCTGGTTCCAGGGAAGCCTTGACTGGTGTGGTAGGGGATGGAGAGCCAGGGGAAGCACGTTCCTGGATTTATGGGGACATGTGCAGTCCTGCTGTCCCCAAGCTGGCTCTGCTGGGCTGTCATGTCCCCATGTCACCACAACTCTCCTTGCCCTCTTTGCTGAGGAATCTCCCCCCAGTTTGTGGTGGCACCCCGAGCTGCCCGCACATGGCCCTGCAGGGCTGCCCAGGCTGGGAGGCCCGACATAGGCACCATCCTGCCCAGAGCCAGCAAGTGCCTGGGGTGCTCCAGTGCTAGGGCTGGGGCGTGCTTGGGCAGGGGCAGGGGCTGACCTGAGGCTGTGAGGATTCCAGAGAATTTGCAGCACAGCTGGGATGGACTCACAGGGTTCCCTGGGAGCAGGGGTTGGGAGCTGGCTCAGAGCCCCATGGGGGATGGTGACTGCTCCCCTCTCACAGGCAATGTGAAAAGGCTGAGCAAGATGTACCCCAAGATCTCCAAGGCCCAGAACGCTGAGCTGAGACTGCGCTGGTGCCAGATTGTCCTCAAGAACAACCTGGAGGCTGAGTACAGCAAAGTCAAGGACTTCCTGCACAGCCAGGTTGGTCACTGGCCAGTGGTGGCAGTGCCCAGCAGCATGCCAGTGGGGAAAGAAGGGCACGGAGCACAGGGCCTTCAGTGCCAGAGAGACCGGGGTTGGCTCTTGCTTTTGCTAGTCTCATAGGATGGCTTGGGTTGGAAGGGACCTTAAAAGCTTTTGTTACTCAACCTTGTGCCATGGGCAGGGACACCTTCCACTAGCCCACGTTCCTCCAAGCCCCATCCAACCTGGCCTTGAACACTTCCAGGGATGTGTTCCAGGGCCTCACCACCCTACAGGGAAGAATTTTTTTTCAATATCCCATCTAACCCTGCCCTCTGGCAGTGGGAAGCCATTCCCCATTGTCCTGTCACTCCAAAGTCCCTCTCTAGCTCTCCTGGAAGGGTCTCTAAGGTCTCCCTGGAGCCTTCTCTTCTCCAGGTGAACACCCCCATCTCTCCCAGTGTGCCCCCTGGAGCACAGGGGCTCCAGCCCTCGGAGCAGCTCCATGGGACTCCTCTCGACCTGCTCTGTCCATGTGTGTCCTGTGCTGGAGACTCCAGAGCTGGATGCAGTACTCCAGTGTTGGGGTCTTACGAGAGGGCAGAATTTCCCCCTTCACCTGCTGCCCACACTGCTGGCGCTGAACCTAGGGCACAGTTTGCTTTCCAGGCTGGGAGAGCACATGGCCAACTCACATCCAATTTGTCACCCAAGTCCTTCTCTGAAGACATGCTCTCCATCCCTCCATCCATCCTGTCTTGACCCAGGTGCAGGACCCTGCACTTGGCCTTGTTGCACTTCATGAACTTCTCAGGGTGTGCTCCTTCTCCAAGGTCCAGGTGTTCTCCCCTCTCCAGGTGCTGCAGTGCCAAAGGCTGCCCACAGCTACACTCCCCACCCTGTCCCATTGCCATGTGCTCTGTGCCTCACTGGGCAGGGCGATGCTGGAGGCATTGTGCTGGGGACAGGGGTGTGGGGGGCGTCACCCGTGGGGCCAGGGCAGAGCCTGGGCCGTAACTGCTGTGTCTCCGCAGGGCAAGCAGAAGTACACGCTGCCCCTGTACCGCGCCATGTGGGGCGGCTCCGAGGCCACCCGGGCCCTGGCCATGGAGACCTTCTCTGCTACGGCCCCCCAGCTCCACGTCAACGTCCAGAACTACGTCAAGAAGATCCTGGGCTTGGAGAGTGCTGAGGCCTGAGGCAGCCTGGGCTCTGCTTTCTCTGCTGGTGTTCGTGCTGGCACGACCTCAGTGCCTCCCTCTCACTGCACATTTCCTTATTAAAATGTGTAATTTTTTCTCTGTGTTTCTGTTCCCAGTGAGCCATGGGCCACCTCAGAGTGACTCCCTGCCTCACTGCCAGCCCTGCTCTGGGTACTTGGGGTGCTGCTGGCTTCTGGTGCTGGAGGGATGGGCTTGGCCTTAATGCCTGCAGGGCATTAAGCTCCTGGAGCAGCTCCTGGCCCTGATTCACACTGCTCCTTGCTTGGCTCCTGCCCAGCTGCCACAGGTCCTGTGACAGTGGGGACATGGGGAGCTGGTGCAGTGTGGCAAAGCTGGGACCTCCTGGCTCCAGTGCCCTGAGCTGCTGCTCCAGAGTTGGAGATTGCTTCTCCACCTTGCTTTTTGCCACCATGCTGGGGCTCACATTGGGTTGGAGGGAAGGGGTACTCCTGCTCTCCCACCAGTAGTCCCAAGGGGTTTAAAGAGCCAGTGGGGCCTGCATGTGGCACAGACTGTAGGAATAAGACAAAGCTGGACAGTCACAATGTTCCTTATTCCTTATCAAAGGTAGGGATATGACTGCACCAATTCCAGTACAGAACTGCCCAAGTCTGTGGAAACATCAGTAACCTGAGAGCCTGCTGGCCATAATGATAACAAGGTGATGATAACAAGAACACTTAAACTGCCCTGGGAAGCTCATGTGTACCCCACAGTCTGTGTGGCCCCTCCAACACCTCCCATCCTGCGATCTATGAAACTTGAGGGTGTCCTCTCAGAGAGGTGCATGGTCCTGGCACTGCACAACAGCAGCCCAGAGGCAAATCTCAATGGGCTACAAGTTTTCATACAATCTCTGACCCAGCACTGTGGTCCCTACAGCCGTGACTGAGCCCAACCCCCCCCGCAAAGCCAAGACCCTGCAGTGGCCAGAGGGTGCTGAGGTTGTGCATTTCCTCACAGGTTTTAAATCCTCAGGACTTACAGAGGGCTGGTTATGGCATGGTTGAAACCACCAACCTGTTCAGCCTGAGAGAATGAGGCTTCCCTGCGTAATGGGTGTCCTCTAGTGGATCAGCATTTCTGGAAAGAGACTGTAGTGTTTTTACGAGTTGCAGTGTAGAACCTTTCTCCAGCTGCCAGTCTGGTTTCCCAGGGAACACACAGCCTGTCAGTACAAAAACCATGACCTCTGGTAAGAGACTCCCCTATCTATGAGGCATTTGGAAACAATCTCTTTGGTTTAAAAGGTGCCCTTGGCTCTCAGAAGTACCTGTCACCTCTGGTCTGACTCACCTGAGAAAGCCACCAGGGAGAGAGATGTGACGGTCCCTGGAGCGCTTCCCTTGGATGAAATCCGTGACACGTTCTCCATTGCACAGACTGCAATACCCTGGGCACACCGGACCACATGCAGGTCCGGGATGCTGATGAGGAGCTCATAACTGCTGCTCCAGGAACACTTCACTGAATGAAAATCATGGCTGCAAGGATGGGAATGTGAGGGCTGGGAGCTGCATGTCTCAAGAGGGATCCTGCACCACTCCAGTTTCAGACAAGCAGAGAGCAGCCCCTGCAGCTGGAGCAGGGCAAGGTTTTGCTTTCCCAGCTTGTCACTCCCTCACAGGGCAGCCCCAAGGACTCTGGACAGGGCTGGGACAGTTCCACTACCAGACACTTTTACCAACACCACATTTCTGGTGCTCTCCAACCAATACCATCCAGCTATGAGGAGAGGTGAAGCTCCTCTCCTCTCCACTCTGCAGTGTGGGAAGCATCCGGCACAGAGCTCGGGGCTGCAAGGGGAGGAACAGCAGCTGCTCCTGCACGGGCTGGGAAGGGCACGCTGCCTCCATTCACCTTCCTGCAAAGGCAAGGGCTCAGGGAGACACCTCAATTTAAAATTAGTAACAAGATGTAACACAGTTATTTTTAACAATGTGACCTTCATCAAGCACAGAACGTTTTTTGGTTTGTTTTTTTTTTTTTTTTTCAAAATGAAATCCAAGTCAATCATGAAATGCCAGGAGAAGATGTTAATTTTTTATTAATAAATAGATTTAGAAAGGCTTAGCAAGACAGGATTAATGGATTTGATGGTCAGAGAGGACTGCTGTAATCTTCCAGTCTGACTTGCCGCAGAGCACAGGTCTGGATTCCCACAGCCCATCAATCCAGGCAGTTACACAGGGGCTTATCTGTTAATCCACACCATGGAGTCTCTGAAGAGTCATTACATTCTGGTCCAAGGGCCAGTCTCCCTGTGAACACCACGTGCTCTTGTTCCCAGTTTCATTCTGACTTCCCCTTACAACCCTCAGGCTGGGTCAGCTGTAGCTCTTTAAGTAGTATTCTTTAAATAGCGTATTTCAAAGGATAAGTGATTCTTACTCATGACTGCTTGATTTTACAGTATGAGAGTAATAATGGGCTTGATTATGAATGTAGTAACTCCCCAAACCATGTGGAATTAATCACACCTGCAACGATTTCAAGTCTACATTTGGGTAACAAATGTAACAAGGTACAAAGGTACAAACCCAGCAAATCCAGAGAGAGCACCTCAGGTGTCCCTCGTCCTCCAGGGCTGCTGTAGTGTGCAGACACTGAGCTACTCCATACATAACAGTAAACCAGAGCCAGCTCTAAAGTGCCAGTGTTTGTCAGGAACAAATGAGAACGTGGGTTACCAAGGCATGTCATATGTCTGCGCTCAGCTCTGCACACTGCTTGTCTGAGATGTGGGTAGCTAAGGAATCTATGATGTCAAGGAGGAGGAGCTGACTGAGCGAGCGGAGATTTGGCAACTTGGAGACCTTCAAGGAAAATGAAACAGAAAAAACAGGAAGAAATTAAAACCCTCCCCAAACCACAGCTCATGTATTACCCTTTTACCCTTGGCACCCTGCAGCAAGTCTGGCTGGGCACAGATGGTCCAAGATCCCAGCTGTAAGGCTGGGCTGCAGGGAACAGCCCATGGGGCTCCAGTCAGGGCTTAGAACCAAATTCAGACTGCTGGGAGTGGAGAGCAGCAGGAATCTGCCCCCAGAGCTGCCCCTCTGTTGGTACTGACAGCCTCACTGCCACAAGACACTGACTGAGCACTCTCCTAAGAGCAATGCTGGGCACCAGCACAGCCTGAGATCTGTGGTTTTGCACTGAAAATGTGACTCAGGGCCTGATCTCTTTGCTCCTGTGCTCCTGAGGAAAAGCTCTTCTCAGTGTCCATGCTGGTTCTGCTGGCATTCTTCCTGCAGTCAAAGCAAGTCACTGGAGCATTTGCTAACAAAAACCTCCACCGCATCACATAGATGAGAATCTACAACAAATTTTATGCTTTTGGACTGTTCAGAAGCTCAACTGTTAGCAAAAAGGAGATCTACACATTCCTTCCTTCTCCTCCATCTCATGGTAAGGAGCCAGTAATCCCTCTGTCTACAGGCACTAACACACATCCAGCCTCCAGGCAGACTGTGCCCAAGCACTCATCCACCAGCCTTACCTCAACTGACATTATCACCTCACTCTAGGGAGATGCACTGGGATAAAGAATAAAGATGTCCTGAGCAACCTTTGAAGGCTAGGAAAGAAATGGCTGAGGATGCTTTCAGAAAGAGCTCACGATGTGCTTATAGCAATATCCCCAGTCTAAGGATCTGCCAGGACTGGGAGGGAGAGAGACCCCCTTAGCACTGGTGGGATCCTGTCCCCACCCCAGGCACGCAGGGCAGAACAGACCAGGGTGTCACTACAAACATGTCACAACAGCAGGTTTATTAGGGCTTTTGCACAACACTGACACACGAGCCTGAAAACATATTGCCCAAAGCAGTGAACTTCTGGGACAACAGCTCTTCAGTAATGCTCCTGCTGTGGGGAAAACTCCTTAACAGTCCCAATCCAGAACAACGTTAAGTAACTGGAAGAACAGGAGGTCCCACAGCCAGCGACCCAGCCTGCCTGAGCCCCGGTGACCCACGGGGTTTGTGCCCGAGAACAAATCCCCCTCAGAGCCCGTGGCTGGCCCAGGAGCAGAGCGGAGTGTGTCCGTGCCCAGCCACACTGAGTCACCAGCCCAGGCCAAGAATCACACACTGAGGCCTCTCAGGCCAAGGGAAAACATTGCATAATTGAGATTTCTCCGTGCACATCTGCTTGACAGTCTTCCAGACACGTTTTGATGAACACTGTTCTACCAGTCAACAGTTTAAATATAAAACATTTCCCCACATCCTGAAGAGGAAGTACAGCTGAGGAACGCCCTCCAGCTCCCATTGCTGCCTCCCAGTGTTGCAATGTCCGTTTCCCCCTGCACATTCTGGGGAGAATCACACCTCTTTGTCTTCCTGTGGCCTCCACTGGGAAGTGATACTGTGATATTTCAGCCCTCAGCAGCTGCAAGGCGCTGACCCCAACCCCAGGGATGTCCTGTACCCTGCAGGGGGGACCATTCCCATTCCTGCTGAACTGGGCCACTCCACAGGACTCATGGGGCCAGAAGAAAACCGACAGGATGAAGGCAGAGGCTGCAACCTCACGCTGTGGACTCTCCTCTGGGAGTGATTTCTGGATACTGGCTCCACTCCCAATGCTTTTTATGCAATTTCAGTTATTTCTGAATGTAAAATGCGTCATGCTCCAGCAACTTTGGCATTTAATGAAGAGCCTGAACACCATCCTGTCTCCTCTCCAGACACTAATGGGACATAGCAGTACTCTTCTTTCCCAGGAGGATTGTGAGTTTAAATATACAAAGGAGTGTGAGCTACTTGAATATTAACTAGGGAACTAATATTAGTATGTGTGTAGCATCCAGAAATCCCAATTCCTATGATTTATCTACCTATTTCAGCAATGCTAATGAGCTGAGCAATGAACTGTTGACATGCTGGGGAAATCTCATGGAGGGATCACATCTCATAGGAACAATTAAATGACAATATCCTTATTCTCTCAAGTGAGGACAGGAATATCAGCACATCGGGCTCTTGACCTTTCCTGCCACTAATGCATAATCCCATCAAAACAGAACCACAGAATTTTTAAGATTGGAAAGGACTTCTAAGACCATGGAGTCCAACTGCTGAACATGGAAATTACAGAGAGCCCAGCCAGGACATGGTAATTTGTTTTAGAGCACATGACAATAAAACATGTATGGCAGAGAATACTTCAAGGGAAGTAAGAGGAGCACACTGGTAACTGCTAGTGAGGGAGAGATTTGTGCCCTCAATACAACAAACTTACCCTGCTACAGACACACCAACCCAACAAGGGCATGGCACAAAATTAACAGCTGGAACAAGTGGAAATGGAAGCAATTTTGGGTAACTTCTGCTTGGAAGGGCTTAACATTTGTAGACTAGCTTGTTCTAGTCTTTAATTCGTGAGAAGTGTGCCTAGCAGTCCTGTCAGCGAGTTTCAGTAACATGCAGCCAGTTCTCAGCTATCTCACATGAGGAAGAATGAAACCAATTTCTATGTGAACGTGTCTTTAACCAAGGCAGTGACAGAGGACAGCAGCTCTCAAAAGCCACAGAAAAGATGCAACCAACCTTGGTGAACTGGTGGACAATGATGTGCAGGCAGTGCCTCTTCATGTCCAGGGCCTGGGTCTTGTCAGCTGCCTCTAAAATCTAGAGCAGGAGCAAAAATGTGATTTCTGTTCTGCACAGCTCAGATGCACAAACAGTCCTGACCCAGAACTGGTAACTACTCTTAGCTAGGGAACATCTACATTTTGCATTACAAAGAGAATTTTTTCTGAACTATTCAAAAATAAGCCTTGGATTTAAAATGTATGGAGTCCTCAAGAGCTAATCAGCAGGAATTGCTTCTGGTTGTGCTGCAGAGGTTCAGGCTGCCTGCCTGGGAGTTGGCATTGGCTTTTTTTACCACACAATTCTTTTATTAGCTCAAACTCCACTGCCAGATCCTGTCAGTATCACTGATAAAACAAGACTGATGTCTGTTACCTGCAGACCACCATTTGCCCTGGAACAAATGTCTGTCAAAAAGGGTTTACAGGTGAGTGCTGAGCACGTGGCCATCTTAAACAGACCTTTAGAAACACAGTTCTGTAGCAGGGAATGAGAGCTCAAGAGGAGTCAGGTGAGCAGTACCTGCTGAACCC
Source organism: Nicator chloris (assembly GCA_013400495.1). NCBI lineage: Eukaryota > Metazoa > Chordata > Aves > Passeriformes > Pycnonotidae > Nicator > Nicator chloris. Next base: position 877 of record WAAE01017688.1, on the reverse strand, counting down.
TGCAGCACAGGAACAGAAGTGACACAGTACCAGGTAAGGAGCAATCCTGCTGAAGGCTGGGCTCCCACACGTCATCACACAGGGGCACTGCCACTGGAAGGGTCTGGGCAGTCTCAGTGACCTGGCACTGGGGGTACCCACTTGACCAGACCCCTTGGCTTTCCTCTAAGTGACTAACTGAAGTGCCTGGGGACAATTACCTGGAGCACATTCTCCACTGTAACATTCATTTCCAGGTTCTGCTTACAGTAGGCCTGGAGTCTGTTGTTGGAGAAGCCGTAGTAGTAAGGTGCTGCAAAGAGGTATCTGTTCATCTCGTTGAGGAATAAACCAGAAGTCACAGGTGAGAGTGCTGATGGCAAACAAATCCCTGTGAGGAGTGGAAGTGCAGAGCCTGCTGGTGCCCTGCCCACAGACCATCCTCCCAGTCTGTGCCAGGCAATCCAAAGCAAAAGGAAGGTGACCTGCTGGACAGGCACTCACACAGATCCTCCAGCTCCTTCAAATCTAAGGATACAGTGAGTCCTCGGGAGGCATGTTCACTTCTCCGTAATAGATGTATCTAAGCATGGACTCGAACGCTTGCTTGCTGGGAACCATTTCACCTATAGAAATGTTCACTTGCCCATCTTCTGGCATGAAGGAACGGAACATGGCTTCAAAGTAACTGGAAAGGGAAATAAAAACTGATATAACACATTCTGCAGACAGATGGTTTAACCCAGTATTGTTCAAGGGCTGCTATTTGGAACTGCAGTTTCCAAAGCAACAAATTCAGGTGACAACCTGGGCAAAAACGCTGCTCATTTATTTTTTCACGTATGTCTGCCAGTGAGAGAAAACTCCAAATATAATCCCCCTGTTATGAGTGTAAATA
>WAAE01017686.1:0-27577 GCA_013400495.1 Nicator chloris | reverse complement strand
TTTTTTTTTTTTTTTTTTTTTTTTTACTTACTTTAGTAAACTGCCTTATCTTAGCCTACTAGTTGTTTTCCATCTTACTCTCTTACCTCTATCCCACTGGGAAGGGGAGTGATAGAGCAGTTTGGTGGGCACCCAGTGCCCAGCCAAGGTGAACCCACTACATACCAACTTATGCACAAAAGCCTCCTTTTATTCTCTTCTCAATTCTCCTCTTCATTTTCTTTCCTCCTTATTCTTGTTTTTTCCCTACCTCAATTCTTCATCTAAAGTCCTTAATAAGCTTTTCATATTCTCACAGTCCCCTCTCAAAATCCATACTATTCATGGTCCTATAATTTCTGCATCTTATCTGTTGCACAGCTGAGATTGTCTCTCCTTAAAGCTGTGCCTTGTGTTTTTTAACAGCCCATAAATTAGCAGCTGTAGTGTTTTCGTCTTCATTATTTTTTTGTTTATCACTTACTTATCAGATTCATGTGTCTATGTGTTTTATCTCTTTCCCAGTCACCTTACCTTATAAAAGGTTCTTGATATAATAAGCTTAATGAACCAAATGCTCTCCAGTCTCACACACTAGCCACTACCCATTGAGGAACAAAGTTTTAGAAAAGGTCTTGTGTATAGTAGTGAACAAGAACTTGAGTATGAATCAGCAGAACTTTGCAACATATTAGCTAACTAATGACTAAGAGTGTAGCCTGTAGATAGAAAGGAAAGGTTATTACCCTGTGTGTGGCACCTGTGTGACCCAAGTCTGTGTCGTATTTCCTAAACTTCTGGGTTTACCATTACAAGAAAGACACTGAGAGTCCAGAGTACTCATGGAGAGGGTCAGGGGCTAGGCATATGACACACAGGAGACACTGAGAGAACTAGTGAAACTAAAGAGGGATGTCTTTCAAGACTTCTGTCTTTGAGTACTTAATGGGAGGTCACAAAGGAGACAGACTTATTGGTGTTCACAGTGAAAGGACAAGAGGTCAAGGTCAGAAGTTGAAGCAACGGAAAAATTATTACTAGGTATCAGAGCAAAATTCTCCACAGGAAGTATTTAAGCACTGGAACAGGTTATTCAGAGAGTCAACTGAACGAGACACTTAACAGTGGGATCTAACTTTGAAGTTAGCCATGCTTTGTGAAGGGGAATAAACTAGATGACCTCTAGGGGTCCTATCCTACCTAAATTATTCTATCATTCTAATTTAAAGGTCAGTATTGGCCTGGAATAAAATGGTTTAGAGAAAGGAGAGGAACATTCAGTTTCATTTGTAATATTTGAAATGCAAATGTTGAATCTGGACAAAAAATAGTACTCTGATTTAGTTTAATTTTTGCAAAAGTTCTGCAGAATTCTTATTAGCCCTTTACAATATGCTTACGAGGAATGCTCTAGGGATAAGCTACACACGTTCCTTAACTTTACTTGATCTAAGTCTGATTGCAAGTGACTGGATAACAGTAAGACATTCTAAGTATATGTGAATTTATAAACTATCCTTAGAAACTCTTAGAGGTGCACAGGCTGTCTAGTGTGTCCTTTACTGAACCCAAATTACAGAAGCATTCTTTCTGAGTTCTTGTTTCAGCAGCCTGGCCCTGAGGGACCAGACAGCTGGCATGACCTAGCTCAAGGAGGTAGAAGCACTTTTTAAGGACTATTGATGACCTTGGAGTCTTTCAGGAATGCAGTGATGGGGTAAAATCTTCAAACATAGGACTGAATAGTACCCCACACATTTTAAAATCTGCTTTTGTATAAGGGTATCAGCCAAAAGTCAGACTTTGAATTTATTTCTTGAAACGTGCCCTACCAAATGTATTTTGTTTCAAAATATCTTACTAAACCTCAGCCTGCAGCAGAAATTCTCAGTCTATTCTCTTCTGCATGCAACTTATGATCAGCTCAGGTAGGGTGTCTTTAGCTGGGCTGCATACAAGCTTTAAAGAAGGGAAGCATTGACATAGAAGCTGCTGCAGAATTTCTCCCTCTCTAGGAAATTGTTCAGCAGATATCCACTAGAGTGAGAACATGGCTGAGATTTGCCCTGATTGGTCTTAACTATGTCCTCAGCCTTAAATGAAAAGAGCTTTGAGTCCTTGTAGAGTAGCTGTTTACTCCTATAGACAAGGGACTTTTAGAGCTCCTCTTCTTCTTAGTTCTCTGAAGTTTATAAAATTTATCTTTCAGAACTACGTAATTTGAAGGTTTAAAAGATGTTTCAAAAAGCCAAGAAAGCTGGCCACATCAACAGGAAATTTACTTAGGGAAGCAGCGTCACCAGAGTCCTCACAAAATCTTATTTAAAATTGCCTATGAATACACAGACTTGAAAAGTAAGTATCTCTTAATTTCCAGGTTTTGGACCATTGAACTTCCTCCCTCTGCATCAAAGAATGTGTATTTTTGAGAGTAAGGTTTGGAAATGCTATAAAAGTAAATAGCCTATTCTGTTAGGGGAAATTCCTTACATTACATTACAGAGACTCTCTTTTAAAACATATGTGAATTATTTTAGTCTCAGGCATATACAAAATCACCAGATATAAAGGTGGAACATCTAAGAACATAGACTTGGAGAGAATGAAATAACCAAGAAAATTAGACAGAACCAAATGAGGCTCCTAGTGATATATATATATACCTGGAGGGTAAAAAAAAGTATTATCGGAAAAGGTCCAATTCATGTAGTTTACATGTATGAAAGTGAGCATAGAAACTAGCTTAACTTGAAAATAGATATTTTTATCAAAAAATATCCAAATTACTCAATATTACGTTGATTTTTAAGCATCTACATAACTTACAACAAAAAAAAAAAAGCTAAAGAATGAATAAGAAGATGAACTAGGATTAAAGTTCAGTTCAAAGTTTTCTGACTTTTTGGAGTATACTCACTGTTGTTTTTCACAGTGGATCACTTCTAGTCCCACAATGACTTTTGGCATTACACTATGAGCTGCTAATTTTATCTGCAAAGCCAGACATCTAGAACTGCTTTAACACAACTTGAAATCATTCATTCATGTCTCTCAAGTCAATCCAATGTCCATGGATATTATTATAAAAACAGTTCAGTTACATGCAGCAATCTGCATACACATAAATAAAAGAATAGTTTATACAGCAAATTAAAGCACAGTTTCCCTGTAAATAAATCATATACTGTCCTTTAACCCCTGATGGGTAGTATAAATTAGTATAAATTTTTATTTAATTAATCAGTATAATTATTATACATTTTCAACCCAGTACATTGAGAGTATATGCTCCAGAAAATTGATGCATGTATGCTAGCTGTGGAGTCAACTGTGCTCTTTATTCTATAGGATAATTTATTACCTTTTCCATAGTTCTCAGCTAAATGCTAAAATCGATGTTGTAAACTCAAGACACATTAATTTTGGATAAAAAATGCAACATAACTGCTTCTAATTAAGTAAAATTATCTTTGAATTAAGAAAAAGGAAAAAAAATCGACCAACCAAACCAAACCAAAGGGGAAAAAAACCCCAACAAACTTAGGTGATAGGATTTAAGATGTATTGATAATATTTACATATGATAGTACACACACACACACAAAAAAAAATCTATTTTTGAAACATACTGCTTTAACCACAGCCAATGCATGTATCCGAAATTCAAAGAATATCTATATATAATGTACTTTTCTTATGGGAATGGTTAATTAGAATAGGCACTTGTATGAACTAAAAATATTCATAGATTTTTCTTCTGCTGCAGAGATAAATGAAAGTACAAATCTATAATATTGCTTTGGGCCTTATAAGCCAATACACACATAGGTAAATTCAAGCACCACGACACACTACCTGTATAGTCTTCCAGGACAGAAGTTATAAAAACTGGAACTAGAGATGGCATTCTGGAACTCAGCAATATTTTTGAAAAGCAAACAGAAACAATGAAGTGCCAGAAAAACTTACATAGCATAAATTTGTTTAAACCATTATGAGCTTTAGAATTCCCTTAGGCTATACTTTAATAGAAAACTACCCAGAATGACATTGTATGTCAATTGAATTTATAGGCCATTAATAGAAAATCAATCTCTATGGTTTTAATCAAAACAGAGACAAGAGACTACCCAAATCTTCTGTGGCAGATGGTAAATTATCAATGCAGTATGAGAAACAATTCTCAGCCATGTCATTGCACAATACATATACTTCATTTTTCCTACATTTTTAGGTATTGGTTTAATCCTGAGTATCTAATGCATTGGAGGTCTGATCTAGTGTGAAAAATATCCTATATACTTTCTTTTAGTGACTCAGAATATGCCTCCTTAAATAAGTGGTTTATATATATTATAAAACATTATTATATTACTTTTGTGAGTGCCTTATATGACTTTCACTTCCTGAACAACTGGCCCAATTCTTATATACACTGTATTGAAATTAGGTTAGTTTTCATCATCTCTTACTCCTTTTAACATTATAATGTTGTAAACTTCTAACAAATCAAGTACACTGGTTTAAAATTTATTTTAATGAATATTGGCAATATCTGAAAAACTGTATTATTTTATCACATTGTAATTTTTTAGAACAAATAGAAATGCTACAACATTGCTGCATAAGTTCTTTAGTTACTCTGAATGAAAAAAGGTATGTTGCTTTTTCTATCACCATAAATATCTTTCACCTCAGTGTCCCTTTGTGAAAAAACTCAATAAGTGAAAATGCTCTGAAGGCAGGTTTCCTAATCAGATTTTTATAAAGAGATATCATTCATTGCTCAGCTTAACAGGGCAGTTGAATGCCAACTGGTAATTGAAGTCTGTCTGAAGAAAAATAAAATATCAATCACACTTGTCATTAAAAGAGAAGTGAAAAGGTATACAAATGAATGTGGTTTTCTTTTGACCCAAGGACTTTGTTTTTAACAGAAATACTGATTTATGCAACCATCAGGTTTGAATGCATGCAACACAACTTTCTCAGATTGAATTCCATTGATTTTCTATAACAATGTCAAGCATTCAATGCATCACAGAAGCTGAGACTGAAAGAAATAATCCCTTATGAAAGAAAGTGATTCTCCCCTTCTTAAACCCATAGGTGAACATCTTGTTCTCCTTTTGCCTTGTTCTGTTGTAGCTTAAGCTGTAAGATATTAGAACTTCTTAATTCCCTGTCTACATTTTTATTTAGGATAGCATGCTTTGTTTTTCTTATGACCTTCTTTATGCTCTTGCCTCTGGGACATGTTGTTAAAATTGTATGCCTTTCTGTTTATGAAATGTGAATAGATGTAAAGAGCAAAATAAATGCCAGAAAATTCAACTTTGAATATAGTTATATGTGATATTGACAGAATCTGAGTAGAACAAAAATAGCCTTGAAAGATGCTGTTTCATATAGAAGATTCATATTTGAAAGGTGCAAGAGACTTGTAACATACTGCACATACAAGTTATTATTTCTTATGAGTTCTACAGTGTTTCTGATCACGTCAGTCATAATCACTTTTCTGATATTGTTAGTTCTGAGTTTAATATTTATAGCTCAAAATACTAATTTATAAATTTGAGTTTTATGAGTCTTGTATTCCACATCAAATTTATCACTTGCTTTGCTATTGATTTGTTAGTTATTTACACTTCTTTTTCATATCAAATTTAAAGGTTGTATATAATTTAAATTCCACTAAGACATTCATTTCAGGCACCTTCAGATCTTGTTTCGAAATTCCTACCTTGACTTGAGCATAACCACACTATTGCTTATGAGGATTGATATACAATTTTCAGGTGAGTGTTTCCATAGAAAAAGCTACTACTATCCCTAAAGTATTTCATTGATGTACAACTTGGTTTGTCACAAAGACATTATGCATTATTTTCAGGTGACACTAAATAAAAACTCAGCTGTTTTGCAAGTAAGAAATATAACACAGAGCATTGGATTATCTTCTCACCCTTATTCAATAACAGAAAAATCAGTTCTTAATTTTTTTCTTTTTGTGGTTCTGTGTGTCTCAAGGAGTTCCAATGAGTATTCAGCAGTTTCCTCAACTGCAAGTAGGTCTTCTATTTTAATTGGCAATAGCAGTTCAATCCTGGTACTCACTTGTAATTGTAATAGGTCTAAATTTGTAACTAATATTGATAACATAAATAAATATAAATAGAAATCTCTATTTGAAAGGGATGATCAGTGAAAACGTAGTTTAAAAGTGACTGGTAACTTGATAATAATACCTATTTTAGGCATCTTGTTTCTGATATTTTAATTTGCTCAATGTCTCTTTTTCCTTACACCCAGGAAAGAATCACTAACATCTTCAGTGGAACATTTGAGCAGAGTTTTGATTCATCGCCTACAACATTTGTTTCCATTTTTTAAAAGGAGTTCCATGGCAACTATGTTCCTTGATAATAACAATTTGTTGGACTATTTGAACCCTGTCATTTTAACATTTTCCTCTGACTGTCAGGGTGGTTTGGAGCAGTGGAGAAAGACACTTACTAGACTGCAATATCTAATACAACTTAAACCAGCATGTCAACAACCATGAATTTCACTGAATATGGAAATCATCTTTTCAGAAATTACTTCTGCTGTCTCAGCATCCTCATAGTCAAACTTAAGTGAGGGTTAGATGAGTGAACAGTGAGGTGGATTGAGAGCTGGCTGAGCAGCAGACCCCAGAGCATCCTAATCAGTGGCACAAGATCCTGTTGGAGGCCTGTCCTTAGTGATGTTTCCCAAGGATCAGTACTGAGCCCAGAATTGTTTAACTTATCCATCAATGACTTAGATGAAGGCACAGAATGTGTCAGCAAGTTCACTAAGGACACAAAGCTGGGAAGAGCAGCCGATCCCCCAGAGGGCTGTGGAGCCCTTCAGAAGGACTTCAATAGCTTTGAGAGAGGGCCAGAGAAGAACTGGCTGAAATTCAACAAGGGCAAATGCAGCATCCTGTACTTGGAGAAGAATAACCCATCAGTAGAGGCTGACCTGCTGGAAAGCAGCTCTGTGGAGAAGAATGCTGGTAGACAGCAGGATGTCCATGAGCCAGCAGCGTGTCCTTGTAGCCAAGAAGACCAACAGAATGGTGGAATGCATAATGAAGAGCACTGCCAACAGGTCAAGTGAGATCAGCAGGTCAAGTGAGATGATTCTGTCCCTTTACTCAGCCCTGGTGAAGCCAAATTAGGAGTGCTGTTCCTGGGCTCCTCTGTATAGGACAGATGTGGAGCTCCTGGGGCAGGTCCAGTGGAGGGCAACAGGGATGGCTGGGGGACAGTTGCATCTCTCCTATGAGGAAAGGCTGAGGAAACTGGGCCTGCTCAGCTTTCAAGAGAGATGATTGAGAGGGGATCTCATCAATGTCTGTCAGCATCTGAAAGGAGGGTGTCCAGAGGATGGATCCAGGTTCTTTTCACAGGTGTCAAGCCATAGAAAAAGAGGCAATGTGCAGAAACTGATGCAAAGAAGTTCCACCTAACATGACAAAGAACTTTACTGTTCAGGTGACTGAGCATTGGAACAGACTGCTCAGAGAGGTTGTGGAGTCTCTGATTGTTGGATCAGACAATCCATTGTGGTGTCTTCCAAAATGACCCCATTCTCTGATTCTGTAAGAAAAAAGCAGGAATGCAATATAACATTAGATATGGTCTACAGAAATTGGTTGTGTCTTAGATGTAGTGATTCTTTCTGAGACACTATTCTTTCTTTCTTTCAGAAATTTTATGAGATCTCATTTTCATAATTATATAATACCTAACTGGGCAATGAATTACTGACTGCTATGTAGATTGTCATCTGGAATTGTATACTGCCTTAGGACAGAGAGAGGCATGGAATATATCTCATTTGTATGCATATTTTACTTCTGTGTGTCTTTTTTCATGTGCTATAGGTAAGGAAATCTTGGTTGGCTCTGAAATCTTTCACTTGTGTCTTATGTGTATTATGTTTCCTTGTCCTTGGTGGGAGAAAAAATCGTTTTTGTCAGGACAACAGCTTCTGTTGATACAAACTGAGCACTTTGGGGATAATTTAACAGATGTTAGTTGAAAATTACTAAGAATATTCAGTAGGGGAATAAGGTGGTGAAAAGTTCTATTTAGTATTTAATTATTAAAATGGAACTTACTTAATCAAATACATGAAAGAGATCTGAATATCTTTATAACCTCACTGCAATCTCCTTTCAGGTAGTTGTAAAGAGTGATAAAGTCCCCCCTGAGCCTCCTTTTCTCCAGATTAAACAGTCCCAGTTCCCTCAGCTGCTTCTCATGAAACCTGTGCTCCAGACCCTTCAGCACCTTTGTTGCCTTTTTTGTCCTGGATCAGGGCAAATTTGGGAGAAAACCTCCAAATTGGGTCCCTCTATAATACCAAACTCAAGTGACTCCTCTCCCAACTGGTCTGGGAAAAAAAATCCTTAGAGAAAAGTGGAAAAAAAAATTATTTAACAAGTAAAGTATCCGCAAACACAAAAAAAAATGAATAATATCAAACCATAAAACCTCTTGCCGTTCTGAAGTGAGATGGCAAAATTGAGAAAGTCCTTGTCGTGGGCTGTAGCTCAGCTCACCCAGTCTCTCACCAGACCCTCCGGCACTGGAAAATGCTAAGGCCCAGGCCTGGTGAGCCACAGATGTGAGCTCCCGGTGCTCTTCTGGGTCTTCAGTCTAGAGCAGGTTTGAACAGTTCCAAGAAAAAGGAAAGAAAAAAACAGTCCAGGGAACTTCTCTGCCTCAGCTAGCTAAAAACTAAAAACAAAGGAGATCTCTGTCCCACTGTCTGTCCCTGCTGCAGGCAACAGTCCAGGAGCAGAATGTGGAGGAGTGAGTGCACTTTCTGAAAACAAACTCGGTGCTTCTCTTTCTCCCCACTTCGCTCTCAGAACCAGTCTTAAAGGTGCAGAACTTAATATCCAGCATAAACAGAACAGACAACTGGGGATACAAGCATTATAGAGTCACCCTAGAACACCCTTCTTTGGACAATCTCTGGCACCTCAGTGTCTTTTTGTAGTGAGGGGCCCAAAACTGAGCACGTGACTTGAGGTGCAGCCTCACCAGTGCTGAGTACAGAGGGATGATCACTGCCCTGGTTCTGCTGACACAGACCAGGATGCCTTTGGCCTCCTTGACCACCTGGACAGACACTGGCTCATGTTCAGCCAGTTGTTTACTGACACCCACAAGTCCTTTCCTGGCAGACAGCTTTCCAGCTGCTCTTCCTCAAGCCTGTAACATTGTGTGGGGTTACTGGGACTCAAGGGCAGAACCCAGTCCTTGGCCTTGTTGAACCTCATACAACTGGCCTCAGTTCATTGATTCAGACTGTTCAGATCCATCCCTTCAGAGGCTTCCTACTCACCAGCAAATCAACACTCCCACACAACCTGGTGGGACATGACTGAGGGTATATTCCATCCCCTTGTCCAGATCACTGGTAAAGATATTAAAGAGAACTGGCCCCAACATTTAGCCTAGGGGAACCCCAGTAGAGACTGACCTCCTTCTGTGTGTAGCACCTTTTATCACCTCACATTTTGGGCCCAGCCATGCAGACACTTTGTTACCTGACAAAGAGTGCACCTTCCCGAGCCGTGAGCAGCCATATACCGCCTTGTATCGTTGCCGCCAGACTGTTGGCTGAACCTGGCTTCCAGTACTAGACCTGCTCTTATTACTCAGTTGCTGTTTTTGTCAATGTTCTGCCTGTTTTGCTGTCACCATCAGCTTCTGACTTGCATTGCCTTGCAGAGTAACTCATTTCTGCTGCTCCCTGGCACATGTAATATCACCTCTTTCACTTTCAGATGTCCTCTTGTTCCTGCCAGATGGATAGGAGGTTGTTTTGGTTTCATGTCCCCAGGTTCAGCCAGTAATGAGTCTGAGAGCATATTCTGATTCACAAACAAATACAGCTGGTCACACAGATAAAAACAGCAATGGGATAAACAAGAACAGCACCCCCTCTCCTGTTCCACCTTTCCAGCTGATTTGGTTTAAATCGACTTGTAGAATAAGCACAAGAACAATGCGATTCTTTTTAGTAGCTTGTCCAGAGCCTGGTCTCTTCCACTTCCTTGAATCTGACCCATGGGTATCAGACCCATGACCTGCCTCTCTGGATAAGGTCACTCACACCCCTTACTTTACTCACTGGCTGCTCCAACTTGAACTTCTCTAGTGGTTTGTGTACATATGAACATAGAGGACAGACAGACACAACTGGAAAAAAGGAACATTGTCGTAAGAAGAAAGGACAGATTTCAGCTATCAAGCAGAGGATTTCATAGAAATGCATTGACCAAAAGGTTACTTACATACGAGTGACTTTCAGCCTCTTTTTCCTCTTCTAACTGCATCCTTTAGAAAGTCCTTTGTCCTTTACATAATAACCCCTTTTAGTTTGCATAATTTTCTGGGGAATTTATTTTGCTGACTCATTTTGGTGAGCTTCCCACTTGGGAAGATGATCAAATAATTGTCCTTTAGTAGTCAAAGAAGTAGCTGAGCCAGTATACTCTTTCACTGACTATGTTACCAAGTTTCTTTCACCTGTCACTTCTTCTCTGATCCTTTCCATGGTTTTGTTCAATGTGATTAACCTTTAGTGAGATAACAGGTAATGAAAGACAAGAAATTAAGGTCTTTTTAAAGTATTCTATCTGGTAAATGCTGTACACATTTTTTGTACCCTCCTTACTATAAAACAGGCAAATATTTAATTTGTATGTTTATTTCATTCCTATATTTACATACATACTTACGACTGCAGTTTTCATGTTCCAGAGCTGATTTTGCTCCATACTAATCCTCTGTCAGAGCAAAATAACTCTAAATAAAGCACATGCCAGATCTTTTTTTCCCTACAAAGAAAACTCACTTGGATGTTCCAATAGCAGGTGCCCTAATACATACTAGATGCCAATCTGCAAAGCAGGACACTGTAATAGATTATACAAGCATGAAAAAGAATGTCTAGACAGAGCCTGAAGACCTTCTGCCTTTGGCACAAGTCATAGTTGGGTTCTTCATTGGTTTGTATTCAGAGTCTGGGAAGTGTGGAAAGAGAAGCCACAAAGGGCTTTCTCATTTTCTCTGGTTTAAGCAAGAAATCAAGTAAAACTTAGCGTGAAGAACCTAAATGAGGATTTAACTAAAACAGACATTTCCTGTGAGTGGCAGAAGTAGCGTAATCTCTTAAAAAATTCTGTATCATTATTTTTCCAATTTATTTTCATCTATGATATCACATGCATAATTTGTGGGTTTACTCATGTGCCCAACCTGAGCTCAGGATTGTCTATGTATACTGGTGTTTCAGTACTACACTTATGCTGGCTGTCCAGTTCCACCAGCTTTTCAAAGGAGACATTAAAATTTGGATTATTTTTATGATTTTATGAAACCTGTTTTTGATACCCTAACACTTACATGTTCAGCACAACTCAGCTGAAAAGTTATTGAGGTAGGTGTATTTAGACAGACAAAAAAGATAACTCATAAATCTTCTTTCTTCAAAAGACCAGGCTGAAAACAGAAAATTTGAGAATTTATCCTTGTTATTCTCTGTTTATTTACAAATTTTAAACATTATACATGTGAAAGATAGTAGAGAGCTAATTTGTTTATTTAATTCCCTTGAACACTTTGCATGTCAAAAGTAATTGCTCAGGAAAATGGAGATAATAATAAATCCTACAGACTTAGAGTGCTGAGTTTGGCTGTCTGTCTTCGTAGATAAGTGGATACTACACATATTTTTTTCCTGGAAACTTGTTCTAAGTTCTTTTCAATAAAAGAAAGAAAAAAAAAAAAACAAAAAAATTTTTAAAACCCCAAAAAACAAAACAAACAAACAAAAACAAACAAACAAACAAACAAAAAGGGAAAACAAAAACAAAAACAAAAAAACAGACACCAAAAACAAACCCAGTGTGTATTATTTGATAAGAAGCATATTTTATTTCTGATGGCAGAAAAGCCACTGTTTTCTCAGCCTTCTCTCTGTGCAGTGACACAACTGCCTCCTTTCTCCCCTTCTGTGAGGAGCCAATGAGTTTTGTTATGTCTCAACAATGATTGTCAGAGGGACATGGGGGAAGGGTTGCACATGTGCCACATCTGGGAGGCAGCTAGAAGATGGAAAAGTCTTGTCTCTGGGGACACTTTGCCTGGCCACAATTTCACATCTCACATGGGACAGAGAGTCAGCAGGGAAACACTAAAGACACTGTACCCCAGAGACACTCTCCAGTCAGATGGCAAAAGGTCTCCAGCAATGGACTACGCTGGGACATTGGACTGGGCCAGTGGTCTCCTGTCAGCAGGCGGACTTTGGGAGGAGCCGGGGGCATAAAAAGTAACTGCATCATAAGCCTTAGGGGCTCTTTGGGGGTTGTTCTGTCCTTTGCCTTTTGACTCTTTGGGGGCTTTTCAAACTAGTTTTTGTAGTCCTGCCTTTTGGCTCTCCTGCCCTCGCTGTCTCCTGCTCTTCTGTGCATCTGTCCTGCCTCCCTGTGTCCCTGACCAGCACCACACCTGCTTCATCTCTGCATCCTTGCCCAAGTCACCTGTGTCCTACCCTGCCCACCTCTGAACCTGCCTGCCACTGTGATCCTTGCTGTGGCCCTGTCCAGGCTCCTGGACCTCCTGCCCAAGCACCCCTCACCTCGTGTCTGGCTGCCCTTCACCACGGGAGCCATGCACAGGCAGGCAGTGTACACAGCCCTGCCTCAGGACATCGACAACATTCCCCAACCTCCAGTGGTAACACCCTCTTTGCGCTCCGTCTCCCCTCTCCCTCTATCTTATTTTTTTCTTCCTTTTGCTCTGTCTTCTCAAGCCCTCTTTAATGGGGTAACTCCTTTTTATTTTGTCTTTTTGTTACCAATAAGCGGTTCTCAAATATAATATTTGCCTCGTTTGGCTGAATTCCATTCCCGACCATCCATTATTAAAAGAACTCCTAGCTGTTCCCCACATTGGAACACGACACCTTCTTTACTTCTCTTTGTGAGAATAGTCTAGGGTCACTCTTATCAGCCTCTGGGCAGATGATCAGTAGTTGATGCAAGAAGCATAGAAGCATCAAAAAGCTTTCGCATCTGGGGTTGTGGAGTTTGTAGAAAGGAAATTAGACTGAAAAGTGAAGCAATGCAAGCAGAAGAAATTTAACGTAAAGATATACATTAATCCTGAGAGTCACAGGAAAAAGCTATTTTTGTGTGACTTCACTTCTTGATACACAGATCCCTTTTAACACAAGGAGATAGCTAATGGCATAAGTCAAATAGGTTCCCATTATATAAGGACTAGTAACAAGTTATGAAGTTTGCAAGGTTCCTATGGGGTCAGGATGAATACTACAAGTTCCAAATGGATGTCTAGGGCTGGAACTTTGCCCAAGATACCCGGCACGATTTACAGTGTAATACGGAGACATGGAAGGTTATCAGGAAATGCCATACGTGTGCAAACCGTGAATAAACACAAAAAACTTCCAGCTAGGGCATTCTCATTGGAATGACTCTCAGTAGCTGTGACCATTCAGTTCAGCTACAAACTGTGGAGCCCCTTGAAAAATGTAATAAAGAATAAACCTTTTACCTCTATTCTCCAACAACACTGAAGTAAAACATAAATCAGCCAGTATCTTGAGCAAGTCAGGATTTTTTCAGGATTTTTGCCAAAATTACTACGAATACTGGTACTTAGGACCCTTTTTCAGTTTCTAATTAATCATATTTAGTCCAAAAGAGTAATAGAGAAAAAACAAAACAAACCAAAACAAACAAACAAACAAAAAAAAACATGAAAAACACCATCCAATTTATGGTTTTACTAGTTACCTTTGCCATTATTTCATTACAAATAACTACTTTTTATAGTTAGATAAGGAAATAATTATTATGATAAAAACAAACAAACAAAAACAACAGCAACAAAAAAAACCAACACCAAAAACCTTTAAACCACATATTGTAGAAAAAAAAAAGAGCTAATGCAGCTTTTTCACACCCATATGCAATCTTTATTCAAAAATACCTGGTTACTTATGGTCTCCAATTAGGTATACAGAGATTCATCAGAAAAAGCTGTCATGACCAAATGTGAACTTTGATCTGATTTCTTTAATAGATTGTTCATCTATAATAGCAAAGAAATCAATTGTGGTATCATGAAAATAGGAAGAGGTTTGTGTAAAACTGCATGAGAAATACAATTCAATATATTTAATAAATTAATTTCTTTACTACAAGAAACAGGTTTAGCAATCAGTTAGGGAACTTATTTTCAATAACTGAAGAACAGGTTTCAGAAAAAATTAGGAACTGATGAACTGTTTCAAGAGAATGCAGATGATTTTATCTTTTACTTAGGCCCTAAAGAAATAGCTTTTAAAAATAGATCCTTATTTATACAATGATGGCCAGCTGTAGACGTTTTTATGGAAGAGTACAAACACTTTCAAAATCCAAGATTGTCTCATAATAAAGATACATAAAGAAATGGCACTAAAATGCTTAGTGTCTCTAATACAATATAGCCAAGAGGAAGAGTGACATGGCTTCAGGTCTTTCCTTCAAGGAAAGATATTTTTATCTTAATCCCTGAAAAAAAAAAAAATCAAACAAGACTCTTAGGTCCCAGATTGATGTGATCACTAAGCTACATAGTCAGAGTTCACTTTTCTTCCCTTGTTCGTGAATCCAGTGTTCCAGTACAAGAAGATGAAACATTTTTAAATTCCTGAATTCCCATACTCAAACAATTGAAACGCACACCACTATCATCACTAAAACTTCTTTTCTGGACTCTTTACAAGGAGGAAAAAAATAGACATTTATAGAGCAAAATTTTTCATATTTACCTTATGATGAGATGAATAGCACCAAAAAGTAAACCTAACTTTTTACTAACTATGGGTATTTTAGAGCAGTGGAGATGAATTTCATTACTTCAAGTTCCCATGATAACATGGAATGCAAAATAGTAAAATACTCTATTTTGTTCAAGCAGAAAGTAGACTTTAATACAGCTTATGCAGTCAGGTTAGTGGAAAATACTGACCATGCTCTTCAACCAATATGTTCTAAGAGTGATTGGTGGATCCACTGAAAAGCAGAAATTTGTAAGAATGTCTGATTTGTTGTTCTTAATAGGATTTAATGATGAGCTAGGGGCCCCCTTGACTTGTATGACTCTCAGTATGCCTAGAAGGACATCTCTAGATAATGATGGAATACTGTGCTGACTGCAATTAAATAGGTGAGATATTTTTAATTATGCAGATAGATGACCAGGGATCTTTGCCAGTACTGCCTTTCATTGACTATCCTACTCTATTCTTCATTCTACTGAGTTCATCTATCTCATCTCACAGCTTTATGTTTCCATATTCATAAAAATAATTAACACCAGCTAGGAGCATCACAAATCCATTGCCAGCAGGCAAAGCCACTCCTGGAACAGATTCCTTCTGGAGTAGAGTTATGAGGACTGATATCTAACAAAAAGACAAGGAAGGGATAAGGTGAAATTAGAAAATACCTCTTTATATTCATAAAAGTGCATACATATAGAACACATATGCAAGTGAGACATTCTGGTTTCAAGTACTAATTGCTTGACAAGTGGACATATGTGCCTTGGCTTTCTTTTCACCTTCTACTCTGCTGGTAATACAGAGCAGCTGTGACCCTAAATTTAAGCTAGGATTATGACTGTTATCTCTTGACAAATTTGTTCACAATTTTTCAGACATTTTTGCTGATTCAATACCACTTAACACTGGCATATATCCAGATTTCTGCAGAAACTGCAGTTATGCTGAGCTTTGAAATATCTTTATTTTGTACATGAGTATTAGAACAAACATCAGTTTCATATAAAATGAAGTCAGGATTTGAATGAAAAAGGTGAGATCTGATCCTTCACTATCATACATCTAGAGTGATTACAAAGATTTGATGGCAATTTAAGCTAGAAATACACCAGGGCAAAAACACTGACTTAAATACAGTCGAAGGGCCTGATTCTGCTTTTTTTTTCCTATAAATAGGTCTGTGTGTGTGTGTGTGTGTGTGTGTTTTGAGGGAGGAGATTGTCCTGCTTTGCTCTGCACTGGTGCGGTGTCACTTCAAGTCCTGTCTGCAGTTTTGGGCACTGCAATATAAGAAAGACATAAGAGCTGCAAGAAAGTGCTCAAACGAGGTTAACAAAGATAGTGAAGTGCCTTGAGGGGAAGCCATATGAACAGCTGCAGTCCCTTGGCTGTTCAGCCTAGGGAAGAGAAGACACTGAGGGGAGACCTAATTGCAGCCTGCAAAATCCTTGTGAGGAGGGGCAGACACTGGTCTCTTCTCTCTGGTGACCAGTGGCAGGACCCAAGGGAATGCCATGAAATTTAATAGGGGATATTTAGGGGATATTCAGGGGATATTTAGGTCAGATATTAGGGTAAAAGTTCTTCACCCAGAGGATGGTTGGGCACTGGAACAGGCTCCCCAAGGAAGTGATCACAGCACCAAGCCTGACAGAGTTCAAGAAACAGTTAGACAATGCTCTCAGGCACAAGGTGTTATTCCTGGGGCTATCTTGTGTAGGACCATGAGCTGCACTCAATGATCATTGTGAGTTCCTTCCAATTCAGAATATTCTATGATACATGCATATATAAAATTACTACAGCATGGATTCTAAAAGCTTGAACTTGTTTTAAAGTGTTAAAAAATTGGAACGAAACATTTCTTTACTCTCAGTTGTATTACCTATAATGCCATATTTGCAAAAATATTTTTCACATCAAAAAAGAAGGAAAAAGAGTCAAGATTTTGGATTTCCATATGGCTTTAGCAAACTAAATTGACTAAAATATCTCATATTGTAGATGATGTAGTTTTGATATTTTTTTACCTTTAGAAGAAGAAAATAATTCAATATGCAGAACACAAATTAAAAATGAAATAACATAATTTTCCTTTAATTTTTCCACTGGCATCTTATGAGTTGCTAATGAAGATGAAGTAATTTTAACAACAACAACACACACAAAAAAAAAATCTCTCCTTGCTTGTATTTGTACAGGTGAGATTTAATTATTGAGTAATATTCCTTGACAGTGTCTACATACACACACAAGATCAAAGACACTTATGCCTTTCAGTTGTACTTTTGGTAATTTGAAAGTTTGTGGCTTTTTAAATCACTGGTTGTTGGTGCGATAAAATGAGATTCAATAGCAACTTAGCAGCTGAGCAAGTGCAGTATGATATTTTCCTTGGTGCCGCAGGATACCTATGAACATTTGAAATTGTGTTTTGAAATGTGCCAAATAGTTTTATTTAATATGAACACTTCAGAAAAAGAAGAACGTATCAGCATGTGGGCATTATGGACATTGCATTGCTCTGACACATTCTTAGGAGCATGAGACTTGAAAGAGTTCTTTTATTAAATTTCTGATTAAATGTCTGAATGCTTGTGAAGAATGAAAAATAGGACTTCTATAAATAATATTAGAGTTAACTCAATATATGTAATTCCCAAAAGTATTTGTATATCTTCTCATCCCTTACTACTCATAGGCATTTTTGTTAAAGACCCCAAGTGCATTTGCTTAAGAAAAATATTTACAGAAATTATGAGCAATGCACATCTTGTTTATAATGTTCTGTGTCAAGATTACACTCTGGACAGAAAAATAAACTAATTTGAACATTTTTAAAAAATACAATGTCCTCAGTATTAATTTTGTACTGAAAAAATGTGGAATACACCACTTTATAAACACTGTGCTTCAGGTTGCTCTGGGGGCTGATAGTAGGTACTGATAGGCATATTGCTATAACTGATCAATCCACTTTAATTCCCTAGAAGATGAATTTTAATAAAAGCAGATGGTGAAAGATGACTGGCCAGCCAGTCTTACCAGGCAAACATTGAAACAGGACAGTTTTAGGGTTTAGCCCCAGGAAGCAGCTCGGTCCCACAGAGCCCCTTGCTCACTCCTCCACAGTGGGATGGGGAGAAAAACGGTAAGGTAAAAGTGAGAAAACTCATGGGTCAAGATAAAGACAGCTTAAAAGCTAAAGTAAAAGTCCTGCACACAAGCAAAACAAAGCAAAAAATTCATTTTCCTCACCCCATTGGCAGGCAAGTGTGCAGCCATTCCCAGGCAAGCAGGGCTCCTTCAGGCATAATGGCGACTTGGGAAGGCGAATGCCATCCCTCCAAACATCCCTCCTCTTCCTCCTTCTTCCCTCAGCTTTATATGCTGAGCGTGATGTCATACAGTATGGAATATCCTGTTAATCAGTTGGGGTCAGCTGTCGTGGCCTTAATGCCATGTAAGGACTGCCCAGCAAAAACTAAAATATTGGTATGCTATAAACACCATGTTCATCACTAAATACAGCTCATTACAAAATTCAAAATACAGCACCATAGAGGTTTCTGTGATGCAAATTAAATGCATTACAGCCAGAACCAGGACAAAGAGTGGCAGAACTCCTGAATCTGAGTGGTTTGACTCAAAGGACAAATGTCTTTGATCACTGAGAGAAACAAGCAAAGCTAGTAGTATTTAAAAAGCATTCATTCTCAGGGGGAATGATGACCAGACAAGTACAAAACTCTCACAAAGAAACTGATGACAGATCTGAAAATTTTGAATTTCCAAATCTAGCTTTTTATGATAGTAGACCAGCAGGTAAAAATTACCTGGTTTTCATGTGTTTGAAATGTTTTCTTACTTTCACCTTTATGTCTACATCAACAACAGGACTGAAGAACTTTCTGAAAAAATTTCAGGTGTGACTTAGAGATCTGAAATCTAGACTTTGGATCTTAAAAATAGTTGTTTATCTGTAATTAATTTTGTGGAATCTGAATGATCCAGACATCTTGGGTTTTTTTAATGAAGATTCTCCTATATCCTAGCTTTCCACTTCTGTGACTACCTGCAGCATGACTTCTTTTTTAAAATGTGTGCTGTATTCTGTAAGATTGTCTTAACTTGTCCTATTTGCTGTTTCACACTGCATCTAGTATCTGCATTGAGAAGACACACATTATATGTGGACCGAGTTAACTTGCAAAATGTAATGCTACTAATCATTTTGCATGCAAAACAAATTGATTAAAAAAAATTGAATTCAGAGTTAAATCACTACCCTGCAATGCAGAAGAAAACAGAGGTATCCAGATGGTAATTTTCTGCCATTTAGTTAAATTTAAGCTGGCAGATTCTCCTTGTAGTGGTCTTCAAAGGACTTTGTTCCTTCTTGAGCACTCTTACATTATGTAGATAATAATTTCACTAAGTCTGATTTTATCAGTCTCACTTAATTTTGGTATACTGGTTCTTATTCCAAATCTCATATTTCAAAGGACAATTCTTAAGACTGAGAGTAAAATTTATTCTGAAGTCATGTTGTGTCAGCCATTTATGCTGAAGTAGCCTCCCTTATTAGGGCATCATTTAAAAAGTTATTTAGGCCAAAGAATAAGAGACACAGTCTCACACTGAAAATGTTTCTCTAGTTTAATATGTTAAGGACTTTCAGCTGTGAAGGAAAAGCAACAGTTTTTATTCCTACTCAAAAATGTTTGATGCATATAATAACATATTGTCTTACATTTAAGTTTAAAAAAAGATTTGGAAAAAAGGCCAGAAACTTCCCTTTTTAATGATCTTTCTTATCTATGCCAAGAAAAAGTTGCATTTAATAGGACACATATAAGCTCTATTTGGCCATAATTATGCAACCTATTATTCATCTAATAAATTGTGATCACCAGCAAATGTCTGACATGACAGAAAATAGGAGGTTGCTTTCTTGAAAGGTCCTTCTTGTTGCAATGCAAATGCTTATGTAGGTGATTGCTTGTACCTTTTTCTTTGTAACAGTGTGTAATAATCTTGATGTGCTAATTTATTCCCTAATGCTCTACTGATTTGATATATTAAATTTGCTGAATGTATGATCTTGCCCAATCTGTAGCCTTGTAATCCCCAATGCCAAATCACATAAAACACTATTTTTCTCTACCATACAAAAGTGTCATCCTAATTTTCCAATTATGAATTTCTTTTTCCTGAAATTGTTTGTGCAATAAATTGAAAGAAGAACAATAAAATATTTATCTACAATGCATCCTTCTATTTTCCATATTTCTGTGGTAACTTGTCATGGTTAAAACTAAGTTGGCAACTAAGCTCCACACAGCCATTCCCTCACTAACCCCCCACCAGTGGAGTGGGGGAGAGAACTGGAAATACAAAAAATTAGAAAACTCATTACTTGAGACAGACAGTTTAACAGCTAAAACAAAAGTGATGAGCACAAGCAAAGCAACAAGGAAGTAGCTCACCACTTCCCATAGGCAAATAGGTGTTCAATCATCTCCAGGAAAGTTTGGCTCCAACAAGTTTAACTGTGACAGGAATCAAAACTGGAACACGTGCATCCCCTTCCTCCTCCTTTGCCCAGCTTTGTGTGGTGAGCATCATGGCATATGGTATGGAATGTTCCTTGAGTTACCTGGGGACAGCGCCCTCCCAATCTCCCATGCACCCCCAGCTTCCTGGGACTCAGGGACCTGTGGGGTGGGTAAGTGAGGCCCAACAGTAATTTGAGATGACGCCATGCAGACCACACAGTGGCATTTCCCTGGATAACCCCCAGCCTCCAACAGTGGGAGGCACGGGGCCCTCCTGAGCCACCGAGGCCTTATCAGTGGGTTTCCTGCTGGCACCAGGCCCTGCTGTGTAACGCTCCCCATTTCCCTGACAGCTTCTACAGGGACTCACTGGGCCACGTACAGCCACATCTCCTCAGGTCCCTGGTTTAGGGTCAAACCTCAGCCTCCCAGTACAGTCAATGTGAGCTGGGGGAACAGAACAAGGGTTTAGTTACCTTAGGAACCAGTGCAGAGGTGCCGGGCTGCAAGGACAGCCTTTGACTGCCAGCACCAACTTCTGTGGCAGCTGCTAAAACTGGGGAGAACCTTCCAGAACCTTTCAGACACAGGCAGGTTCAGCAGCTGCTGTGAGCAACACCCACCACTCTTGGCTCCTCTGACCACCGCCTGCAGGCCACGGGACTGTGCCTGCATGGCTGCACCTGCCCTCCCAGCCTGTGCAGCTGTGCCCATGCTCATGCCCTCGGAAGGGCAGGGCACTTGGCACCATGCAGCTTCGATCCCTCTACAGACTTTCCCCTTAAAGAGTCAGACTTGATGATCTTTCCAGATCCCTTCCAACTGAGACAACTCTGTGACTTGTGCCATGGCATCAACCATCATGTCCCTCTGCCTCTCCATACATTACGTCTCTGCAGAGCTGCAGC
Organism: Nicator chloris; assembly: GCA_013400495.1. NCBI lineage: Eukaryota > Metazoa > Chordata > Aves > Passeriformes > Pycnonotidae > Nicator > Nicator chloris. The sequence goes on along the minus strand of WAAE01017686.1, from coordinate 6,219 downwards.
AGCTGCGACCTCAGGGACCAGGGATCGCATCTCTCCCTGCAACTCACTGGGCTTACATCCCACCTCTCCCCTGGGAGCCCCATAGGCCTTACCTNCATTCCATTCCATTCCATTCCATTCCATTCCATTCCATTCCATTCCATTCCATTCCATTCACATGTAGGTATATTTTGAAGCGTCAGCAGTCCAGTCTGAGGCAGTTTGGCAAGGCAAACCACTTTGAAACTTGTCACTCTGTGGGTCAAGTTTCAAAAATACACCATCACTCTGTGGGAAACTTGTCACTCTGTGGGAGGGTCTCCCTTAACCCTTTGAATACTCACATTTTCCTGTTCTTGCCCTTCCCCTTTCCCTCAGACTCTGTACAGATAATTTTTTGGGTTGAGTTCGATTTTATACTGATTGATGTAGGATTTTTGTTTCCTTTTTCTCTGTGTGCTTTTATCATCTAGGCAGTGTTGGAGCAAATCTTGCCAATGAACTTTGTTGCACAAACTTTTATATTAACCCTGCTTCTCCTGATACCTTTTACTGGTGATTCCTTATACGACCTATACCACTCTTGTGACATGCAGTTGTCAACATGGTGCACATCACCAGCTGCTTTGTATCTCCATGTTGTCTGTCTCTGGCTTTGTTTCGCTCAGTAGAATAAAAGAGGCTCCTCTTAACCCAAATGTTTCTGTACTTCCGTAAAGTCCTGACTAAAACATTTCTGATTAAATCAACTGCTTACTCAAACACTTTCTGGCACTGTTCCCAGCAGGAAGAGCAGCAGAGAGCACTGGTGACTCTTATAGAGTCACAGAAGAGTTAGGCTTAGAAGGGACCTCTGAAGATTCCCCCAGTCCAACCCCCTTGCTAACGCAGGGTCACCTAGATCAAGGGACACAGGAATATGTCCGTATGGGTTTTAAACATCTGTGGAGATGGAGATCTCACAAGCTCCTTGGGCAGCCTGTTCCAGTGCTGTGCCACCCTCACACACCCTCACACCCTTGGTGTGTTGTGGAGTTACTCCCATGGGAAAGCATGGCCATCTCTCTGGGAGGTCCCTGTCCCTAGCTGTGTTTGTTGTAGTCCCTCCATGCAAGGGACTCCTGGCCTAGGGTCTGGCAGTTGAGGAGAAATGTCGGGGTCTCAGAAGAGCAGCATTCATGGCCTTGCAGTGCACTGCACCTCACCTCACCATAACCATCTGCCACTCCAAGTTTGAAAGACTTCCCACCCTTACTGAATTCCTTCAGCAGACAGTAGGTTACACTTAAAATGAAACATAAATTTCCTGGGATTCTTCACTGTCAGCCACCTCCTGCCAGAGATTTTTACATTTAGTTGGAGGACATGTTTCATACCTGCCATGTGTAGTGGACTCCGGCTTTGTGAAAACCTGTGGTTCTCTACCTCAAAGTCTTCTTCAGCTGTCAGAAGGATTGTGCCATCCAGTAAAGTAATCTCGGTCTATTAGTAAAACTCAGATTGAATCAGGTCAGTGAAAGTCGTTGGATTTTCTTCAGGTTTTCCTATAATTAGTTCTGCAAGAATATGATTCATCCTTACAGGTAAAGTGTGTGAAATACCTGATATGTTTCGTTCTTCAATTTCTAGTGTGAATATTATAGAAAGAGAAAAACCATCTAATTAGATACAGATGACCCATGTATTTTCTGTCTTCTTTTCATTTCAGGAATGTATCTATGAATATATTACTGAGAGGTCTTTGCATATTAATTGTTTCTAAAGATTTCATTGCTGAACACTTGTAGATTCAGAAGACTTAAGGTTATCTATTTGAAATTTTTATAGCTATTAATAATAGGTGTTGCAGGAAAACCTGGAAATCTTAATAATCAGACAATATAATAGCAAATTGGCTGCATTTCCCTCAACTTTAGATACCGAAATCAAGAGCTAAATTAGTGACTTTAGGCTCCTCTTATTGTCAATGGAAACTAATAGACTTCTTCAGGATGTGATCTATTTCTTATTGAAAGGTTTATAATTATATGAACAGCTTTTGAAAAAAATATATTTCTCTCCACTGACTATGAAGCAGTACTGGGATAACTAGGTTAAATATGGATGTTGACATGGAAGATATCCACATTTAATCAGTTAAATATCAGTCACAAAAAAAGGAAGTTCTTGCCCCAGTGAATTTGCTATCTAAATAAGAAAAGGAAAATGGAAAATTAAAGACATTAAATAGCTTGCACAAAATCAGAACGTAAGGTATCTCCTGAGTGCAATGAACAGATTTTAAGCAGAAGGCTCTAACTGCTTCAGTTTTCAGTATGCAGTTCTTTCAAAGCTTCTTTGGCACCCTGAAAAAGTTCTCATACTACACTGATATGTTGATGACAGTTTTTCTATGTTTATTTTGTAACTTATTTCCATTGTACTAAAAACGCTGTTTGATTCACTTCTACACAGAGACCTCATAAAAAATTGAAAGGCTTCAATAATTTTAAATCATTTTACACTGCATATAGAGATTTAAATTTCAGTGTTATTTTTTTTTATTAGCACTTTAATTTGGAAAGTACTAGGCTTCTACAAGATTTAAAATTATTGGAGCATTTCAAATTTTTATAAGCTTTCCAGTAAAGATGTGACTAGGATTCTGGGCTTATAAAGTGTAGGACAATTTAAATTTAATCTAAATTATTTAAATGCTTCAGACTTCAGGGAGATTTTCAATCCCTCAAACTGGGATCCATGTTCAGAGACTGGAGCAATCTTATAATGTAAAGTGCTTTCATAATTTTAGAGACCTGCGGGCAGCATTCTGAAAAGGCTTTTTTTATTTTCAGTTTGTTAATTTAAATTATTTGTTTTCATCTGCAGTGTATGGAAAGCAAAAAAGGTGTAATACGAACATAAAGGGAAGTTTGTTTCCTCCAGAAAATTTTGGATTAAAATGAGCTTTCCTGCTGAGATAGATGGTGAGGTAATGTGACAAACACCATTTATTAATGTACATTTTGAAATTTGCTTTAAGATTTTACACATTCTATAGTCTCACCTATGCCCATCGATATTAGGTGTATTCATTATCTTAAAATATCAGATATATAACATCCATTTTCAAGTCTCTTTTCAAGACTTAGTTTCACCTGGAGAGGAACCAAAATGCATCTAATTGTATTTTGTTTAACTTTTGTCTAATGTGACGATGTTAACTTCCTGTAAAATAAAAAAAGCATGTGCCATTTCTATAGCCATATTTGCCCTACAACCAACAAAATATTATGGCATTGAAAACATATAGATGTCTGATTCATACAATCTTTTGAAGCCAAATTTCAAAGACTGTTGTTGTGTGCCCAGGGAAGAATTCTGCTAGAACCATCAGTTATTTGAGAATGTAATGTCTCCATCCATGTAACATGTGAACATAACTAATTGATCTTGTCTTTTCCATCACTATGGCAGTAATTTTCTCTTACCGGAACATCATGTGCAATTCAGATTGCTTACTCAAAGAAATCTCATTTATTTTTCATGGCACTAGAAAATTTCTAAAGGCACAAAGCAATTGTCAAGTGTCCCGGCTGCAGAGAGGAGAGAGGAGCTTGGCAAGGTGTGGTTGCCTCAGTTCTATATCGCTCAAATCATCACTGAGAGGTGTGATTTCAGGATGAAAATGAGTGTGCTCCTCTCTCTCTCTCTCCAGCAGAAGGAGAGTCAGGATCAGCCACTGCAGACCCCGGTTCCTCTGCTGTACTGCCAGTCCCCTTCCCTTTCTCTCTGGGATGCAACTATGGGATGTGGTGCTGAAACGATACCATCAAAAATGTAAATCAACAGTAGTGCTGACCCAACAGTTCTGGTGCGGAGGCTTCCATGGGGAAAGAACCAGCAAGGGCAATGCCAGCCCAGCCAAGCCCATCAAGTGAAGTCTGAATAAGTCAAAATAAGGCAGCAGAAGAGGGGGAAAGCGGCCATGACCTATGGAAACAACCTCCAGGGCAGTGAAGCAGTAGAAGCATCAGCACAGTCATCTGTGCAGAACTGAGCAACAGTGGAGCAGCAGTGTAACCCAACTCAGGCTACCCAGCTTTTGGGGGTTTCTTTGTCACTGTTTGTCATTTTTTTCAAGCTTGAGGCAGGAGTGGGGACATACACAATAAATGCAGGAGCTCCCCTGCCATCTTGCCTTTGTTCCCAGTGGCCATTTGGTATGAAGCATAGGAGCAGTTGCTATATTGCCTTTGTATGGAGTACATGGGCACGACCTCTGTGGGGTGTCCACCACCTTTTGTTCCTCATTAGTGGTGAACACGTTTTTGTGGGTAAAAAACCTTCTCTTTTTGTATGCCTTTGCTATTAATATTGTTTTTATTAGGTTTATCTTATTCCATAGCTTTGCACTTTCAGTAGATTGAAGAATGGAAGGGGGAGTGGCTTATCTGGAGTTTAATTTCCAGCTAGTGTTAAAATCAGCACATAAAGTTAACACTGAAAGGTGTTAGAATTACTAATTTTGCAGAAATGAGCTTTCAGATTCAGTTTGAGCAAAAGTTACATGAAATCTTTTGTGGGTATATTAATCAAGATGCATCAAGAACTGCCAGGGAATAGTCAATTCTGATCGTAAAGCAGGCACTAGAAGCTCTTGAACTAGATCAAGCAGGTGGCAAAATGCTGTCTTTGATCTCCCAGTTTCATGGGTCAGATCCAACCAGGTAGTGGACAGTCACATAATTTGTATCACCCTAATCCAGAAAGAGTTTTAAAGATATATTTTTTGAGTCACTGAAGGTTTGGAAGATCAAAGATGATTCTTTTGAGGTGAAATAATTGATAAAAACAATTCCGTCCCTTTCATAAATGAGCAGTGCCCTTCTCTTTGGATAGTAGAATCTAACTGCACAATCCCTGGTAAAGTTCATTTACCACTCACCTGGCTCAAATGTATGTAGCACACACAGAAAATACCTACACTAAAGAAGCTGTTGACCATGTAGAGTGGAATTTGATAATTACTAAGAGGCATTTGAATCCCAATCTCTCCTCCAATTCCAATCCCAAATGGAAAAAGAAAGAAACAAAATATATTGACCTATGAAGGAGTGTGATCAGCTTTCATTTTTGTGAACTTAAGGACCAGATTCATTGATTTACTGTAAGTACTTCAGTTGCCTTTTGTACAAAGTAGTCATGAATTTGGTTTAATGGCAAACACTAAACTGAGTTTACAGCTGTGTTCTGTTTTTAGAGTAGTATAAACCATCTGGAGAATACTACTAAATGTCACCCATAGAATCAAGTCCACATTCTCAGCTGACTTAACTTTAGTTTTTTCTAGTAATGCCAGTTTGTACCATTGTCAATATGTATAAGAATCTTCATTAAGCCATTTTTGCTTAAGTCAAATTTTTGCTTAAATGAAGACAAGATGACAAACTGCAATAATTATTCAGTTCTAATTGTTGTATGAAATATGCAACAAAAGTACTAATTAAATAACAAATCATCCCAACAAATCTGTATAATAAGAAACAATCCTTGTCTCAGAGTTCCTGCACTGAGTAAGTCGGATGGATCACTAAAAATATTATAGAACTACAGAGTAATAGAATATCCTGAGTTGGATATCTGTGGCCAGTGTGAACTAAAGGGGTTTTATTTAGGACTAAGAATGTATCTATGAGGAAGGTATATCATTCTTGTATCATAATGAAAGAAAGAACAAGATTTTGAAAAGAGAAGTTTAAAATAACATGCAGAAAAATGAGACAGAAGTTGAGAATTAACCTTGTGGTAATATAGCCATGCTCACAAAACCAGATGAAATTTATGTTACATGTTCACCTTAGAGATGGAATCACAATATTTTCAAGATTCTAAAATTATCACTGAAGTCATAATAAGGTGAAAAAAATCCAACAAATGAATAAAACCCACAAACCAAGTCTGTGTTCTCAGGCAAGTTTTCTGTTCACAGAAAGGAAATGAGGAATATGAAGTAAGAGAAAATCTTGTTCCATCACCCTATCAATGTTATTGCCAAAGGATGCTCTTTGATGTAATGTTTTTCCTACTAATAGAAACATTTTTACATTTTCCATTTTTGGCTTTTTCATGTTAGCCAGAAGACAAAGTTTCTAACCATTGTAGCTGTGCTAGGACTTGATAATACAGTGCCTATTACCTATGGATATGTGTTAAAAAAAATGTTCGTATATGCATGAGAGATTCCTAATTTCTACACTT